>JARFIW010000864.1:3454715-4054715 GCA_036346225.1 Platerodrilus igneus | reverse complement strand
CTACTGTTTCGATAATGTTTAAGCTAATTTCACTTTCTAAATACGGACGAAGACTACAGTATTAACACCTACTGGACAATTTATTAACTTTCATACTTAACTACTTTAAGACAGTTATTCAACTGTTTATATATTAGAAGGGAAACAGGATATGTTTGTTTTAACAAGAAAATAATGTAAGGAACGATATTTCTCAAGGAAATTTTATATTTCATTTTTCAATAAATTGTTTAATTTTGATATGCATTGTGTAACAGAATTGCGCGTGCAATGCTTTATCATACTTATCCGAATTAAAATCAAATGATTTAACATTCTTTTACAGTACATTTGGACAAAACAATCCAGTTTGGATTATCATCAACCATGTAAAAAATTTTGTTTCTACGAGATCTGACAAGTAATGAGACTGATTGAAAAAACACGTACATTTAAAAATTAAAGTAAATCAATAAGATCTCCGCAAAATATTCACCTTGGGCAGCTACACACTGAGTCCTATGCTTTTCCCAGTTTTTGTAACTCTTCTGAAGCATTTTTACTGGTAACCCGTGGAGTACCCTCGTCACGGATATTTGAATGTCAGCTACCAACTCAAAATTTCTTTTCACGACTTGTTCGATCCAGCGAAACAGAAAAAAACCTATGGAGCCGGACAACACTGAAATATTTTTGAGATCAAAAACTAAGTCACACATGGGGCGTTGTCGTGCTAGAAGATCCACGTGTTTGCGATGTTTCGACGGACCTGACGACGTTTTTCCGCAATTATTTGAATATTTCAAAATAGAACTGTTGATTTACAGTTTGTCCAGGAGGTACAAACTTCTTATGCGCCACCACTTTGCTGTCAAAGGAGCAAATCAATATCGTATTGACTTTGGATTTGTTCGTTCTTGCCTTTTTTGGTCTTGCTGATCAAGGAGACGCCCACTGTTAGGTTTGCCACTTTGTTTCCTTATGATACTATAAGAATCAACTCTCATCGCCAGTAATTACACGATCCAAAACGGTTAGATTATTTTCAACTTGTTGAAGACAATCCTGTGCGACAAGCATTTTCACATATATTTGCTCCTCTGAGAGGTTTTTGGAACCATTTTTGCAGAAAACTTTTTCATGAACAAATCTTCAACCAAAATCTTTCTAACAAGTTTGCGGTTAATATTCAGTTCATCTGACAACATCCGAATGGTTACTGTCGATCGTACTGCACGCACTGAGCGTTTGTGTCAGTCTCCACTTCAGCTGCCCTTCCATTTCAGGACTCATTTGCGATGCTTGCTCGACCGTTTTTAAAGTCCTTGTGCTGCCAGAATACCTGTAAACGACTCATGGCTTCATCACTAAACACTTTAACCACTTTATCTAATATGTAAGTCGCAGATTCTTCGACTTTCACACAAAACTTGATCGTGTACTGTTGCTCGATATTAGGTCGCTCCATTTTCGTGACACGCACCACATGCACAGACTTCAACAACACCACACAACCGGAGAACTAACGATCGTACGGCAGTCGCAAGTTAGGCGGCTCCGTGCTGTAGCTGGTATGCGTGTGACTACTATACCCAAGTTCCTGGGTTCAAATCCCGACACGGTCCGTTTGAAAAATGTTAGGCGAGCATTTTTCACAAAAAAACGCCCTCGTTCGGATGAGAGATAAAATGGAGGTCCCGTGTGCGAGTGTTGTCACGCACGTTAAAGATTCCTACCTTGCTTTGAACAGCAAGGGTTCGGCAAAATTCAAAAAATTTCCAGGTAAAAAGAAATCGCTTCCTGGCCAATGTAGTACCTGTGGGTGGAGCATTGGGAAATCAAATGTACGGCAGTCGTAAGTACATCTACTAATAGATTAAGGTTATAAGATTAACAACCAAAGTGTCAGATTCGCAGTGCTACCACAGGCGCGGCAAAAAAATCAGTACCATTACATAGTTGTCAAATCTCGTAGTTTAATAAATGGCTTTAAAAAAGCCTAATTTGTTAAATTCTCATGCCTGTTTATTAGGTGTCTAGTACATGGAGGTAAACTTTTATTCTCAAACATGCCCTGTGTTCTTAACCTAAAAGACTAGAATGGTAGGGTGGGAAAACACGGATCTTTTGCGAATAACTCAGAGACAAAATATATGTGCAAAAATGTTTTTGAGAACATATCAATAAAAGCAACTTTAAAATATTTACTAAACTCGCCGCGATAAAAATTACCTTGAATTCCAAAAATCTGATTAACAGTGGGGCTTTCGTTTATCTTATACAATGTTTGTCATCTGAAAATTGTTCGCAAACCATATGCTGCTTATGTGCTTTTTGATATCGTCAGTTCTGTAAATTACCATTCTTATTAATTATCAAAAACCCCATCAATCTTTCATGTACAAACGGCATACTTATACGAAGTCTGAGAACAATGTATTAATAGATGTATTTACGACTTCCGTACGATTGTTAGTTCTCCGGTTGTGTTATGTTGTTGATGTCTGTGTATGTTACGAAAATGGAGCGATGTAATAGCGAGCAACGGTACGCTATCAAGTTTTGTTCAAACTCGGGGAATCTGTGACGGACACGTTAGATGAAGTGGTTAAAGTGTTCGATGATGAAGTCATAAGTTGTGCACAGGTATTCTGGTGGCACAAGAACTTTAAAAACGGTCAAAAAGCGTCGTAAATGAGCCGCGAAATTGAAGAGCAACTGAAGTGCGAACTGACACCAACGATCAGGGTGTGCGCGGTCCTATGCAGCAAGATCGGTAGAATGGTGTCAGATGAACTGAATATTAACCGCGAAACAGTTAGAGAGGTTTTGGTTGAAGACTTGTGTATAAAAAAGTTTTGTGCAAAAATGGTTCCAAAAACCTCCCAAAGCAGCAAATACACGTGCGAATGTCCGTCGCACAGGATTGTCTTCAGCAAGTTGAAAATAATTCAACCATTTTGGATAGGGTAAGTACTGGCGATAGGAGATGGTTCTTTTAGTATAGTCCGGAAACAAAGCAGCAAAGGCAACAGGGGCTGTCTCCTGGATCAGTAAGACCAAAAAGGCAATAATGAACAAATCCAAGGTCTACACAATAATGATTTGCTTTTAGACAACAAAGAGGTGGTACCACCTGGACAGACCGTAAATCAAAAATTCTATCTCGAAGTGTTCGAGTAGTTGCTGAAATGAGTTGTTATGCACCGCTGAAATATCACAAATCCATGAATCCTTCATCACAACAACGCGCCATGTCATCGTGCTTTCAGTGTGACACAGTATTTGATCTCAAAAAAACTTTTAGTTTGTCTCAGGCGCCGTACTCCCGTAATATGGCTCCATGTAATTTTTTCTGATTCCCCGGGTCAAACAAGTCGTGAAAGAAAACCATTTTGAGTCGGTAACTGACATTCAAACATCGGTGACGAGGGTGCTCCAAGAACTGCCAGTAGAATGTCCCACAGGAGTTACAAAAACTGGATAAAGTGCTGTACTCGAGAGCGTAAATGTCCAAGGGGAGTATTTTGAAAGGGATCACATTGAAGTACCTTAATTTTTTAATTATAGATGTTTTTTTAAATCAGTCTCATTACCTAATTGTCAGACCGCGTATAAGGTGTTCATATGGTTTGTGTAAACTTAATTTAAATTTAAATAGTCCTGTTTAAAAAGCACTATAGTGTATGTATTGCCTCAAATGGACCGATTTAAAATTTGCTAATGTTTGACGCAAATCGAACAATTGATAGCCTATACTGATTTATCAGAATGTAGCTCGTTATTACGCTTGATATATTGCAAGCTATATAGTCAAAGATAAATCTCGAATCATGTTTTGCATCCGTTAGAGCAACTATTACTCCAGATCGTTTACAATTTCAAGCTTAGTATTTTTTTATTTTGAATTTCTTTTAATTTTCATATTCTTATTTCCACGTTTTTCTGAATTATCGTCTTTAGAATGTTGGTGGTTTGATGTCTGCGTACTTTTGAATATTTGTGTTTTGTATTTTTGCATCTTTTATATATTCAAGTTTTTGTATTTCGATATTTTCGTGTTTTATTAAATTTAATAATTTTGTATTTTCACATTTATGAATTTTCATATTTATATATATTGTTGTATTTTGTATTTGTAATTTCATATTCTGATTTTTTAAAATATTTGTATAGCTTTTGTATTTTGGTACTATCATATGTTCATGTTTTCTAATCGTTGCTTTCGCATTTTCTCTAATTTCATATTTTAATATTTTTGTGGTGTTTGTGTATGTTTGTATTTTCTTATTTTTATATTTTAAAATTTTGATATTTTGGTATTTTGGCAATTTTCCTTTTTTTTACTTTAGGAGTTTGGATTTTCGGTATTTTCACATTTTTGTTTTTTTCCTAATTTTGGGATTTCATATTTTGAAATTTTCGTATTTTTAAATTTTCGTATTTTTAAATTGTACTTTGGTTTTCGTTATTTTCAATTTTCCAGTATCTCGAACTTAGACATTTTCGACTTCTAATTATAAGATCTTATGTATTTTCACATTATGAATTTTGTATTTCAGTTTTCTCGATTTTTTTGTATTTTGCTATTTTCGTATTATTGCATTTTCGTATTTTTGAAATTTCGTACTTCTGTGTTTTTGTATTTACGTAGTTTTGGAATGGGATATTTTGTAGTTCCGTATTTTCATACTTTTAGATTTTGTATTTTCATGTTTTGCGGCTTTGTGTTTTTATATTCTCATTTTTTCTTGGTATTTTCTTATTTTGTATCTTTTGTATTTTGGTATCTTCATATACTTTTTTAATTCTTGTTTATCTACATTTTCCTAAATTCATTTATTTATTAAATTCATCGGATTTTTTTTAAACTATAGTATGTTAGTATCTTTCTATTTTGTATTTTTGAATCTTAACATTTTCAAATTTTTGTATTTTTGTATTTTTGAATATTTGAGTATTTCCATATTTTTATATTCTAGGCATTCTTGTATTTTTGTATTTGTACTGTTTCGTATTTTTAAATTTGTGTATTTTTGTGTTTTCGTACTTCAATTTTCGATTTTCGTAGCTTTCGTGTTTTTGTGTTGTCGAATTTTTAATTTTTAATTTTGTTTTTGGTATTTTGAATTTTTGTATTTTTGTACTTTACTATCTAGATGTTTACGCATTATTCAATTTTAGTTTTCTGAACTTTTTGAGATATGAATTTATTTAAAAGAGTAAACGTACATTTTTGTAAAGGATATCTAGCTATTTCAGTGATGATATCTTATTTGGAAGAAACACTTTATTTTGAGGCATTTTTGAATAGTGCCAGAATTAATAAGTGTTTAGAAGTTATTTTTGAGAAAGGTAGTAAATAAAGTGATGAAATTTAGAACAACGAAACAAGATAGATTTTTTTCCACAGATATCTTTCTTCCCCTACTGTTTCTAGAACCTCTTTGTTACTAACTTTATTTGTTTATGCTATCATCCTCATATATTTGAAGCACCACATTTCAAAAGACTTCTACCTTATTCCTGCCTGTTTCTCCTACTGCCTCTATTTCAAACCCATTCAGTGCTGTGCTCTACACATAAGCCTTCAGCAATCTTTTTCTAGTTTCTGTTTGTTGTCTTTGAACATAGCAGTTGGTTTTTCTTGTTAACAGCAGCAGGTGCTTGTGCTAATCTCAGTTTTATATCTTTTTCACTTTTCCCATCTTGCGTTGTTTGGATTCGTAGGTGGCAGAAATCCTTAACCTTTTGTAAGTTCTCGTTTCCTATTTGTATTTTAGTTTTTAATTAATTTCCCCTTCTTACAAATTAGTAGTTTAGCTTTATTTTGTTAATTTTCATACCGTGTTACAGACGGAAAAGCTACTACGTATGCAAAATTATAAAATGGGGGGGGGGAGGCGGCCTGTAAAACAAAAATTAAAGGGGAGGTCACCGGCACTAGCTAGCGGAAGGTCGTGGATCATATAGAGGGTTAAAATTTTGCAAAAAGGGTTAAATTAATTTATAACATACTACAAAAAGATTTGGCAATTACCTTTCATAAAATATTGTGGCTTAATGACAATTGCCAAGGGCGCCAGACAAGTCGAGAATGTCCAAATGTTTGTACAAAACCTTGAGAGACTTGTCATCCCAAGGAGGACAATTGTTCCTTTTAATCAATTCCTCACTTTTTTACTACTTATATAAAAAAAATAAGAAAAAACCTATTGACTTAATCAACGGCAAAGAAAACTATTTAATTCACAGAGCAATAAACGTGAACCTCTTACATTCATTGATTTTAAGTTAGAAAATTCAGTGAATAGGTGACTATGGAATTTATGAAAATTTTGAGTACATAAGTAGTTAGCAAACACTTGTATATGAACAAAAACTTATATTATAAATCTTACACTAAATTACTCCTACGGTTTATGGCCAAAACGTCCTAACAAACAAACTAACTAAAAATTGGTCATGCTACTTAAGTATAAAAACTTACTTACTAAAAATTGTCCATTGTTTGAGGGTTGGTCTTCCAACGTAGAACAGTTCTTAAATTTTGGGAGAGAATCTCCCTTGTTGCTTCTGTTTATAATTTTTAAAGAATTGACTGGCACACGAACCCGGCAGAATCTTAACAATATCACTTACTTGTGGTCACACGCCAACAAGCTTATTAATAGTTACCTTGTATCACTATAAATCCGCGAACATATGGGCATAACCCTCGCGAATTGGAAAAGTAATCACTTCTTTCCAATTTTTAATATCGTGATACTAAGTGAAATATTATATCTGTGATGCCGGAGAACGCTACCCGCGAACTACGTTTCTTTCTACTTCTTGACCACGGACAGCCCCATTGGAAAAACTCTCTTTTTTTTTGATAAAACCTTAAGTTATATAGCCTAATTCCTACCATAATCATTATCTACGTCATTTTCTGTTATCCAATGACTGAACAGAACCTCCCACAAAACAAGATTTTAGAAACCAAATCCAACCCCTTTTTAGATGAGAGTCACGGAAGCAATTATTTTTCCAAGGGTTTAAATTATATTGTACCTTCTACGAATTTTCTAATTATTGAAATGTGGAACCTACCTATGGCGACAGTAGTCTGCCATTAACAAAGACCGGCTAACCTACTTGAGCCGAAATGGATTTTAAATACAATGGATGTCTCCAGACTACTTAAAATTACTTGTAATATTTGAACAAATCAAATTGGAAATAGTTTTCGCTATTTATAATGTTTCGTTTTCTATAACCCGCTGTCAATCAACAAAAGTATTAAGAAGGTTAAGCTTTTCAAACTGAAATTGCTTTCCTTTATTTACGCTAAAAAGTACTATTACATTTTAATTTTATCACTTTCGTCAATCTGTAACCGACCTAAACTTTAAGAGGTTTATTGTGTTTGATTTACGAGGGTAGACCTTTAAATGATGAAAACCGCTGAAATTTACAATAGTTTAGCCTGAAGCTATTTGTAATTCCGGTGTTTTATTATAAGGAAGCCTGACTGAAATATGAAGTAATTTATTGTGGAATTTTTGTCTATACTTTATACAAGTTACTGAATTTTAATTAATTGATCTGTTTATTCGTTTACATTACAAAATAATGTTACAACCGTATCTCTCTGTTAGAACTATTTCCATTTCATTAAGAGCTCCTTCAACTCATCCTTGCTAGATGCTACTACCGCTATATCATTTAGGAATCTAAGCATATCAATATTTTATTACTTTAAAATAATTTCAAATGTCTTCCAGCATTTGACATTGCCTCTTCAATGTCCAAGTTAAAAATTAATAGGGATAGGGCACATTCCTGACTCATCACTATCCTAATACCTACTTCTCTACATTCCTGCTCGAATTCTATTACAGCTGCTTGCTCTTTGTGTAAGCTATGTACAATCCGTTTATCTCTAGGTATAGGTTATCCCAAGTCATCCTTTTCAATGTCTGATTCCCGTTATAGTGGTGCCAGTTCCTTTCCTGCATATAAATTCTCCATATATTCTTGCCATCTAACCACTTCAACATTTCTATGATGATGTCTCTTTCCGCGCGCCCCTTATAGTTTTGGTCTCCGATGCTATATCCCTAAAATTTATTCTAATTTGTTTGTATGCTTCGTCTGCATTTTCTATTTCCATCTTAGATTGTATCTCTGCACTTTTCATCAATCTAATGTTCTTTGGCTTTCCTGCATTTGCGAATAATTTTCCATTTTATGGTTTTGTATCTCTGTTTTCCTGCTTCGTCTGGTCTGTTTTTGTATTTTCGTTTTTTTTTATAATAAATTCAGGATATTCTTTGTTATCCATGGTGTCTTTTTTCTTTTTGTGTATACCCTGGAATATCTCTGGCCACCAGGTTTAAGCTGGATTAATGTCCAATCCGGTTTCTACTTCCTTAGTATAAGAAATTTTCCCGAAGTCTTTCAGCAATTCATTTGACTTTTTTCAATTCTTTTGCGTATATCTTTATTTTTTAGTTATTTAAAGTCAAAATGCATTTTTCCGGATTTTTTTCAAATTTATAAATTTAAGAGCGACCTTCATAATTACGATGTTGTGGTCAGTGTCTATATCTTCTTCTGGGTGGCTTCTAGAGTCTTTGACTTGATTCTTAAGTCGTTGTTTAACAAGAATGTATCTGTTTGATATTCCGCTATTTTTCCTGGAATCTTTCACGTGTAAAGTTTTCTAACACGATGTTAAAATAATGTGTTTGTGATAGTTAAATAGTTTTTGTCACAAAATTCTACCAGTCTATTTTCCCTGTCGTTTCTAGTGCCTAAGCCAAATAAACCTAATACCGCTACTTTCCTACCGTCACGTACCAATGCATTAAAATCTCTCGTAATTATTAAATTTTCACGCATCTTAGTTTAGTAGTTCTTCGATATTTTTGTAGATCACTTCTATCTCTTCCTCACGGTAACTTGAGGCGAGCACGTGTACTTGTATTATTACTGTATTTACCAGTTTGGATTCTAATCTAACCGTGAATACTCTTTCGTTCTTTTTAAGTAGTTTTCTACACATCGGCCTATCTTTTCTGTATAACTATCCCCACATTTACTTCCTCTGATCCTGTATGAATTACCCAAACGATTCCGCTCCAAAAATCCCCCGTCTCTGGCCATCGAACTTCGATAATCCCTACTATGTCCAATGCTAATCTATCCATTTAAACTTTCAAGTTCTCTAACTCACCTACTTGTTTCATACTCCTGACATTTCACGATCCGACTAGCAGAATGCTTCCGGCTCTTCTTTTAAACACTCCGATCACATCCTCCGAAGTAGTCCCTTATCGGAGATTGGATTGGGGGAGTGTTTTAACTCCGGAATCTTATATTCCAGAGGATGCCATCATCTCAGATAACGATTTAAGTATGCTGTGTACTTGGGAGGTAATGTGGATGTTTTCGTTGTCTTCCACATCGCAGTAGTGGGTCTTAGAATGCCATACCGACCCCTACAGTCTCTGCCACTCCAAATACCGAAAAAGCTGCTACCCTCTTTCGGGAACCAGTCTTAGTTTGGTTAATCACTAAAGACCCCACTAATTTGGTTAAATCTATAGTTTGACTCTTTAGCGAATTGAAATACGCAAGACATTCTACCCGTTCTAGCAATCTAAAACTTCTTCAAGCTGCAAGTTTATTCAGAACGGAAACTAGGCAGAGGAAATTAATAACAAAGATAAGAATTAACTGTATATTTAAAGATTTGACAAAGGAATGTTAGAAAATCTAAGGAAAGTAGAAAACAAAACGACAAATTCTAGATGAATAGAAAATTGTGTGATTATATCTAAAAGCTGAAGCATTGGCCAACAAAGGTATAGGGAGGATACCTAAGTGACTAAACAGAATAATATTAAATTTGTTACAGAAAATGTCAAGTAACGGAATTGTAAAGAAAAACATACAAGAAATCAACAGAATTGACAACTTACAGAAAGTATTGTTTCTTCTTTTATAGCCAATTTCTAACGCCAAAGGAAATGCTTGAAGAAGTTCCAGTCAGAAAAAAATATTTTTATATACCTCACAATCAAGAAATTGCAGTAACTTAAGAAACTGCTTGTTAGCAGACACATGACAACGTTGGCTAAACTTACTGTGTAGTTTTTAACACGTTCACTGCCACTGTCTAATTTGAGTTCCTCCTTCCGTGCCCGTAAGGGTTTTTTTCGGATATTGGTCTTCTTTTGTGTAATATTCTATAATTATTATTATCTACTTGATAATTTAAATACTAGTACAAAATGGAGTCTGTACGCACATGTGACGTGGTCGGCACTGTGTTAGGCGGCTCCGTGATGTAGTGGTATTTGTGTGACTACTACGCTCAAGGTCCCGGGTTCGTATCTCGACACGGTATGCTTGAAAAATGTTAGGCGAGCATTTTTCACAAAAATACACCCTCGTTCGGATGAGAGGTAAAATGGGGGTCCCGTGTGTGAGTGTTGTCACGCACGTTAAAGATTCCTACCTTGCTTGGAACAGCAAGGGTTCGGCAAAATTCCAAAATTTCCAGGTAAAAAAAACTCGTTTCCTGGCCAATGTAGTACCTTCGGGTGGAGCATTGGAAAATCACATGTAAGGTCGGTACTGTGTTGGAAATCAAAATCTAAACGCCTGCGCCTTCAATTTAAAAAAACTAGAATACCGTGATATATGAAGTTTTTTGTTTTTCGTTTTTGACGTTTCTCTTAAAAGTTATTATTTTTTAATGTTCAAGTTTAATAAATATTTTACTTTACAAATTTATAACTGTGAATCACTTTCAAAGTGCAACATCTGTAAACTTGAATTGTGAAAATCCAACAGTTGATGAGCCCAGCTGCATGTGTTCTACTACGCATCTCAAAGTCAATCCGAAAGTGATTCTACTCGAGTACAATTTGCTCAAGAAAGTAAACCTCCGCTGGCTGTAACGAAGTTCGCAGTCAAGAAGTAGTTTATTTGCTGTTTAAAGCACACGTTTTTTTTTAAATCTTGGTGGTGATTAGTAACACCACACAAGCTCTTGAAACTATTCTGTGACTGGTGACTGTTTTATGGACCATGGATATAGACAAATTAAGAATACCCGCTTGTAAGGCAAAGAAAATTGGACCGAATGGAAAACAGATATAGTACTGTTATTAAAGTTCAAGTTACCAACAAAAGCAAGGTTTCTGTTCTTGCAGGAGGTGGTACCGAAGCCGATTTTCAAAAACTAAAACACGAGTATGAGGAAAATGATTTTATTGCTCAATTAGTGATTCGAACGTCAGTAAATTCAGATCTAAAAACCATGCTATCTACTTGTGAATCAGCTTACCAAATGTGGACACGCTAAATTCCATGTTTGAACAAAGGAGTAGCTAACGTCTCGATGTGCTGTGCACGAAATTTTTCAGTTACTTGAAAAATCCTGATTACGATATTACCGCTCACGTTCACCATCTTGAAAGTATCGGTAAGGAAATCGAAGATGAGGTCGAGCGAATGTCAACGAAGGAGGTTATTAAAACGTTTGGTATCAATCGTATACTGAACACACTGCCAACCGAGTACTTCGAATTTAGAAATATGTGGGCATCTACTCCGAAAGAAGAACAAAATGTCCGAAAGCTGAAAGAAGGTCTTTACCTAAGGGAAATTGCTCTACAAGATTGGACTGGAAATAGCGCTGAAACTCACGACGCCCTAATTGCCAAATCGTTAAATGACAACATGAATAAAAAGTATGAAAATAAGCCTCAACAAAAGATTACCTCGAGGCAAAAGTTCAACCCACCCGCACGAGCATTAAGTTCCCGTTTAAGTTCAAGCATTCAATGTCATGGATGTAATCGTTTTGGTCACATTTTAAGAGACTTCAAAGACCCAAAAGGCAAGAAGAATTTTGCAGTATACTTATGTAAGAAAAACGCCGAAAGTAATGAAAGTTTATCTTACGCCAAAACTGTGACAATAATTTATCTCTATTTACGGTTGAATGTACGTTCACCGAATCTACATTATGTCATATGTCAAGTGACAGTGACACACGTTTAAGCAAATCTGAAACCGAACATCAGAGAATCCGAAATGGTTGAATATTCGACTCAGGTGCATCTCGCAATTTATGCATAAAACGCGAAGTATTCCAACATTTTGAACTCTAACCCGTTTCCGGCCGCATTCGACTCTGCAATTCAAGAATTATTTACGCATTTGCCAAAGCTGACATTAATATTAGCTGCAAAGTAGGAAACAAAACCTACAAACACACAATCACCGATGCGTGGTACGTTCCAGATATTACCCTAAATATTTTATCTGGTAGTACAGTAATTCGCAGAGGTCACGAAATCAGGTTCAAAGGAGATTTCTGCGCATTCAAAACTAACGATGAAACTTGTATGATAGGCAAGATTAGAGACGGAATCTACGAACTAAATCTACGAATCTTGAAACCGTCATTAAAGCCTATTGCTGACCGAAGATCATCATCTTCAATTATGTCACGAACGACTGGCACATCAAAGTAAGAAAATCTCGAAGGCATCAAAGCTGAAGATGATCATGAATTTTGTGAAGACTGCATTTACGGAAAACATCATCGCGAAAGTTACAAAACTGGATCAGTACGCGCTACCAAGGTTGGTGAAATAATGAATACTGATATTTGTGGACCAATGCCAGAGCCATCTATGAATGGATCACGATACTACGTCAAATTCAAAGATGACTACTCCAAATTTCGCATTTCATACTTCATCAAGCATAAATCGGAAGTTTTTGAGAAAACCCGAATCTTTATTTAGTTCGCCAAAACTGGTGGTCACGTAATTAAGACTATGATATCCGATGGTAGTATGGAATACAACAACGAACAGTATAAGAGGCTTCTCGTAAAACAACAGTATTCAATTTCAAATGACCGCAAGCTATACCCCGCAACAAAATGGATCTTCCCAATGTGAAAATCGAACCGAATGTGAAGCCGTCCGCTCGATGCTACAAGTTAAAGAGATGTCTGAACGATTTTGAACTGAAGCATTAATACAGCTATCTACGTATTAAACCATACAGGTCTAACGTAAATAAAAAATAAAACCACGTTTGAACTCTGGTTTAATTGTAAAGCGCCGTTTAAGTGTCTCAAAGTTTTCGAAACTGAATGCTATGTTTACATTACCGGTAAACTACGCAAGAAATGAGATCCAAAATCCCAAAAAGAGATACTGATTGACTAAAATAACGATAAAGATGGCAACAAAGTATACATACCGTCACGCAAGTCGATCCGCATTTCGAAGGACGTAAAGTTCCAAAAGAAGTCGATTTTAAAATGGACTTTACCAAACAATCCAAAATATGTTTCAAATCGTCAACAACGAAGTAGTTAATTTTGAAACAAGAATTGGTGACAACGAATCGATCACGAATCCCAAATCAAGGTCTGAAGAAGATTAAAACAGCCAATCGAAACTAGGTCTTTTCGCGATAGGTCAAAGATTAAACGACCGATTCGCTATAGGCTTGATGAATCGAATAATGTGCATGAACCCGAGGTTCAGTACATATTTAACGTTGAACCCACTAACTACAATGAAGCAATGAATGGTGATGAAGCTGATCAGTGGAAGCATGCTTAATCAATTTTTACTTTCTCCGTTTGTTGTCAAGCCAAATTATGTAGCGATAGAGAAACATGTTTCTAACAAACGTCGCGCAGAAGATGTTGATTTATCCGTATTAACATAAACTGACTTTTGTAGACTTCCGTACTAGCTCTGAACTCTAACTATAGCGGTTTTTAGAGACTATCAGGGTAAATAATTACGGCTGGCGTAGGCGCCACTGCACTTATGTAATATATAAGAACAAGGAATATCGCCAAGAAAAATACAGGCACCTCAACGAATACATTCTGTTATTGGAATACAAGATTTTGTATTCATAGATAAAATACATAAAAATGCATTGGAAACAGCAGTTTGCGTCTCAAAATACTAAAATCAATAAATCAGACAACTTCTATGTACTTATAAAATTTGCTACTGGTCATAGTGGTTGGACACTCTACTTATTAATTTTATATACCCTTGGTTCATATAAGATTTATAGAAACCAAAAATATGTATGTGGTACAATAAATACAACTTCTTAAGTAACTCTTAAAATGTAATTAGCCACTTTTAAATTTATAAAAAAATTAGACTTGTTAGAAAACCAAGACATATATTAACTGAAAATATTTTTGGTTCAAAATGACAGGAATTTACAATAAATACTGTAAGTGTTTAGTTACTAATTGCTATTTCTGTAATAAACTTGATTGTAACGGAGCTTCTGACGTAAATAGGCATTATATATTTCATTAACAAAATTATTAGTTTTGTCATTTTTCCAATACTGATTATACGACGTACACTTTTATTACATTACTTATGTGATAAAATCTTTTAATTAGTAATTTTAAGACTTGTTAAAAACCATCATGTATAAGAAACTACTCAGCTGTATTAAAAAAAAATCAACGTGAATAAGCAAATTCTAATAACGGCATCCATTTAGTATGATTCACAATCTAAGTTTGTGAACAGATCGTTTTAGTAAACAATCCTATATAACAAGAGTTTAATTTAGTGTAATGTTCAAGGATCAAAATTTTAAATATAATTATTAAGATATTAATTTTCAATAGTTTAAACTTTAAAAATTACAGCTTAGCCTTGGATATCTTCTAATTAGATAAAAAATCTACTAAACGTTGTACGTCAAACAGACGGTTTTCATAACAAAGGAAAATCGACTTACCGACCTCGAACGTAGAGTGTAAATTGTTACAAACCATTTAGTAGATAAACTCGAAGCATACGTGCGCTTCTAATACTGCATAGTGACAGCAAAAACTTGTGCGTTTTATTACAGCAATGTCCTGAAGATCAGAACGATAAAAATAAAGAGTGGACTCCACCTCAAGGGAGAGTCGTCGTTGAAGTCTCTAACTGTAAGTTTCCATTCGTTTACAATTTATACTCTATCGATTAGCTTTTACGCATAGCCATTATTAGATGAAAACTTCTGTGCAAACCAAAAAAACTTCCATGTTGACCAAAAATCTCCGTCTTAACTAAAAACTTCAGTGTTGCGCATGATGAACTGTCTAATACATTTGGATCAATTTACTTCACAAAATGAATTGCTAGTCGCAAGACGCCCTTTAATATTAACTTCTGCATCTTATCGCTAGGACGATAAAGGGTCGACTGTCGTAGTCCGTGAACAAACGAGGCGTCGACATTTGAGTATCCAAAACAACAGGTGCGCACAGTCGCTCTAAATTATATTACCTTGACGATAATTTATGGAAATTCTAACAAGCATGTACGACTAGTAGCATAATGTTAAACACAAAACTGGAGTACCTATAACGATAGATTATTTTTTTATTAGATGAATTAGAATGAAAGGATAATAAATAGAGTGCTTCAAAATTATGATAAATTTCTTTTAATTATGTATAAGTTCTAGATATACGAATTATATTGAATTAAAAGGGATTTAAAATTTTTGTAACACAATACAGAATTTATATGCGTTACTGCTAAAGAGGAAAAACATAACGATACAATGCAATGGTTAACGAAATGAAATCACTTACTGAAAACGATAGCTAGTCATTAGTCAAGTCTTCAAAAGATCGCAAAATAAATAAAAATCGGTGAAGTTTTTCGAATTAAACACCAAGCCGATGGAACCGTTAAACGTTATACAGCTAGAATTGTAGCAAAGGGCTTTACAGAAGGATATGGAATAGTCTACGAAGAAACGTTCAGTCTCGTTGCTCGACTTGATAGCATTCGCTCTCTAATTAGTATTGTTGCTGTTCAAGGCTATATTATGCACCAATTCGATTTAACGACCGCATTCCTATACGGCGATCTTCAAGAAGTAATCTACATGGAACAACCCGAAGGATATCTTGACAAAACCAACAGAGTCTGTTTCCTGAAGAAATGCATGTATGGTTTGAAGCAAGCTCCTAGCTTTTGGAATGAGGAATTCAGACAAGTATTGAAGAAATACGGTTTAAAACCAAGTCATACAGATCCGTGTCTATTTGTTGGAAAATTCCAAAAACAAAGATTGTTTGGCGTAATCTACGTTGATGACGGCCTGGTCATATCAACCTCGAATAAAATTACTCTGAAGTTCATAAACGAATTAAAACCAACTTCAAAGTAAGTACAAGTGAATGCACCAGCTACCTCGGTTTTCCGATTAATCAACAGGACGAATCAATCTCGATCAAACGTGATACATCGAACGAATGTTAACTAATTTTAGAATGTTAAATTGCAATCCCGTATCAACCCCTATCGAAACATGCAGTTTAAGCCGAAGTCCTAATTCTAAACCTACGCAAGCTCTCTACTGTAAAATCATCGGAAGCCTGATGTACCTAGCTCACTCGTTCCGTCCTGACATTACGTTTGCTGTCAATTACTGGGCTAAATTCGCATCTAACCCAACAGAAGAAGATTGGTCTGGCGTTAAGCGAATATTATGCTATCTAACAGGTACGAAAGAACTTAAACTCGTCCACCATCGTAACCATAATCAGTTAGAAACGTTTAGTGACGCTGATTTTGCTAGTAGTGTTAATCGAAAGTCTACAACAGGCACTATGTTTAAGTACGGTGGTGCTACAATTTCATGAATGAGCAAACGACAAACAAACATTGCTCAATGTACTATGTAAGCTGAACTAGTCGCGTGCAATGAAGCATCTAAACGTGCTGTGTTATTTTTCGAAATTATTGGCAACTCCGAAACGCCAATAATCAATGTCGACAAAGTGCTTCCAAAGTGATACCGAACTGCACAAAAGCACTAAGCATATTAACATACACTATCTACTTGTTCGTGATCACGTTCAATAAGGTCAATTGAAAATCAGCTACATACCGACTAAGGATCAAGCAGTTGATGGACTTACTCAGCCGCTGGAAGGAAGCCGTCTTGATTACATTAATAGGACTAGCTTAACAAGAATCCTTATGCAACTATAAACTCTTTTACTCTTAAATTGTTTAAATTTTGAAGAGGAGTGTTTTAAACAAAAATCTAAACGCCTGCGCCTTCAAATTAAAAAACTAGAATACCGTGATATATGAAGTTTTTTTTGTTTTTGACATGTTTCTCTTAAAAGTTATTATTTTTTAATGTTCAAGTTTAATAAATATTCTACTTCACGAATTTAAAATTGTGAAAAACTTACAAGGACAACATCTACAAGCTTGAATTGTGAAGATCCAAAACACTGAACAAAAAATTTTGCGCTTGCTGTGTTTAACCACGTTTAATCACCTCATTATAAATAAATTTATTTGACAGTTTCGCAAAACTTAATACTACCAAATATATGTACTTATATAAACATAAATTTGAACATAAAAAATAAACTTCAACTGTAAGAATTAAAATAAGAAAGAAACAAAAATATAAAATAAGAATTTATTTTAAATGCCAAATCCTAAAACACGGCCATCACATAGATCGCAATAATGAGTCATTTGTCTTTGTCTTGTCTTTTGCATACCTTACAATCTTTTCTTCGGATCCTTTTCTTATCATCCTTCTTTTCAAATTTTGATGGTAAATATTTTGACTAATTTGTCTTCGAAGTTTTTTTAGAATTATTTCTAGTATCAACTTCTGCTACAAGTTCTTCGATGATGACTAATTGCAAATCATATACATTTTTTCGTTGACCTGAATACATGTTGAATAATAAATGTGAATTTAGAATCACTACTTGTAAAAAGTGGACAAATAATTTTTTATACTACCGTAAACTACTACGCGTGCATGAATTGTAATTGTTGGGCATCATTTGAGTTTTTCTATTGTAACAGTTGTAACGTTTTTGTTTTTATTGTCGTTGTATGTCAACAGGTGTTAGGCCCGACGTTAACACACAACTATCAGGGTTCGGCACCAATAAAATAAAACACAATGTAATTATAAAGCATTTACTGTAGTTTTCAAGATAACGGAAAATGAATACAGGTAGAAATCAACAACGTAATACTAATGTTATGTAAAATGCTCAACAGGCGAGCCCGCGAATCTCCAACTTCTCTCTTTCACCATCGGATTTATTCCCTTCTATCCTCCACAACAATAATCATGCGCGGTCGATAATCGCAAACACCGCCACGCTCCACGACTCCCCAACCGAGACTGTCTTATTTCCGCGCATACTCTTCACATCGGCGCTCCCTTACTCTAACTCACTATATGGAATATTATCAGGGCGTACACGTCACACAGTTCGCTTTCCCTCTTCTAAAATAACACATAAAAATTATGTGTTGTATTATAAAATTTTTAAATTTACTTTTATAATTCAAAATAAATCGTACTTCTACAATTAATACAAAATTAAAACAAAGAATCGTAATTTCGAAACACCCCCAATTATTGTCCTTTTTTATTCTGATTATATAGTAAATAAA
This sequence comes from Platerodrilus igneus, assembly GCA_036346225.1. Classification (NCBI taxonomy): domain Eukaryota; kingdom Metazoa; phylum Arthropoda; class Insecta; order Coleoptera; family Lycidae; genus Platerodrilus; species Platerodrilus igneus. The sequence continues at coordinate 4,036,215 of JARFIW010000864.1, read as the reverse complement.
GCGCATAGTTATAAATGTCCAGTTTGTATTGTAAAGCCATGCTAAAACTCGAACAAGCTGTCCAGAATTCCCACAAAGTATCTTCAAGGTAATATCGAATAGCGTGATTTTGCGCACCTGCTTGCTGAGGTTGTTGTCAACGAGTCGAATCAGTCGGATTTTGATCATTCTAACGTTAATATGGATAAATTCACATCCAAGGCTGACTTGCGAGTCGCAATTTAGTTTCGAACAATCCATCGATCTGAATGCTTAGAAACTCATCATGCGCAACACAAAAGAACTAATGAACTAGAAAAATAAAACAACACTTAAGAAATGAAGCTGTAATGGTCGTGCGAGACTGTTAAATTTTTACTGCGTATAAGAAATATATATATTTCTCATGTTTCAACATGGAAATTTTGTTTTAATTCGGAAGCAACACTTTAGAGCTGATTAATGGTTGTAAGAAGAAGTTAATTTAATTGCGTATAAAACGATTACGCATTAGAAACTTACACTATGGTTCTAGTTTACGAGGCGTTGTTATAACAATGTAGACAACTGCTTTTTCATGTGTTTGTTCAATGTTGGAAGTCCACATGTGGGCCGAGCTTGTTTGTTGACTGGTCTATAAGCGGCCATGCCCTGAATTCAAGGTCGGTAAGTGATATCCTTTTTTGAGACAGTTATCTGTTTGACGTTCACGTCATGTTTAAACCGTAGCCTTGGTAATTTGAACCTATGGAAACTAACATCTTTGTGATAATATTTAATTATGAACTTAACTTTTTCAAATGTGGCTTTGGATTAAAATTATGCTTTATAAAATTCTTTACCTAACAAAATCTTTATGAATTTAAATTATGAATAATGTAGTCATATATTTGATTACACAGGACAACTTTTTAACAAATATTAAGTTTGCTAATTTAAAAAATCTTATTACAAAACTAATTTTGTATACATGTGAGTCATTTAGTCAGTACTGAAAAGATGACAAAAAAAGTTCATAATTATGTTAATAATATTTATAGTGCCTATTTGCTTTAGAGGCTTTTTTATTTAAATTGACAAAGATTAACAAAATAAGTATATAAAATTAATTGAACATTCAGAAAACTTATAATAATTATCTGTCAGAATAAATCAGAAATATTTTTCAGTTAATATATGTGTTGATACTTAACAGCCTTAATTTCTTTATCAACTTAAACAAGGTTAATTACACTCAAACAAGCACTTAAGCAATAGTATTTATTTTGTCCATACTTATCACTGGATTCAAAAAATTATATATAAACCAGAAGTGCATAAATTTAATAAATAGAGTGTCCATGCACGATTACACAAAAAAAAGAAATCATAGACGTACAAAACCTGTCTGATTCATTGATTTTATTTTGAGGCGCAAATTGCTGTCTCTAATAATATTTTATGTATTTTATTTTATTTCAGGATAAACGTAGTACCATCTAAAAATACAAAATCTTGTATTCTTATAACAGAATATACTCGTTGAGGTTCCTGTATTTTTGTTAGCGATATTTCTTGCTTTTACACACTATCTAAGTACAGTGGCACCCTATTCATTTGTATTTATTTAACGGCCCACCTGATATTCTCTCTAAGTGCGGGAGTCTTCAAAAGTCAGTAGTGTTAATACGGATAAAACAACATCTTTTGCACGACTTTTGTAAGAAAAATAAACATCTCTTTAGAAAGTTGCACCACCGCCCAAGGCGTGTGGCTAGATTGATTACACTATCTCTACACTTGCCATATTGCTATTGTATTTTACAATGGCCTCAGGTTTTCTTCCTCGATACCTCTTCTATTAAAAACTGTGACGAAATCAGCTGAAAATTCTGTAGTGATAAATGAAACGTCTCTTTTATCACGCCACTTTCCCATGAGAACACCATAAGCAATATCACATTTTACAATTTTTTCAACTCTTTTCAATTTCATAGTACTTACAACTGTTCACAATATTATGCCAGAATTTTACTTCTTCATCAATCAATGTTACCGTTTCCCCTATTACCTTCTTTTTGACCAACATATAATTTACTTCGAAAGAGGGGTTCAACAAGGAGATCCTCTAGCCTCAGTGCTATTATGTTTATCCATAAATCGCCTAATAAAAAATATATAGACAGAATCCAATGCACTATTGACTACAATCAAAATTTCAAAAGAGATAGGTCTTGAACTGAACTTTAATAAATACTTCCTCGGCTATTCAAACAAAGAAACAATAAAAAAATTAAATCTTACTGCACCAAACAAAAATTATCAATAAATCAAACCTTTTTCTTTTAGGTGCCTTATTATCAGACGAATCGTTTACACTAGCTTTGGACAAAAATTAAAATACTTCAACAAAATAACAATTCGACAGGCTTGGCTCCCATCACACATCGCTTTTTGTCTATTAAAGAATTGCGCATCGATCCCAAGACTTAGATTTTTCCTCCGATGCAGCCAAGCCTGGCGACATAATAACATCTTATCAAACTTCGACAATGAAATCCGCCTCTCTTTAGAAAACTTAATAAATGTTAAATTAAATAAAACAGCTTGGAACCAATCCACGTTACCAATATCTTACGGCGGATTAGGGATCCGATCAATTTCCACACGTGTTCTCCCTAGCTACCTATCTTCAATACACTCTTCTAAAAATTTCATATACTTCATACTTTCATCCTATTTTAACAACCAATATCCATCAATCACGGAAGAAGAACAAATTTGGCATCAAAAATTAAAATTATCTCTAACAGATAAGCAGAAAACTCTACAAAAATGATGGGATAACCCTCTCCTAAATATCTAAAAAGACATCCTCTTAAAAGAAACACACTCCCTCTTAAATAAAGCAAGATTAAACGCATCTTTTAAAAAAGAATCGGGTGCATGGCTTAACGATTTACCTGCAGCACCACTAGAGACACTTTTAGATGACGAAAGTTTTCGCATAACCACCAGTCTTCGTCTAGGTTCCGAAATCTGCTCACCTCATAATTGCCACTGCGTTTCAATAGTCGATATTTATAGTAGGCATGGCCTTAGTTGTAAATTTAGTGATGGACGTTTTTCACGCTACTCTTCAATCGATGACCTAATAAAACGTGGCCTATCTTTTGGTAAAATTCCTTCTTCCTTAGAACCGTCAGGCACCAGCCGCGACAATGGTAAACGTCCAGACGGAATGTCACTAATTCCATGAAAATTTCGCAGACAGATTATTTGGGATTTCACATGTATGGATACTTGGGCTCAATCACACGTTAAATCATGCTCAAACTTCGCAGGTGCCGCAGTTTCATACGGAGAAACTTTTAAAAAAATCCAAATATAAAAACCTAGAAAATAATTACATTTATGTACCGGTCGCTATCGAAACCTCGGGCGTATTCGGTGAAATAGGCTTAAAATTCATCAAAGAAATCGGATGTAAAATTTCACTAGAAACCAACGGTCCTCATCCAACAAATCTGTATCGCACCCAAAGAGGAAACGCAGCGTCTATCTTAGGTACAATCCCTTCGACTACAACACTATATAAACTGTATATGACACCATATCAAAACTCTCACTCCAATAGAAAACAACAACACAACGATACCCCATCTTCGAACTCCACAAAGCAGAATATTCCAAAAAACAATGTGTTAAGGATGATCCAAATCCGATACATAAGTCTAACCCGATCAATCAAGAAAAGTCAACCACAGAGCTCACCGATTACAATAAACCTCAGAAATTTAAAAAACAGACATAAATTAAATTTAATAACTTACATAAAATCAAATTCATCAAAACTCCCCCTTTTGCATAAAAAAGTATCAGATCCTAAATATATCTCTACCCCAAATAAAAAAAATGCAAACCCAATCAGAATAACTTCCAACACAAACACGCCAAGAAAAAAGCCACTTCCCTTTGAACATTCAAAACAAGAATACACAGAAGATATATCTAATGATGAAGATGAACCGCCACATATTACAGAAAAATTTAAAACAGGAGATCCTTTTAAGAGCAATGAACTACATTCAATAACAAAAGCTAAAATCTTACCTACGGTCAACCATTTACAGAACAATAATAGAAAAGTTGGGCTAATCAATCTGGGAAACACCTGCTACTGAACAGCATCCTTCAAGCACTATTCAAGACCAAACCTTTCTGCAACGATATTCTATTAAATACAAATGAAACATCACCATTACTATCACAATTGAATAATTTATTTACACTACTACAATACTCTTCAAGATCATCGCTTTCACCACACGAAATTTTAAACCTTTTAAATCCACCTGGATTTCATCAAGGAGAAAAAATCGATAATTTGGAATTCCTGGGTTTCCTTGTAGATACCCTAAACAAACAAGCCATTTCGAATGGACCTGCACCTTTCCGAAGCTCTAGATTGCTAGAACAGGTGAAATGGCTTGCGTGTTCTAATGAACTAAAAAGCCAAACTACAGGTCCAACCAAGTAGGAGGGTCGTTAGCGAGGAACCAGACTAAGACAGGTCCCCGAAAGAGGGCAGCGGTTCTTTCGGTACATAGACTGGCAGAGACCATAGGGGCCTGTATGTCAGTCTAAGACACATTACCGCGATGTGAAAGGCAACGGGAAACGACCACATTACCTCCCAAGTACACAGCGTACTTAAATTATAATAAAATGATGGCATTCTCTGGGGTAAAAGATTCCGGAGTTAAAATAGTCCTCCATTTGGATCTTCGGGAGGGGACTACTTCGGAGGATGTGATCGGAAAATGTACAAAAAGAGTCAGGAAGATTCTGCGAGCCGGAGCGTGGAATGTCAGAAGTATAAAGCAAGTAGGTAAGCTAGCAAACTTAAAAATGGAAATGAATAGATTAGCATTCGACATAGCAGAGATTAACAAAGTTCGATGGCCAGAGGCGGAGGATTATTGGAGTGGAGACTTCAGGGTAATTTACACAGGAGCAGAGAAACGAAATTCGGGTGTGGGGATAGTTATGCGAACAAAGATAGGACACTGTGTAGAAAATTACTTACACAAAAACGAAAGAGTACTCATGGTTAGATTAGAATCTAAACCGGTAAACACAGTAATAATACAAGTATACATGCCCACCTCTAGCTACAGTGACGAAGAGGTAGAAGCGATCTACAACGATATCGAAGACATACTAAGATACGTAAAAAAACATGAAAATATATAATTACGGGGGCTTTTAATGCAGTGGTAGGTGAGGGTAGGGAAGAAGCGGTAGTAGGTTGATTTGGTTTAGGCACGAGAAACGACAGGGGAAATAGGCTGGTAGAATTTTGCGACAAAAACAATTTAATCATCACAAACACATTATATCAACATCATGCTAGAAGACGATATACGTGGAAGATGCCGGGAGATATAGGAAGATATCAAATAGATTACTTTCTTGTTAGACAATGGTTTAGGAATAAAGTAAAAGACTGTAGAAGCTACCCAGAAGCAGATATAGACACTGACCACAACATCGTAATTATGAAAGCCGCACTTAAATTTAAAAATTTGAAAAAAAGAAATGGAAAAAGGCACTTTGACTTTGAGAAACTAAAAGATAAAGATATTCAAGAAAGATTCGAAAAAAAAGGTCACATGAATTGCTGAAAGATATCGGGAAAATATCTGATACTAAGGAAATAGAAACAGAATGGAATAACATTAAATCCAGCTTAGACATGGCGGCCAGAGGTATTCTGGGATATAAACAAAAAGAAAATAAGAAACCATGGATAATAAAGGATATCCTGAATTTAATAGAAAAAAGAAGAAAATACAAAATGTATCAGACGAAACAAGAAAACAGAGATACAAAGCTATAAAATGGGAAATTCTTCGCAAATGCAGGAAAGCTTTAGAACAATGGATTGATGAAGAATGCAAAGAGGTACAGACTAAGATGGATATAGGAAAGACAGATGATGCATACAAACTAATTAGAATCAATTTTAGGGATATAAAACCGTATAGCAAAAATATAAAGGACGCTGGAGGAAACGTCATTATAGAAAATGTAGAGAAAGTCAGTAGATGGCAAGAATATATAGAGAATGTATATGCAGAAGAGGAACTAACGGCATTAGAACAGGAATCAGATATTGAAAACGATGACTTGGGATATCCTACACTTAGAGATGAGTTTGAATTAGCATTAAAGGGTCTGAAAAATGGTAAGGGGCCGGGTACAGATAAGTGCAAGCAGAAACTCTAAAAACCGCTGGACAAGCAGTAACAGAACGCCTCTTTCAACTAGTAAGCTATATGTATGAGACAGGCGAGATACCCAAAGATTTCAAACGTAACATCATAGTAACTATACCAAAAAGGTGCAGTTAGATGTAAAAATTTTCGAACAATAAGTTTGATAGCGCACGTGTCAAAAATATTAACTAGAATTGTATAAACACGAATGGAAAAGATCAATTTGGGTTTAGGCGAAACAAGGGAGCATGAGAGGCTATTTTAGCTCAGAGTGATAATGGAGAAAACAATAGAAAAAAGGGAAAGCATGTATATAGGGTTTGTAGATCTGGAAAAAGCATTCGATAATGTAAAATAAAAAAAAAATGTTCGAAATACTCAAAAAGATTGGAATGAGTTATATGAATAGACGAATAGTACATAGCTTATACAAAGAGCAAACAGCAGTAAAGTGAGACAGAGATGTGCCCTATCCCCATTAATTTTTAACTTGTACATTGAAGAGGCAATGAATACTGTCAAAATGCAGGAAGACATTTGGAATTACTATGCAGGAACAAAAAATTGATATGCTTAGATTTGCAGATGATATAGCATTACAAGCATCTAACAAGGGAGAGCCAGAAGCTGCTCTTAATGAAATGGAAACGGTTCCAATAGAGAAATACGGTATGAAAATTAACAAAAATGGAACTAAAGTACTAGTATGCAAATGAGGGGAAAATAAATCAAAAACCAGAATATAAATAGGTAACAAGAACTTACGAGAGGTTAAAGATTTCTGCTGACTAGGAAGTCAAATAACGCAAGATGGGAAAAGCACAAAAGATATAAAACAAAGATTAGCACAAGGTCGTGCTACATTTAACAAGAAAAAGCAACTGTGTTCAAAGACAACAAACATAGAAACGAGGAAACGATTGCTTAAAACATATGTGTGGAGCACAGTACTGTATGGCTATGAAGTCTGGACAGTAGGAGAACGGACAATAAAAAGGTAGAAGCCTTTGAAATGTGGTGCTACAGACGTATGATGAAGATATCATGGACAGACAAAATTAAGAACAAAGTGGTACTATAAATGGTAGGGGAAGAAAGAAATATGTGGAAAACGGTACAAAATAGGAGAGATAGGATGATAGGCCACATACTATAGCATGAAGGAATAGTGCCGAATATATTAGAAGCAGAGATAGAAAAAAAGAGAAGTAGAGGTAGACCTAGGCTAGACTATTGCACACTGATAGTGAAAGATGTAGGCTGTAGGAATTCCAGGGAAATGTGTAGGCTAGCTCAGAATAGAAATCAATGAAAGTACGCAACCAACCAGTTCCAAGATGGAAAAACTAATGACGAAAAAATAACTGTGCCTAAACCTGATGATTATTATGATCAACTACAGGTGTTGGTTGTGTAATATCTGCTACTAATGTTGACTGTGTGAAAAGATATATTGGAGAAAATATTAAATCGGCAATGTTCAAGTGCTGGGGGAACTTGGCAGCCACAGGCTGCTTATCCCCATTCACAAATACTGAATGTCGGAGAAATAGGGTATATAATTGTAAAACAATAAAAGGGGACCGAACTGCATCTAACAAGAGAGAATAGCGCCTATGATCAAAGATAACAAATATAGAAACAAGAAGAAAATTGTCGAAAGCACATGCGTGAAGCACAGCACAGTATGCCAATGAAATACGGGCAGTAGAAAAAGCAGACAGAAAAACGGTAGCAGCCTTTTGGAATGTTGTGGAGAAAAATAGGAGAAATAGAGGTACATACTATGTTCTAAGACATTTTTGGGGAATGGTATGGAATATATTACAAGCAGAGATAGGAAAAAGGAGGTGGATGTAGACCTAGATCAGATACTGATAGATGCAATCTGTGCAAATTTCAAAGAAATGTGTAGGTTAGTTCAGAATAGGAAACAGTACGCGTCTAACCAGTTCCAGGACTGAAAACCTAATGAAGATGAAACAAACAAGAGCGACCATGCAATGATTTTAACGTTATTGATGACATCATTACATGGCCTCCAACAACAACATCGACGGTCCTTCATCGGCAAATATGTAGCAATAACTAAATGCAACAACTGCAACACGCAGAACGCAAAAACAGATAACCTTTATGAATTACAATTATCTTTCCCAAATAACACAAGCAACCAATCGATACAAAAATTACTGGACTACTATTTTCAACTAGAAAATCTAAATGCTAAAAATAAATACGATTGCATTACTTTGCAAGCTCTAACAAATGGAGAAAGAGTTACTAAGTTTCAAAACCACCTAATAGACTCTCAAAAACTTCAGATATGATACAACCTCACACAAAAGAACTAAACTTCTCAAACACATACAATCAGAACCATTTATAAAACTGATCAACTTAAACTACGAATTATATACCACAGTGATACACGTTGGAGAAAATTTAGATTCCGGACTTTACTACACATATGCTCGCGAAGGTGATAAGTGGGTACAAATTCAACAACAACGTTATCACACAAGGTTCCATTGAAGACCTTAACGACGAAAGACAACCTGCAACACCTTACATACTTTTCTACCGTAAGCAAATATGCACAGATCCGAACAGCTTACCACAATCGGCATAATCGCCAAAATTGAGAGATCTCCTAATCAAAGATTTGCAATTTCTCATATCAAACGATTATGAAAAACCAAAATCAAATGAATCTGAAAAACCCAAGGAATAAGAAGATTATTATTGAAATTGGTCAAGAAGTATTTTAATTTAAATTATGTTTAACATTATTCTTTGTGTCTATTGATTTATGATAATTATTTGTTTATCATGATTTAGTTTTAAGTGATCTTCAATAAAAATTATTGTTTATTAAAAAAAATTTCACACCAGCAATTTCAGGTGAACTTTCATTGCGATTCAGACCGTAATGTTTCAATGCAATATGCCATCCGCTTAAGAAGAGCAACAGACAAGTGACTATTATAAAAAGTATCCATATATAAACAATGACCGTTATATAGTTTTCCATTCATAAGCTGAAAAATAACGTCTGCCGTATGTCCTCTTTCACTACGAGATATATGTCTTTTCCACCAGTATGTACACTTTTTTTTACAAGCCAACCCATTTGGCTCATCCAGAATACACAGTTTTATATCTGTTCCGTTTATATTGTATAATTTACCGCTTTCGTTATGTTCCGTTTATATTGTACATAATTTACCACTAAATTTATTTTTCCTTGAAATTTGTTGATTATTTGCGTCCACCCGGTATATTAAAATGTTATTGGGTACCGTGTATTACTTCAAGCACCGGCTTTACAAAGTGCCGCAATATTGATAAACTCTGCTCTTCGCTTGTGCAAGAATAATCTTATCACCTTAGAAAACACACGAAGCTGGTAGTATCGATTTTCGTGATAGAAGGCCGCAAACTTACATGTTCTACGCTTCACCATTAGAAGAGTCGACTTTTGTATTCCGTATTAGACGGACGCATTCTACAGTTTGTTTTTATCGTATTCCGTTTGAACGGCCGCATGAACATAAATGTGCTTCGCTTCGTTATAACCACACAGGTAAGTGTTTGAAGTAATTCTTTGTTTGTTTATTATCATTAATGTTATTTTGAATATATGTCCACTTTTCTCTACCATCAGTAGCTATCGAAATTACCGCAAAAGTTACAATATCATGCTTGTGACGTTTACTTTGAATGTACAGCCGAAATTGCAATTGGCCTCTCCACAAAACCTAGATTCATCTATACACAAATTTTTAGAAGGATGATATATTTTGGACATTTTATCGTGAAGTAATTGACAATTGGTCTCAATTTGTAGAAACGGTCTTAAGAAACTTTCCATACTTGGATTTTTACAAAAGTAGGCAACTTAAAATATGTAGCAAATGATTTCTTCCTATACAGTTACTGAAACGGGTGAGATTGAATAGTTTGTATTTCTTCCAGTAATCATCTATGGGGTTCATTTTTGTTTCCATAAGTAATAGTAAATCAAAAAATATACGCAACTGCTCATTGACTTCCACTCATTAATCCTAGATTGTTCTTATCCACTCGCATTTAAAAAAACTTCAATAGCACATCTGTTGGTTTTTCCGCAGTGTTTGGGATATGTTTGTATAATTGTACATCTTCTATGTGAATCTGCTGTACGTGTATTCGTTGTAGTATAAAACTCTTAGGACCAACTTAACAATAAAACTGAAAACTTGTTTCTTGTTAAGATAGAAATGTAAGAATGCTTCAACGTGGAATACATTTATTGTAACTGAATATAATTGAAGATTTAAGTAAAATACATTAGAAACAATGGGTATGAGCTGTCACGAGCTAACCCCTCAGACATCTTAAACGCGAATCAATTCTGGAAACGAGGCACGCAACAAAACATCAGCGTCTTCCAGTACAAAAGGTAGTTCTCGGCACAAACGCGAAGTAACTTCACATCGTAGTAATTCTATAAATCCCCAACACACAGCAATATGAAAAAATATCTCATCTACCAAGAGGTTAAAATAATCTATTGTATTATTTCTAGAAGGTTAAACTAATAATCCACAATTTCCAGTGAAAATCAAATTTTTATAGTTCATAGGTGGATCCATCTAAGATTATTTTGTTCGTTAGATATTGGTGATTGCAGCACAGAAGCGACATTAATATCTTTATGCTCATTTAGTTATTCGGAGTTTGAATCGGTATAATTCCCAGCTTTTCCCCCGATTTCTACGTACTCACTTCCACTCGACTGGAAATCATCTAAACTGCCGCCAGATGCTTCCACTAACTTTTGCAATTCTTCATGTGTTAATTTGCTTTACATTTCGAATTGTGTTAGTTTTCCTTTAGTGTCAGAAAGTCCAGGATTACTTCTGGAAGCCTTAATGGAACACAAAACTTTTTTACACAAATCTCACCAAACAATATTCGAAATATCGAACGGAGAAGTAATATAATATGCAACAGACCTTACTCCAGTGCCGATAACGATTGAACATCATAAAGCGCATGCCTACTTCTGAAATAACGATTTGCCATTACCTTATTGAACACGTCACTATGGCGTGGCCGGCATTTAGAGTACATAGGCGACCACGCCACAGTGGTGTGATCGGCATTGAACGTGTTAACTTCCAACTTGCAGTTTTCAATAAATTCAAAAGTATTTTGTCACAGATATCTTTTGATTTGCTTGGGTAAGCGAGTCTGCTAGTCTAGTGGTAACTCAACTCCTCCTACACCACTTTGCTGCAAGATACCTATCAACGTAATTGGCCATGTGAGTCTATCATCATTATTCTGTTTTCGACCTTACTTAAGGTCGGTTTGACGCAGCTCTAACTTCTTTTCTATTCTGTGCTAATCTAAAAAGTTCTACATACCTTTCACAACCTAAATTTCAAATAATTTGACTAATACAGCTTGGTCTAGGTCTTCTTATACTCCTTTATCTTTTTCTTATCTACCTGGCTCTACATATATATTAACAACCTGATGGTTGTTAAAGAACTCCAACATGTTTACATGATTCTCATTTACAAGAAAATGAAATATTACCTGGTTATCCCCTCCAAAAAAGGAAAAGTGTTAAATTATATGTTATGGTAAGGCTTAAGCTGCGAATCGCTGCCAACATGCGAGACCGCTAACTAATTGTGAGTTATGTCAAGGTGACATTTAGTTAACTGATTTTTATTTATTTATTCTTTATGTTTTGTTTTCGAACCTACTAAAGGTCGGTTTGACGCAGCTCTAAATTCTTTTCCATTCTGAGCTAGTCCAAAAGATCTACATACCGTTCACAATCTAAATTTCTAATAATTTTACTAATATAGCTTTGTCTAGGTCTCCCTATTCTATTTCTATCTGGTAGTCTATAATCTAAAACCTTACTAAATAGTCCCTCATGCCTTAACTGGTGCCCTATCATTCTATCTGTCCTGACCTTTAATTGTTTCCACATACAGGATTCCTCACTTATTCTTCTATAAACTTCCTCACTTGTCACTCTATCTGTACAGCTAATGTTCAACATTCTCCTATAACACATATTTTCAAAGGTATCTATCGTTTTCTTATCTACCTCTTGAATTGTCCAAGTCTCACTACCGTATAATAGAACGCCCCATACGTATGACTTTAAGAAGCTTTTTCTATTATCTAAATTAATACTATTACCTATTATTAAGTCTTTCTTTTTTATAAACATTTTTCTAACTTGAGCTATTCTAGCTACTATATCCTTTCTGCTATTTCCGTCCTTTGTAATTATACTACCTAAATAGCAAAATTCATCTACCTCCTCTAACTCGGTATTACCTATTTTGAATTTTGGTTTAGAACTAGGCTGTAACTCACTGGTCATTATCTTTGTTTTTCCTGAGTTAATTCTTATACTATAGTCACTTTGTAGTATTTCATCTAAAATATTTAAAAACTCTCCTTACTCTTTTTTAGACTCTGCTATAATGACTATATCATCTGCAAAACGTAACATGTCTATTTTCTCTTCCTGTACACTAATACCTATCTCTTTTCTCTCTCGAGCTAAGTTTTAAGCTTTATCAATATATATATTAAAAAGGAGAGATAGTATACAACCCTGTCTAACACCATTTCTAATCTTAGCTTCCTTTTCTATTTCATCAAATCTAATTACTACGCTTTGGTTTTTATATAGATTGTAAATAATTTTTCTATCCTTATGAGAGATTCCTATTTTCCGAAAAACCCTGAACACAACAATCTAATTAATCCTATCAAATGCTTTTTCTAAATTTGCAAACGCGAAATGAGTCTTTTTATTTTTTTGTAACCCTTTTTCGATAATTACTCTAATCATTATCGGTTCTCTAGTCCCTCTGTATTTACGAAAATCACATTGGTCTTTGCCTAAATAGTTCTCAGTCAAAGTTCCTATTCCATTTTTAATTATTATTGTTAGTATTTTGGAAGCGTGGGAAGTTAAACTAACCGTTCTAAAATTCTCACACTTATCAACTCCTGACTTTTTTGGGATTAGGATAATAATATTTTTTTTGAAATCTATTGGAACCTCACCTGTGTCATACATTACTTTTACTAGTTCATATAATCGGTCTAAAGTTTTCTGACTTGCATATTTTATTAATTCTGCGGCTATAGCGTCTATCCCCGACGCTTTATTTAGTTTAAGTTCTCTAACAGCTTTATCAAACTCCTCTCTTAATATTAAGAACCCTATTTCAACATCCTCTTCTTGGCCGTTCTCTAACTTATCCACATCGTCTCCCTTATATAAATCTTCTAAATATCTTTTCCATCTATCTGCTACCTCAACTTTATTTATTAGAAACTCATTATTCTCTTTTTGCTTACTTTCACTATCCATTTCTCTGAAAGGTTTAAGCTTTCTTCTATTCTCTATTAAATCTAATATTTCTTTTGTTACCCAAGGTTTTCTCGCTTCTACCTTTTTCTTACCTATAGTTTGTGTTGCTGTATTATGTACGGCCCTTTTTATTTCTTTCCATCTATTTTCTACGTTTCCTCCTATAGCTATCTCTTTGATCTTATTATTTAATATTTGTTTATATTCCTCTTTTACCTATCATTAAGCTTACCTTACCTGTACTAAAACAGTGTCTGTGGGTTTCATACTCAATCTAACCATAATTATTCTATCACTAAATTGCAAGTACTCTTTAACTTTACGTCATAATCTTTTACCTAACACTATTCCTACCCCTGCCTGTCCATTAGTTGAAGAAGTTGTAATTATTCTATATTCATCTTTCCAAAAGTCATTAATATCTGGCCATCTCACCTCACTAATACCTAAAATGTTCAGCTTTCCTTTTCTCATATCGACTAATAAATTCGTTTTATCTACTCTAAGTAATGACCTTCCATTCCAAGTCCCTATCACTAAATCGAACCGTTGTTTTAAATTCTTACGATGACGAGCCCTAAGTACCCGCTCCCGGAGATCCGAATGAGGGGGTATCTTTCCTCCGAACAAGAATTTTACTTGTGAGCTCTCCATCATACATAGTTCGTGTTTTAGGCCACACATACATGGGAAATATTGTGGTAGGTTCCCATATCTTTCCACAACGCAGTTTTTTGTGAGTCTACATATTCAGAAATGATTTTCGTCGCCTTGTCCTAATAATATCTCTTACATCCTTTGGCGGATTTAAGGGGAGGGGGAGGAGTGTAATTATCCCTTCGAGTTTCTGTTGGTTTTGATATCAACATTACATTTCGCAGTTTTAATGAAAAAAATATGCAGTAAGAACCAAATATTGTATCAACATATTAATAACTTCGGAAAGTATAAGAAAAACAGGAAGTCTAATTATTGAGCATTAACATAAATTCCCTACTTCCCGTTATTTCATTTAAAGAGACGAAACTGGACATTTATTGTATCGTATTCATCGTACCGCTATCCGCTACCGACAACTAATTAACAAAGTAATGGTTGACTTAGGCAGCTTGAATTCACATATTTTATGATTTTAAGCTGCCTTTATCCAGTATAATACCTTTCTTTGTGGACGTGCACGAATAACTAGACTATTGTATGTTATAATTATAACCTAAACATTATAAATTTCCATACTCCATATTGTCATGTTGTCAATTTAAATGGACAGGTCAAGAAATATGTAGTGATTATGGTTTCTTTAAGTGCTTATTACGGTTAGATACATTTGGGCTAGTTTAGTGTTAATATTATATCTATCATATATCCAGCTTAACCGTTACGTTTTTTTGGCTTTGTTCGTAATACGAAAGTTTTAAAATGACTAAAAATAAATAATATAATTATGTTTGTATTGTGGAAACATGGCCAAGAGACAATGTACGCTGCTCGACTTTTTAACAAGAGGAACAAATTCCCTAAAACCAAGAGTGATTATTGTTCAGGCATTCCAGTCACATCTAAAGTAATTGATAATAAACATTTAAATTCTGCCACTATTGCATATACCACAAATCCTATTTTTAATTCTATAAGCAGAGCAATTGTAAAATTACCGTCCCGCTAAATATAATTGCATCGACAAAAGTTGGTTGTACAAGAAAAGTACGTTGGCACATTTATAAACATCGAAAAAATTAGTGAGTATAAAAAATTACAAGCTATTTATAACGCAGAGAAACAACAAACGTTTTCTTTTCTTGATAGCAGCGGTGGCGAAGCTATGGCACGCGTGCCACAAATGGCACGTATAAAAATTTTTTTGGCACGTTATCAATTTTCAAATAGTATCCTCATTTTACAACGAGAAATGCATGGTTGCAATGTTGCCAATAGTTACGATATAATTACAATATGGTGGAAGCTTTATATTCAAAGGGGGAGAAATGAGCGCAAAGAACGGAGAAAGCAAGACTCAAGATTCGTACTGCAAGTTGTTACGTTTATTTTGAACATCCCGTACATTTTTTTTCTGTGAATAAGCAATACGCGGTCTGATAATTTTCAACTCAAATCCCTTTGGCGTTGAAAACGAAAATTAAGTCAGTAAATTAAAATAACCCTTTCACGTGTTAATTCACTTATCTATTTGTATAAATTCGATTCCTATTGTTACATCCTAGAGCCTAATTAATAATAAATACTTCTTCTAAGAATTCATCAACGAAAAGTTTATGCTAAAATTAGACAGGCGATAACTGGTTCCAGGCATCTGATAATTGATTCTTATGTGTTTTCCATTGAAAGCTTCGTCGAATTAAAGCCGCGTATTATCCCAATAAACCGTGTTTTTCTAGTTTTATTTACAAATATTGAATCTGTTTAAAGATCTATTTCGACTGAGGATCGTTTCATCGACGTTAGAAATTGAGTTTGATTTATTGATGTTTGAAATATTGCATTTAGCAAATTTAAAGTTTAAGACGATTGCTCATGTTGCGACCTGGGATCGACTTTCAGTAATACAGTTAACGGAATCAGCTGATTAATTTTTTTGGTGAATTCAAATTCAAATTCACCAAAAAATTAATCAGCTGATTTCACGTTAAGCGTATTGGCTACCTAAGGAAAGTCAATCCCAGGTCGCAACACAAATTGAAGGCAATCATTCTTTAAACTTTAAAATTTTTGCTTAGTGTACTCAAACCAAATATTTCAAACATCAATAAATCAAAGTAACCTTCAATTTATGTCATAAACGTCAAACTTGAAGTTTTTATTATTTTGACAACGATCCTAGGTCATGGATCGAAACGTAAATAAAGATCATTTTAAAAACTATGAGTGGTTTAATTTCCAAAGAAGCTTAAGAAGAATGCTAAACAAACCACAACAAACATACAGGGAGTATTTAATATTACTTTGAGCTCTGGTCATTAGTGAAACAAAATTAATATTGACTGGCTCTTCAATCTACACAACGAAAATACGTGTAGAATGGTTGGTTGCTTCCGTTCTTCTGTATGAAAAGTGCTCGCACGCCCTACAGCGTGGTGTGTATTTATGGGTTTTATAAAATTGTACTTTTCGACGACAATAAGTTAATTTTATTTATAATTACTATAGCTCCTTCCGGTGGCCCTTAAAGTCACTATGAGTAGTCGCCCCTTGTTGTGATGGGAGGACCACCCGAAGGCGGGATCACGCGCACCTCTGTGTCGCACCGTTTCTACAGACGGTAGGAGCCAATCCGACAGTCGTGACTTGAGGGTAAGTGTCTATACACTAATTTTCTTATATGGGTACCCGGTAGGTGTTGGAAACAACATATGTACACGGGTCTCCGGATGCATTACCTTGTTGGTGGTAAAATGACTGGTTGTTTGTATGTGCGAGGATATTATAATGTTTACTGATTTCTTTATTAAGATAATTTTATGTATAGAATTCCGTACTTACAATGCTGATTTTGAGCTGTGGTTTTTAGTGGGGTCATTTTGTTCCCTTTTCCTGTTTGAAGATTAATATAGGGGGTGACCTAAAAACTGCAACTCGCCATGTTAAAAATGATTCTTTTTTTTTATTCGTAAATATGTTAATTGTATACCTACGAATTGTTCATTTTTGGTACTATTGTGTTTTGTATATAATTTTGTTCTTTTAAATTAGAGGTTTTTAGTTTGTAAATGTTTGATTGTGCGTGAGTGAGTTTAATTCTTTTGTAGGTATAATACCCCGCCCACTCGCCGATTGAGCACGGTCAATTTCTTCTTTTTCTTCCTCGTTTTTATTTTCTTTTTTTAGACTACTTCGCTGAACGTAGCAAAGTATATAAATTATGCTAT
Source organism: Platerodrilus igneus (assembly GCA_036346225.1). Lineage (NCBI taxonomy): Eukaryota > Metazoa > Arthropoda > Insecta > Coleoptera > Lycidae > Platerodrilus > Platerodrilus igneus. The sequence continues at coordinate 4,018,690 of JARFIW010000864.1, read as the reverse complement.
GCAAAGAAGTACCTTTTTTAACTGGTATTTTGTCCGTAGTTCGTTACTGCTCCAATTTTTTATTGTTTAATTCGCATGCAAGGGATTATTCTTTAACTAGCTTAATATTTATAATAATCTCTTGGCTTTGTTGCTATTTATTGAAGGTCTGCTAAATTTGCTTATTTCTTGTCCAGACTATACTTTGGAATACGGAACGAGTTGAAACGTCGATACAGACAGAGTGTGTGCAAAGTACGTTGAGTTTAAAACTTGCTTGTAATATGAGTAATAATATTACGCCGGTGCACTGCTTTGTAGTAGAACTTTAAAGAGTAATTAATTTAAACATGCATTAAAATGTGTTACGCCTTATTTGGCTACACAACGATTTTATTTTAATAACTATTTTAGGAGATCTTTTCTTGTAGAAAAATAGGCTATGACGCATTATAGGGACGGTTTTTGAACTCCTAGCATTGATAGGATATACACATGTTCTCGCGCTTCAAAATGATGTGCGTTATTGTTTTGACCAGCAAGAACGATAGGAGGTGTTTACAAGTTGATAGGAACGAACGCCATGATTTTAGAGTACTCTGGGTTACCGGACTTAAAAATTGAAGTGACGAATCATTGCGTATAATGCAGTTAAGCTCACTTTGAATTTCTGCCTTTCTTTATCTCTTAATATCTTTTGTTCCAGTATGTTGTAGATATCAACGAACTTTACTGCAATCTGCTGAATAGAGGCCACTGTAGTCATACGACATGAACGTACGTGTTAGAGAAAAGAGACAAAAGACATAAAAATTCAATTGCCTCTACTTTAACTTAACTATTTAGATGAATAGGGTAAGCTATTTCTTTTTGCTAATTATTATTCTTTTCGTATTGTAAATTTTGTGCAATATTACTACGCCCACTTTACAACTACGCGATAAATGATATTACCATCAAACCTAACTGACAAGTAATAACTAAGATTTTAAAAATATTTTAAAAAATATATTCGTTATCAATTTTTGTAAATTTATTTTAGTTTTATCCAACGTGGCTAGTAAAAATAGAAAACTTGCAGTATAGAATTCCAAAGTTTGTGGACTCAAGTGTATAAGATGATTAATAAGGTGGTACATTTCATGTTCCGGAGTTGTATGCAGGGCATTCATAATAAAACTGCATTATTAGACAAATCATACGCTACTCCTTGAGAAACTCAAGGAATTTATTACTCGGGTAATTAAAAACAAAAATATGCAGTCAGTATACCCAATAAAATTTATTAGTAGTCCTTCAAATATAGGTGCTCCTAGTTTTATGTCTCAAATGCAATTGCTACGCGTAGAAAACTCTATAGGGACGGGGAATATGTGAAGGAAGCATGGTTAAAATGGTAACCTTGTTACGTTCAAAATCCTGCAAACAATTTTTCCTGCATTTATTTTTAAAATGCCCTAAAATTCATCAACAAGCTCAATTTCCCGCCATTTGAATTAGTATTATTTAATAAAATTTCCCAAGTAATTACTCTATACAATAGTTTGCTTTATAAAATCAAACAACTGCCTAGGAAATATTACGTTACAAAGTAGTTGCAATATTTCCTAGTACCTGCAGTGATTACATTTTAATTAAAAGCTGCAGCTTTCTTCTAAAAGATAAGACCACTCACCACCTACCTACATCTGCTTACAATGGACTTGTTATCTGGTATTCTGCAGCTGTTAAGACGATACAAAGTAACAAAAGTGTCCTCCTTTGTTTAAAACCCTTTGATAATTGCGTTATCTCCTTCCTGGCAAGTTGCTACAGTTTGTATTTCGGCAGCTGTTGTCTGGAAATTCTGCACACTTGGTTCGTCGGCGATACCTTTGAAAATCAAATACCCTACCCCCATACATGATTCGGGCCTTATAAAATAGAAACCGTGCTTTGAAACAGACCATTAAAGATTAAAGATTAAAAAGACTAAGAATTACCGAAAAGATACCCGTTTTAAGGTCGCGCTATTAGAAATGCTCTCTGTGCTTGTATAAGTGAAGTTGGTAGTTCCAGCATGCAGTCAGCCCATAGAGAAATGCAGCCGCATTTTACCAGTGTTAAGATGAGACCAGCACGAAGCTAATTGTGCAAGGTACAGTATTTTATTTCCATAATTTTTTTATGCTGCTGTGAAGAAAAGACTTTTCATTTGCTGCTATTGCTTATAATTATCCGATTAATTGGCACTACTCCCTTACAAAACTTACATACACGATGCACGAACAACTAGGTTATTATTCTATAATCTAAAAAGTAATTAATCAATGGTTATGTTGGAGTCCGTTTTACTGTTTCTTTTGTCTTTCTGAACTTATGCCTCAATTTAAAAGTATTTAAAATATGATTAATTTAAGTTAGGGTGTCTAATTTTAATATTATATTCTTTCTGAGGAGGTGCACTACACAAAGCAGCATGTACATATAATTTAGGTATATTTCTTTTTCTAGATTTACTGTATAGTTTGTTTTATTAATATACCGCTCCGTTGTTTCTACTTCCTACCCCGACCTTTTAATTTTGCTAGGGGGGAATTTGTTACGTTCAAAATCCTGCAAACAATTTTTCCTGCATTTATTTTTAAAATGCCCTAAAATTCTAAAGTTCTTGGTTACCACAGATTGAAGTATTTCAGCTTTTCTATCCAGCATTCTCATTGTTCCCTTGCATACTTTGAGGCTTGACATTTATTGTCTCATATTGGCTTGTACTGTAGGTTTTCCTCCTTGCTCCTTTTCTTACTTTGGGTTTTTTTTGCGAGAAACCTATTTCTTTTTCTTGAGGTGGAAAACGTTACTGTTTCTTTACTAGAGATAACCGTTCTTCGACGACTTTTTGCAGTGTTAGACCATTCCATCTTTGTCCTCGTTGATTGCTACCTTATAGCTTTCCTTATTCTATATCCTTTACACTTCTTAACTTGGTCCGGTGTACTGGTCTTCAAGCCGGATAAAAATTCTTTTGTGTTTGTTCGAGTTTTTCTTGTAGTTTTGTAAGATCTTTTTTTCATTTTACTCTATTAGTGTGTACTAGTTTTTTTTTGTAGTTTTGTAAGTTTTTTTTTATTTTATCTTATTGGTGTGTATTAGTTTGTTTTGTAAGATTTTTTTTATTTTTCCTATTAGTGTGTACTGGTCTTTCAAGCCGGATAAAACTTTTTTTCGGTTTTAAGTTATTTCTGTTGTTCTTTTGACGAACTTTTGTTTGCTTTGTTTTATTAATATACCAAGCTCAACCGGACGTTCACGTATTTAAGCGTTAACCGTAATCCAATACTTTAAAATAATACTTCAAGTTTACCGTAACAACCTGTTGTCTTTGAAAACACGGAAAAGATTATTTAGAGAATAAAGAATTTGTCATTGGCTAGAAACAATGTGTAAGATAAAATTCTGGACCTGGCTAAAAATATAACTTACCAACAAAAACGAATATAAATTCTTCTGACATGCCGTCTCTCTGCCTTGATCTAACTAATGATATAACTATATACGATTTTTTAGCAATTTTCATTTGTTTCTGTGTTTAGAATTATGTTAAAAAGGAATTAATTAGTATAATATCGTTAAAAATAACAACAAAAGGGCAACACAGTTGTAAATGCACTTACGGAAAAGAAATTGATATAACGAAAATTATATCAATTACGAGGGATGCTGGATATGTATCGAGAATAAGTAACAAAAACAAAACCTAAGGTGTGAAGACTTCTTTACTGTTTTTCAAAATATTCTTCACGATGATTGATATAATTTTGCATACGCTGGAACCAATTTTCATAACATTTTTTCCATTCCGATTGAGATATCTCCAAAACAGGTTTTGAACACATCAACCGCTTCTTCTGGTGTCGAAAATCGTTGTCCACGTAGTTTGTTCTTCACGTGTGAGAACAAAAAGAAATAATTAGGAGCCAAATCAGGACTATGCGGCGGATGACCAATCAACTCGATGTTTTGAGTGCTCAAATAGTCACTTGTTTGAGCTGATGTGTGAGAGATCACATTGCCATGATGGAGAATGATTCGGTGTTGCCGGTTTATTTTTCGTATTTCCCTGTAAAATTGTGGCAAACAAATGGTTGTATACCAAGAAGAATTAATTGTTCTATGATCCTCTAAAAAACGGTCGTGACATGTTCATTTATTCCGAAAAAACGGGCAACCATTTTCTTCGAAGTGCTTCGAGCGCGGACAACTTTTGTTGAATTTGGTTCACCTTAAAAGATCCACACAGTCAACTGCTGTTTACTTTCGGGTTCATACAATAAATACAAAATTCTTCACCTGAGTAAGTGTTATACTCTGCGTTTGATGCACCGCAATCGTACTTTCTGAGCATTTCGTTGTACAAATCGACACGAGTCTTTTTTGAGCTAAATGTTCATGTAATATCGAATCTATACTTGTCATGCTAATGCCTAGGGATGCCTGAATCTCACGATAAGTCACATGATGATCTTGCATATTCAATTCGTGCATACCATCAATGTTTTCTGGCGCAACAGCCAATTTTGGACAATCTTTTTTAAATTCATCCGCTAGCGAACTACAACCACGATTGAATTCACTATACCAACGATATACAGTGGTTTTCGTTGGAGCTTCTTCCCCAAAGGTCGAAATAAGTTGATTCAGACACTGTTGTGGAGATAATCCACGTGAGAAATCGTAAAAATCATCGCACGAAAATGTTCAGGAGTTAATTCCATTTTTTGGTCGAGACGAAATTCTTAACTCAATCAAAACAAAACAAATAGTGTTCATACGACAAAATGTTATACGTATGTATACTGTCAAAAATGTCAAACTTTGTGTTAGAAACGTCAGATCGCAACTAGCAACACTCAATGGCCGATATATATCGAGCACCTCTCGTACCACTGATGGCGCTCGTAGTATTTATCAAGCAAATTGGTCATTTAGTTCTCGGTTTTCACTGTATAATACACTGGCAGGTTTTATGGGCCCATATTACTTTCAGATCGATCTTTGGAAAACACTGCAAGTGCTATAACAAAAGTGGTGAATTTTATATCTACACGCGTTTTAAACAAAAAAATTTTGTTGATATTATTACATAAGATAGACTCGTTCTATAATAGTTTACTTATGTACAACGATGTTATTATTATTATTATTATTGCTTTATTATCCAACAGAATAAATCCAATTACAGGATTAAATTAACATAGAAAGAAAATAATAAAATACAAATTTACATATACATAGACAACTTTTATAATAGAGTACGTTAGTAAAAGTAATGATCTAAACTAAGGCAATCCGTCAAGTGAAAAGTGAGTATAAGTATAAGCCAAAAATTCTGAGAACGACATAGCAAAATATCGCAATTATTAAATAACTTGTTAAATGTTTGTGATATAACATATATTGGAGAATTGGATAATAGATTAGTGTTTGATATTTTATTATAGAATGTTATACTTGTACGTGTATTAACAGACGGAACATTAAAATTTAACTTTGCTAAAATGTATGGTGCATCAATAAATCCTTGAATAATTTTATACAGAAACAACTGACCATTAATTCGGCGCCGCACATCGAGCTGTAGAACGTTATATTTGGATAGTAACAAAGTCTGACTTATACCTTGGCATGGGTACGTATGGGTCTCAACAAACGCAACAAATTTAAAATATTTACGTTGCACTTTTTCTAATAAAGCTATATAAACTTTATAGTGAGGGTTCCAAATAAGAGCGCAGTATTCTAATTTTGACCGCACTAAAGTTAAATACAACGTTCTCAGTACACGAATGTTGGTAAACATCTTACAGTTACGAATTATAAAGCCACAAAGTTTGAATGCATCAGATGCGGACGATATGATGTGCTCCGAAAATGATAGTTTCGAATCAAATAGAACTCCAAGATCCTTAACACTCGTAACACGTGTCAAAATAACACTGTTAAGAGTATAGTTAAATATAATTGGTTGATGTTTACGAGTGAAGGAAATAATTTTACATTTACTTGTGTTAAGTTGCAAGTAGTTAGTGTTGCACCAGTTCTGAAGTTTATTGAGTTGTAATTGAAGCTTATAGCAATCCTCAACATTCAAAATATTGGCATACAGTTTAAGATCGTCAGCAAATAGTAATAGCTGGCAGTCTACATGGTCAACGACGTCATTGATGAAGAGTAGGAATAAAAGCGGGCCCAAATTAGATCCTTGCGGTACACCTGAATCAGCAACAAAGTAATCTGAGTTATATCCGTTGTAAAAAACGTACTGCATTCGGTTATGCAAGTAAGAGGTAAAAAATTGAATTAAATTCGTAGAAAAAGCGAAGCTCTCAAGTTTTTGTATAATAATTTTGTGGAGAATTCGATCGAACGCCTTAGCAAAATCCGTGTAAATAACATCTACTTGACCTCTATCATCTAAAACTTCGGACACATCCTGTGTTAAGCAAGTAAGATTTGTCAATGTAGATCTGTTCTCCATGAATCCATGCTGAGCGACAGAAATATAGTTTTTTACTAATGGATAAATACTGCAACGTCGTTTTCTTTGGTTGCAAATTAATCCTATTAAACATGTAGTTCTAATCATCCTGCAACTTTAATAATGTTAGAACCGAACAAATTAATTTATCAAACATATTTTAGCTAATAATAAAGCAGCAGTATAATTTAGATAATAAATAACAATAGGTATCTCTTGTTATGTATTTTCGTCTTAGTTAAAGTTTATTGATAAGCGTTAATATTGAACTGGAGAACACGTTTGTTATTCTTGATAATTCTTAACCGCTTATTTCATATATACAATTTCCTTTCCTTTTTGGTATCAACTATTGGCAAGGTAAAGTCGTTGCTGCTTTTGTTACGCGTTGCGGATTTAGCACGTCGACTCTTATCTTAAATTACTATTGGGATAGTGTGGTATGTTGGTGAGATTTGTTGATTCCCATTAGTAAAGATTTCGCGCTGTGCGGATTTATAACCTTGCCAATACTACAGGTAAGTCATGTTTGTTTGCACTTTGCCCGTCCATAATTTCTATATTATTTTAGTGCTCAATTTTGATTGTCTACTTGTTGTGATTAGTAGATTAATTTCTCTGTATATCAACCCGTAGGAATCGTATTTCGCTACCTGCGGTACGTTTTATGGTCTAGTTTTTCAACTCAATTAATATGTAATTTATTACAGGGTTTTGTTTTCTTGTCTTCTTGTTTATGTTTACGATTGGCAATGTTGTTACTGGTGTGCTAAGCTGAATCCCGTTTTACTCTACCATTTCAAAAACGTTTTCTAAGTTTATCTAGTCTGGAATCCGATTCAAAATATATGTGAATATTAAGAGTTTTATCTATGTATTTTTTTTGGGTTTATAAATAATTGTAATTAATTAAGTAGACATTGGTTATATTTTAGAGTACATTAATACTGCTTAAAATTGTTATCGCCGTATCTAACTTAAAGAATATTATTAGTATTATTAACCACCCATTTATAACAGGTTTGTTAACGTCCGCCGATCGCGTCATTGAGTTTCGATTTATTATCACTCGATAAAATTGCTTATGCGCCGAGGTGGATCCACGTCGCGTGTTATGTACCAAATTATTCCTTTCATTGAATTGTTTTGCGTATCTCGCCTTGGTGAGTTTAAAATTAATTATTTGACGCCTTCGCGCGTGCGTATCCTTATTAAATTTTAATCCATAATTATTTGTACGAGGTCTTGGTGTGTTTGTCTTTAATCTTGGTTTTTTTTGTGTTATTCATTATGTAGTTTCACACCAAGCTCTCGCTACAAACCTAAACATTTATACTCATTCTTATTGTATTGCTCGTTTTTTTATTATTCAGTCTGAACTACAATAAATACCATGTTATAATACTTGTTCTATTAGAAGTGACAGCTCTTGCATTTTGCGCTGGGAAAACTATAGGAGTCCGTTAGGTCCCCTAACTTATCAGTGACTTTATTTTATTGTTCTCCTGGACCTTGGCGCCCTTTTTATGCTCTGGGTTTTCATTCTCCTTTGCAGAGCCTTTGTTCTTCCCAACGTTGTACGAATCCCGACCCTATATATCCAAGCCGTGGCTTAATTATTTGCCATCAGTTTTCCCCAAAGGAGACTATTAGTTTGGTTTCGATTAGATTTCTAATTTGAACTGTGACAATACGTTGATACAAAATAATCTCGAACAATTTGGCAAAATTACATAAGATGCTAATTGGTCTGTAATTTGATATTGTAGTTGCATTACCACCCTTAAAAGTAGGACATATTTTGCCTATTTTCCATTTATCCGGAAAAGTACAAGTACTAAGTGATAAATTAAATAGGTATAACAGGGGCTCCGCAAACACCATTTTACAGTCACGTATAAGAAACGAAGGAATTTGATCTGGCCCGGAGGTAGATTTATTTTAAGCTTTTCAATGTACTTCACAACTTCCTCTAACGTTAAGGAATTGATAGTAATTTGTGAATTGCTAACAGTGGGAATATTCACATGTTGAGGATCTAACAAGTCAGCTTTGACATATACACTGCTAAAATATTCCTTGAAGGCATTCATTATATTTTCCGGAGTTTTATACTCGATATTATTATTAGTAAGTGATCCAGGTATACGCGTAGCACCTTGTTTAGAACGAACATATTTCCAGATTTGTTTAGGATCAATACCAAGCGAATCTTGGATGTTTTTTAGATAAATAGTGTAGGCTTGTGATATTGATGTTTTGCAAGTAGAGCGAAGTGCTTTAAAACGTTGACGGTCGTCTGGACGGTTATACTTATTGCATAAGTTTAAATACTTACTCTTTAGTTTAATAGTGCTGATTATTTCCGGTGTGAACCACACAGGATATTTTCTTTTTTGTGTGTTACCATACCTTGGTACAAAACGACCGACACTATCCCGTAGGACCTCATAGAAGTAGGCGCAGGCCTTGTTTATATCATTGAGTAGGTAGAGATTAGTCCAATCAATGGCATAAAGATAATTATAAAGCACTAAATAGTCAGCTTTCTTGTAATTATAGCTCATAGTTCCCTTATTGGTTTTAAAATGGTTAATATAAGAATGTTTGTATTAAAGGAATATATTTAATGAGGGATGGTGGCCGTCTTTATTAAGCAATGGTAATTCATCGCGTTCAACAGTACAGTTAAGGTCACTTACCACCAGGTCAAGTAGTCTACGGTTCGATATCAAATAAAATTAAACTCTTTTTTTATACTGAAGAAGTATAGCAAAATATAGTCGGTTGCTGGATGTTGAATAACTTTGCGAATCAATGGTTTTCCTGGCTTATGCTCAACTCTGAACAAATTAAATGCCAATTTGTAAGGTGTTAGTAAGACAGTTTTGTTATGTTCGATTTAACTGAGACATTTACAGTTAAATTACAAGTTTTCAACCGTGTGTTACTTTAAACACATTTATGTATTTCTCAAATACAAAAAAAAAGTTTTTCTTAAATTTAATGACGTATGAAAAACTGTAGCGACCTTTTTTTTACAGATGCGTCATCGACAAAAGCATTTAGATGAGCAAGTCTTACGTCAATAGAGCCGTGTAAGTGTTAGAGAAAAATATTTCCATGTCGACTTATTCCGTTCCAAATGGACCTGCACCTTGAAGAACTTCTAGTTTACTAGAACGGATGGATCAGCTTGAGTGGCCCAGTGAACTACTGAGCTATGCTAAAAATTTAATCAAATTAGTGGGCGTGTTTAGTAAGGAATCAGACTAAGAAAAGTCTCCGAAAGAGGGCAGCAGCTCTTTCTGTACTCAGAGTGGCAGAGACCCTAAGGTTCGGTATGGCATTCTAAGCCTACAACAATGTGGAGGACAACGGGAAACCAACACATTACCTCCACACAGCATATTTAAATTGCTTCTAATATGATGGCGCCCTCTGGAGTAAACGATTCCGGAGTTAAAATAGTCCTCTTTCGGATTTCTGGGAGGGGACTACCTAGGAGGGTGCGATTGGAAAATATAAAGGAAAAGCCAGAAACATTTTGCGACTCGGAGCGTGGTATGTCAGAAGGATGAAGCAAGTAAGTAAACTAGAGAACTTGAAAATTGAAATGGATAGGTTAGCATTAGACATAGTAGGGATTTGCGAGGTTTGGTGGGCAGAGTCGCGGGATTTTTTGAGCGGAGACTTTAAGGTAATTCATATAGGATCAGAGGAAAGAAATTCGGGAGTGGGTATAGTTATGCGAAAAAAGATATGACACTGTGTAGAAAACTACTTACAAAAGAACGAAATAATACTCATGGTTAGAATTGAAACCGGGAATACAGTAATAATACAAGTATACATGTCCACTTCTAGCTACAGTGAGGAGAAGACAGAAGCGATCTACAAAAATATCGAAGACACACTAAGATGCGTAAAAGGACATAAAATTTTAATAATTATGGGGGATTTTAAAGCAGTGGTAAGTGAGGGTAGGGAAGGAGCAGTAGTAGGTTTATTTGGATTAGGCACGCGAAGCGACAAAGAGAAATAGATTGGTTGAATTTTGCGACAAAAATAATTTAACCATCACAAACACATTATTTTAACATTATTTAGAAGATGATGCACGTGAAGGATGTCGGGAGATATGTAGGAAGATATCAAATTGATTACATTCTTGGTAGACAATAGTTTAGGAATAAAGTAAAAGACTGTAGAAGCTACGTTGAAGCAGATATGGGCACTGATCTCAACATCGTATGAAAGCCGCGCTTACATTTAAAAATTCAAAGAGAAGGAACGGAGAAAGGTATTTTGATTTTGAGAAACTAAAAAATAAAAATACCTAAGGAAAATTTGTAAAATGAATTACTGAAGGACATCGGAAAATTTCTGATACGAAGGGCGTAGAAACAGAATGGAGTAATATTAAACCCAGCTTAGACCTGGCGGACAGTAATATTCTGGGGTTTGCACAAACTGAAAATAAGAAACAATGGATAACAATGGATATTCAGAATTTAATAGAAAACAAACCAGACGAAGCTGGAAAACAGAGACAAAGCCATAAAATGGAAAATTATTTGTAACATTTTTATTTTCAATAATAATTATTTGCATAGAATTACAAGAATAATGCGCTAAGCGTGCATTGTTTCTTAGGGATCTACTTATATTAATATATCTGTGTCGCATAAAGCTATTTGCAAGCACATCTCTATTTGATTATTTCGTATTCCCCGGCTCTAACGTCCCGACCACTCGGTTCTAGTTTCAACAAGTTAGTCGGCCGCTGGCAACAGTTTGATTAAGATGTATTTTCGGCTAGAGGCTGGCAATCTTCGTATCAACTATTAACTGTTGAGGTATCTTCTATTAACGGTTGGTAAAGTATACATTTTTCGATCTAATGTAATTTGAATTAATTTATTTAGCGCGACAACGAAGAATGGAACAAATATAATTCGTCATGTAGGATCTAAAGATTTAGAATTACCGTCATTTGGGAACAGTCGATTAGAAATTATGGATGTAATTTGGATGCAGTCATATTTAATTAGGAATGGCTGGTAACTTTGTTTGAAGAACGTGATATTCATCTCAATTCATCGTGAAACAACAAAAGCAGTTTTGGTTCGTTATTAATAATAAGATATTTCTTGCATGTGTTTAAAACGTTAGAGCACGGAAACTTGCTATTATGGTTACAACATATAAGTTGAGTAAGTTTCAATTATTGTTGAACTGGTTTTATAAGCCACAGAACTAAATTTAGTCAGATTAGTTTTCTATAATAACAAGCTTTGTTCCATTTGAACCTTCGATAATTTTAACGTATGTTTTCGACGTCATATTTTTTTGTCTTGCACAGTTGACAGATGTTGTTTTGAAAGCAGATGCTTTGTGCAGCTGTACTGGAATTTAAACAAAACATTCCTATTTTTGTGATCAGCCTTATCTATACATAAATTATTAAACATAAATATGAAAGTTCAAATCCACGTTATATAAGATTCTAGTAATTGTAATCTACCTGAAAAGATCTGCCCAAGTTAGAACGTAATTCAGTGTGTTATGCTTATAAATTATTATCACTCTAATATTTATAACAAGTCATGTTTAAAGTATAGTTGGTTGTTTTGAAAATAAGTCAAAACTTTAACTTTGTGGTAGTTGATAATGACAATTTTTTTGTTAAAAAGTTCCGATATTTTGGAAGAGTTTTTTTTAGTAAACAAATAGTTCAAATTTAAAGCTTTTATTTTGGTCAAATGCGATCAAATCTAAATACACAAAATACACAAAAGTAAAATTTTTCTGAGTAATAGTTTGGTGCCAATATTATATTGGATATACATTTTTTTATTTTTATATACTTTTATAGGACACAAATGGTGTTCTACTTTTTTATTTATTTAATCTTTGCAATTTCTTACAGGAGCTGCGTCTTATCTTAATAAGACAGGTTTTTGTTAACGAAGGCAATCATTTTATCTTTGGGTTTCCACGTCCGCCCTTAGAACTGTGCTTTGCAATTATCTCAGGACATGGTGGCGCCTATTTGATTTAGCTTAACTTTGGTTTGCAAACAGAATTCGACTCCCCCCCCCCCACTTCTCATTGCTCTACCCAGGAATAGATCCCTAGCTATGTCGGAAGACTTTTGTTCACTAGCGCCTTAATGTAGAAGAAATAACGTTTCAGTGACGCCGCAACGAATACAAAACTGTATAGCAAAAATATAAGGGGCGCCGAAGGAGACATCATCATAGAAAATGTAGAGAAAGTAGATACATAGTAAGCATATGTATGGAATGTATATGCAGGACAGGAACTAACAGCATTGGAACAGGAATTAGTCATTGATAAGGATGGCGTGGGATGTCTTATACTTAAAGAGAAGTTAGAATTAGCATTAAAAGGTTTGAAGAATGGTATGGCACCGGGGAAAGATAAGGTGCAAGTAGAAACTCGAAAAGTCCCTGTACAATCCTCAAATTCACCTGCAAGGTTGGGTGGTTGAGCAATGAAGGACCAACCTAGGGCAAGGAAGGCAGCACTATGGGCCCACCAGGAGGCCTAAGTGCGCGTGGCTTTAAGTCACCCTTCCCAATTTAATCAATGAATCAGTCCCTGTACAAGCAGAAACACAACGTTTCTTTCAACTTATAAGCTATATGTATGAGACAGGCGAGATACACAATGATTTCAAACGTAACATTATAGTCACTATATCAAAAGGAAGAACCGCAGATAGATATAAAAAAGTTTGACAACACGCTTATCAAAAATATCAACTAGAATTGTACAAAGATGGATGGAAAAACAAGCTGAAGAAATACTAGTTGAAGATTAATTTGGGTTTAGGCGAAACAGGGGAACACTGAAGGCTATTTTAACCCTAAGGGTGATAATAGAGAAGACAATAGAAATAGGATTTGTGGATTTGGAAAAAGCATTCAACAATGTAAAATGGAAAAGAATGTTTGAAATACTAAAAAAGATTGGAATGAGCTTTAGGGATAGTCTATGGCTTATACAAAGCGCAAACAGCGGTAATAAAATTAAAGTAGGAACGTATTAAGAAAGGGATGAGAGAGGAATGTGCCCTTACCTCGTTTATTTATAACTTGTATATTGAAGAGATGATGAATACTGTCAAATGCAAGAAGATATTTATTTGGAATTTTTATGAAGGAACAAAAGATCGATACGCTTAGATTTGCAGATGATATAGCGATATTAGCATCTAACAAGGAAGAAGCTGCTCTTAATGAAATGGAAACAGTTCTAACATAAAGGTATGGTTTGAAAATTTACAAAAATAAAATTAAAGTACTAGTATGTATAGGAGGGGTAAATAACTCAAACACTAAAATACAAATAGGTAACGAAAACTTAGACGAGGCTAACGATTTCTGCTACCTAGGAAGCCAAATAACACAAGATGGGAAAGTGCAAAAGATATAAAACAAAGATTAGCACAAGGTCATGTAACACTTTAGTTTCAGACAAATACATAATGCACGTAGGTTGCTAGAATTTAGGCGAGAAAGTCATTGCTAACGTATTTGAAATCTCGTGCAGCCGTAGTTTTGGATAGTCGCGCGCAATCATGAAAGTACAAAAGATCATTCTTGTCGTTAGAATGTGATCGGTAGACACGTTTCTTTGAAAAAGTGTGGTAGTTTTGAGCCAACAGGGGTTGAAGAAAGCTTCACTCATGGCAATTCCGTATAGCCTGGCATTGAGGCCCTAGCACGGAGTTTATATTAGAACGTGGTTCTAATTAGAATAAGATATTTATAGAACGCAAGCAACTTTAAATGATTGAATTTATGGACTAAAAGTATAAAAGAAGAATCTGATTTCAATACTAACTATTGTTAATTCAAGATGTAATTATTAACTTTTAGAAAGAAGTTTTCGTGTATCGTAAAGAAGATGACGGACTCATAATGCTCTGATTAGACAGTTGTTCTATAATTTTATCGTTATTATTTAAATAATTTCTGTCGTCAAGCTTTGGTGAGTACAATTCCTTATTTTACGATTGAGAAGAATCAACAGTACGTGATGACCGTTTTGTTTGAAAAGTCAAGTTAGTTAAACCAAAATGTATTTATTTAGCAAATACGAAATTTAACATTTTGCATATCAATATTGAAGGTTATCTTATTGAAACAAATCACATGTTTATTTGGTGTAATTAGTATGATTTGGCGTATTTTATGTAGCCATATTCTTAGATTAAACATTCTTTAGGTTTAACACTTCAAAACAACATATGTAGTGATAAAAATCTAGTTCTTCATATTTAATTAAAACAGATGCACCTCATGATGTTGAGTAAATCTTGTATTAGGAAAATTCGTGATATCGAGAAAATAAGGTAAAAACCTTAGAAAGACTAAAAATTTAGCCAAAGACAATTTTTTTATTCTTGTTAGCTATATTAAAAATCTATGATTACAGCGTATGACTAATGTTAATAAGATATTAAGTAATTTTTTTGTGACAGGCATAACCTGTTAATTAAAGTGAATTTCGCCTACTTAATACTTTTTCATCAGTATTCACTTTTACGATGTTGTATTTACACTGTTAATTTTGTACAAAGATGAAGAGAAACCAGTTTTTTATATGCTAGTCAAAACCAAATCGCTTTATTTCTAAAAATTTAATAAAAAATGAAGTAATCTAAAAATTTAGTTGAGATGATAAAACTAAGAAAATATTGTATTACTATATATCTAAATTCAGGCCGATATAATTCCCTTAAGCCTTATCTGCTTCTATCCTTAGGATCTTTTTTTAGAGTTGGTTTTTATTGACGCAGTGGCGCCCAAGTTTATTTGTATTTCAAATTTAGTCTCAGATAATACCCTGACCACTTCATGCTTCTGCAGGAATAGACCCTGAGTTTAGACCGTGAATCCCATATTTTTTCTTTACAACATCGTTTGGCCGTATAACATCTTTAATAAAGGCCGTCCTCAGAAAATCACTATCGAGCGAAGAGAAGGAAGGTATCAGTCATGCTGCAATTAAAAAGAAAAAACAACTACTTGTTACGTTTATTTTCGGCCTAAATTAAAAAATATATATCTTTTGCTGGTAACTCATCATTCATGCAAATAGAGTCCGCTTAAATCATTCGAACATCATCCTGTATTTTTACCTCTTTCTAACAGTACGCTTTCTAATAATTTTCAATTCAAATCTAGTTGCTTTGAAACGAAACATTTATTCGATAAATTAAATAGCTATATCCTGTTTTTAGGTACCCGCTATCTTGGTATATCTTACGACCGCCGTATAATGGATTTCTCTATTGTTCCAAGGTAACGACTTGTTGAAATAATGCTCGCGCACTATCCGATATAAGCCTGGTTTTTCAGTTACCGTGCTTCGATAAGCTAGGATGTTTGCTTTGCGAGTTCGTGTTATTTTGAACTTATTTTAACATTTGATTCTGCAGCTTGTGCGTCGATGCACTTGTAAAAAACTACTCGTTCTGGTACTCCAAGAGCGATGCACGTTTCTCCTCTATCAAATATGTAGATTTGGTGTGGATCGGTAAGCGCTCCTGAGTTGTTAATATTAGTAATATTTTTCTGTTGTTTAGCTCTTAAGTGGAGGCTAACTTGCTTGTTGCGTAGCCTGATTATTCCTTGACGTAGATCAACTGCTCTTGCATGTAGACCGCCGTTGCTGGTTGTTACTGACTACCGCAGCGATGCTGTGTCCATTCGCTTCCGAGGACTGACCAGATAAGTATCCCGACACATGTATGTGACTTGTTTTTCTCTTCTAACATACCCAGGGACAAATCCAAGTTGAAATTAAATACGCTAATGTTTATTATAGTAAAATCCGTACTAGAAAAGTTCCTAACTTTAATACTTTTGCTTTTTGTACTTAACCCATCTGCTTATACGAGAGTACCAGCAGTATTATTTTTTTTACTGGGTACTAGCTAGTACTAGGTACCTCCTATCTAGTGTTAAAGGTTTGGAATTATTGAAATTGGGGGGGGGGTGGGGTTTACATCAGCCCTTCCCGGTATAGTTACATCGGCAGTAATTAAATGGTACTAGTTTTAGGACTATAGTGCTCGCTAGTGCTAGGTGCAAGGTATGTAGCTCTAAAATATCTATATAATTGGGGTGGGGAGATGACGGAGCCCTACGTTATAGCCTGTAGAAGACTAGACTGAATATTTGAAACATTTTTATATCTAAACGTATATCAAATAGTGGCTAGGATGTTTACACGATCATCAAAATATGCTATCCATAGCGTTTACGTTTATGACGAAATATCTACTTATCACGTTTACGGGAACCAAACCTACACTCATAATTAAATGTGCGCCATTGTACGTAGCATGCTATGTTCAAAGGCTATAAACATAGAAACAAGGAAAAGATTTCTAAAAGCAAAAAAAGTTGGTTTTGCTGCAGGTAGCCATGAACTGTAAGTGATAATTCTTTTATAACTTATAAATAAAAATTTGTATGATTGAACTTTAAAAATTAAGCAAAAGTGTCAGGAAACGGTAACATGGTTATTTTTACTTTTTATTTACTATGAAACTATTGTGGTTCATTTATACTATCAGGATACAAAGTATTCCACATCGCAGTAGCGTATCTTGGAATGCCATTCCGACCCCTATGATCTCTGCCACTATAAGTACCGAAAAATCTGCTGCCCTCGTTCGAGGACCTGTCTTAGTTTGCTTCCTCACTAAAGATCTTACTACTTTGGTCGGACCTGTAGTTTGACTCTTTAGTTCACTGAAACGCGGAAGCCATTCCACGCGTTCTAGTAATCTAGAACGTCTCCAAGGTACAGGTCCATACCGAACGGATTGAAAGTCATAAGAATAATTAAATTTTTTTTAGTACTAACAATGCCGAATTTATTATGAAATATCGGTCTATACATTCCTTCTTTATAACAGAAATATTTTTGCTTTACATTATATGATCTAAAAGAAATTCTCATCTCTTTTGCTTATGAAAAAGGTTTCACAGTAATTAAAAATATAAAATATTCTAACGATGCTTGGCTAGGTTATGAGTAACAAATTGATAATTACTTTATGGTATTGCTTTCATTTTGAACTACAATGGAGGAGCAAATTGCTGCTTCATGTACCTTATTTGCAAACTTATAGTTCCTTTCAGGTATCTCATTGTTCTACTTAATTTTTCGTATTGGAATCAATTTATTTTGGGTTTTACATTTCCCTTCCATACTAAATATAGTGGCACTCATCTAAATATTTTTAAAAACAACCCTCCGCTCCCGTTCCGTTGCTATCAACCCTCTAGGGCAAAGTCTAGAATTTAGCTGTGAGGCAAAAAAATCTTTTCAAAAGAAAAAACCGTTTGTTTATTTATTGCTTTATTTTGATCTATTGTTATGCCTAATCATTGGTTTTGGGAAATGTGAACAAATTTTCTCAGGGACACAAGATATGAATAGAACAGACCTGGCTCCCTCTTATGAAGATTGCTATAGTTGGTAGAGAAACGACCAGGATGGACCTTAGATTTTTCTACTTGAAATTACATGTAAGAAACCGGTTTTGTGGCCTCGTACATTCATATCCTATCTACTGCTGCTGCCTCGTATAATAGCTTTGGCTTAAAATTAAATAATTTACTAAGTCCATTAGTGTTAAATTAAGTAATGCACCTGGGCTAAGGCTAGGTCCCTGAGATGTGTGGAAGTAGAGGTCAATAAGGTTGATAAGTTTTAGTTCTTTATAATAACAACCTTTGATATCACCAACAAGAGTGAAGTAATACACTTATACACGTTTTGCGGTATTGATCAAAGTAAATAATACGCAAAATGCAATGAAATGCCCTCCAAAGTACGTGAGATTAAGTATGCATGACCTTCAACAAATATGGTGGCTGTACTGGATTGCTCTATTTATAGAACGCACCATGCTAGCTATCACCGTAATAACTCAACTACCCCACCGATATTACATCTCTGCATAATCTGTCAAATAAGTTGAGGATCTTCTTCAAGTGAAATGCGTGTGTATGAAGTTAGCACGACGTTTTAATAAAAAAAAAAACAATACCAGTTCCAGTAGCACTTTACATTGTTCTGTAGTTCCTGATTAAAACAAAAAAAAGGTCCGCATTTATAATACCAGAAAATCGAAAATGAAAAAATGTTGTGCTAACTTCACGTTCTAGCACAACACAGCCTTCTCTAAAGCACAAGAAGCAGATGCGAAATCAACTCTACGACGAGTGTTCTCGTTAGTCCTAGACTAGTTCCATAATAATGAAGCATTTCAGAATAAAATTTTAACAATTTACAATTTTGTATTACTTTAAATACTTGACGTAAACACGACACTCGGCAAAGATGTGTCGTGTTGACGACTTTCAGCATTTCCGATGGTAATTCTAGCTTGTTGTACTCGAGTTCTATATAATTCATCCAATTTGAACTATTATTTCGTCGTATAACTATTATTAAATAAATTTTAAGTTTTGGAGCCAGCACAACACTTTGCAAAAGTGCGTCGTGTTGACGACTTTCTGCATTCCCGATGGTAGTTCTGGCTTGTTCTACTCGATTTCTATATAATTCACCCAATTTCAGCTATTGTTCAGTCGTATAACCATTTTTAAATAAATTTAAATTTTTGGAGCCAGCACGACACTCTGCAAAAGTGCATCGTGCTGACGACTTTTTGCATTTCCGATGGTAATTCTGGCTTGTTCTACTCGAATTTTATATAATTCATCCAATTTCAACTATTGTTCCGTCGTATAACTATTTTGAAATAAATTTAATCTTTTGGAGCCAGCACGACACTCTGCAAAAGTGCGTCGTGCTGACAACTTTCTGCACTTCCGATGGTAATTCTCGCTTGTTCTACCCGAATTCTGTATAATTCACCCAATTTCAGCTATTGTTCAGTCGTATAATTATTTTTAAATAAATTTTAATTTTTGGAGCCAGTACGACACTCTGCAAAAGTGCATCGTGCTGACAACTTTTTGCATTTCCGATGGTACTTCTGGTTTGTTCTGCTCAAATTCTATATAATTCATCCAATTTCAACTATTGTTCCGTCGTATAACTATTTTGAAATAAATTTAATCTTTTGGAGCCAGCACGACACTCTGCAAAAGTGCGTCGTGCTGACAACTTTCTGCACTTCCGATGGTAATTCTCGCTTGTTCTACCCGAATTCTGTATAATTCACCCAATTTCAGCTATTGTTCAGTCGTATAATTATTTTTAAATAAATTTAATTTTTGAGCCAGACGACACTCTGCAAAAGTGCATCGTGCCGACAACTTTTTGCATTTCCGATGGTACTTCTGGTTTGTTCTACTCAAATTCTATATAATTCATCCAATTTCAACTATTGTTCCGTCGTATAACTATTTTAAATAAATTTAATCTTTGAGCCAGCACGACACTCTGCAAAGTCGTCGTGCCGTCAACTTTCTGCACTTCCGATGGTAATTCTGGCTTGTTCTACTCGAATTTATATAATTCACCAATTTCAGCTATTGTTCAGTCGTATAACCATTTTAAATAAATTTTAATTTTGAGCCACCACGACACTCTGCAAAAGTGCGTCGTGCTGATGACTTTCTGCATTTCCAATAATAGTTCTGGCTTGTTCTACTCGAACTCTATATAATTCACCCAATTTCAAGTATTGTTCCGTCGTATAACTATTTTTAAATAAGTTTAATTTTGAGTAGCACACTCTGCAAAAGTGCGTCGTGCTGACAACTTTCTGCACTTCCGATGGTAATTCTGGCTTGTTCTACTCGAATTCTATATAATTCACCAAACTTTAGCTATTGTTCAGTCATATAACTATTTTTAAATAAATTTTAATTTTTGGAGACAGCACGACACCCTGCAAAAGTGCGTCGTGCTGACGGAACAATAGTTGAAATTGGGTGAGTTATATAGAATTCGAGTAGAACAAGCCAGAACTACCATCGGAATTGCAGAAAGTCGTCAACACGACGCACTTTTGCAGAGTGTCGTGCTGGCTCCAAAAATTAAAATCTATTTAAAAATAGTTATACGAGTGAACAATAGCTGAAATTGGGTGAATTATATAGAATTCGAGTAGAACAAAACATAACTACCTGCGGAAATGCAGAAAGTCGTCAGCACGACGCACTTTTGCAGAGTGTCGTGCTGGTTCCAAAAGTTAAAATTTATTTAAAAATAGTTATACGACGAAACAATAGTTGAAATTGGATGAATTATATAGAATTCGAGTAGAACAAGCCAGAAATACCATCGGAAGTGTAGAAAGTTGACAGCACGACGCACTTTTGCAGAGTGTCGTGCTGGCTCCAAAAATTAAAATTTATTTAAAAATAGTTATACGACTGAACAATAGCTGAAATTGGACGAATTATATAGAATTCGAGTAGAACAAGCCAGAACTACCATCGGAAGTGCAGAAAGTTGACAGCACGACGCACTTTTGCAGAGTGTCGTGCTGGCTCCAAAAGATTAAATTTATTTAAAAGTAGTTATACGACAGAACAATAGTTGCAATTGGGTGAATTATATAGAATTCAAGTAGAACAACCCAGAACTACCATCAGAAATGCAGAAAGTCGTCAGCACGACGCACTTTTGCAGAGTGTCGTGCAGACTCCAAAAATTAAAATTTATTTAAAAATAGTTATACGACTGAACAATAGCTGAAATTGGGTGAATTATATAGAATTCGAGTAGAACAAGCCAGAACTACCATCGGAAGTGCTGAAAGTTGACAGCACGACGCACTTTTGTAGAGTGTCGTGCTGGCTCCAAAAGATTAAATTTATTTAAAAGTAGTTATACGACAGAACAATAGTTGCAATTGGGTGAATTATATAGAATTCAAGTAGAACAACCCAGAACTACCATCAGAATGTAGAAGTCGTCAGCACGACGCACTTTGCAGAGTGTCGTGCTGACTCCAAAATTAAAATTTATTTAAAAATAGTTATATGACTGAACAATAGCTGAAATTGGATGAATTATATAGAATTCGAGTAGAACAAGCCAGAACTACCATCGGAAGTGCAGAAAGTTGACAGCACGACGCACTTTTGCAGAGTGTCGAGCTGGCTCCAAAAGATTAAATTTATTTAAAAGTAGTTATACGACAGAACAATAGCTGAAATTGGATGAATTATATAGAATTCGAGTAGAACAAGCCAGAACTACCATCGGAAGTGCAGAAAGTTGGCAGCACGACGCACTTTTGCAGAGTGTCTTGCTGGCTCCAAAAGATTAAATTTATTTAAAAATAGTTATACGACGGAACAATACTTGAAATTGGGTGAATTATATAGAGTTCGAGTAGAACAAGCCAGAACTATTATTGGAAATGCAGAAAGTCATCAGCACGACGCACTTTTGCAGAGTGTCGTGCTGGCTCCAAAAATTAAAATTTATTTAAAAATAGTTATACGACTGAACAATAGCTGAAATTGGATGAATTATATAGAATTCGAGTAGAACAAGCCAGAACTACCATCGGAAGTGCAGAAAGTTGACAGCACGACGGACTTTTGCAGTGTGTCGAGCTGGCTCCAAAAGATTAAATTTATTTAAAAGTAGTTATACGACAGAACAATAGTTGCAATTGGGTGAATTATATAGAATTCAAGTAGAACAACCCAGAACTACCATCAGAAATGCAGAAAGTCGTCAGCACGACGCACTTTTGCAGAGTGTCGTGCTGACTCCAAAAATTAAAATTTATTTAAAAATGGTTATACGACTGAACAATAGCTGAAATTGGGTGTATTATATAGAATTCGAGTAGAACAAGCCAGAACTACCATCGGAAGTGCAGAAAGTTGACAGCACGACGCACTTTTGCAGAGTGTCGTGCTGGCTCCAAAAGATTAAATTTATTTAAAAATAGTTATACGACGGAACAATAGTTGAAATTTGATGAATTATATAGAATTCGAGAAGAATAAGCCAGAACTACCATCGGAAGTTCAGAAAGTTGACAGCACGGCGCACTTTTGCAGAGTGTCGTGCTGGCTCCAAAAGATTAAATTTATTTAAAAGTAGTTATACGACAGAACAATAGTTGCAATTGGGTAAATTATATAGAATTTAAGTAGAACAACCCAGAACTACCATCAGAAATGCAGAAAGTCGTCAGCACGACGCACTTTTGCAGAGTGTCGTGCTGACTCCAAAAATTAAAATTTATTTAAAAATAGTTATACGACTGAACAATAGCTTAAATTGGGTGAATTATATAGAATTCGAGTAGAACAAGCCAGAACTACCATCGGAAGTGCAGAAAGTTGACAGCACGACGCACTTTTGCAGAGTGTCGAGCTGGCTCCAAAAGATTAAATTTATTTAAAAGTAGTTATACGACAGAACAATAGCTGAAATTGGATGAATTATATAGAATTCGAGTAGAACAACCCAGAACTACCATCAGAAATGCAGAAAGTCGTCAGCACGACGCACTTTTGCAGAGTGTCGTGCTGACTCCAAAAATTAAAATTTATTTAAAAATAGTTATACGACTGAACAATAGCTGAAATTGGATGAATTATATAGAATTCGAGTAGAACAAGCCAGAACTACCATCGGAAGTGCAGAAAGTTGACAGCACGACGCACTTTTGCAGAGTGTCGTGCTGGCTCCAAAAGATTAAATTTATTTAAAAGTAGTTATACGACAGAACAATAGTTGCAATTGGGTGAATTATATAGAATTCAAGTAGAACAACCAAGAACTACCATCGGAAGTGCAGAAAGTTGACAGCACGACGCACTTTTGCAGAGTGTCGTGCTGGCTCCAAAAGATTAAATTTATTTAAAAATAGTTATACGACGGAACAATAGTTGAAATTTGATGAATTATATAGAATTCGAGTAGAATAAGCCAGAACTACCATCGGAAGTGCAGAAAGTTGACAGCACGGCGCACTTTTGCAGAGTGTCGTGCTGGCTCCAAAAGATTAAATTTATTTAAAAGTAGTTATACGACAGAACAATAGTTGCAATTGGGTGAATTATATAGAATTCAAGTAGAACAACCAAGAACTACCATCGGAAGTGCAGAAAGTTGACAGCACGACGCACTTTTGCAGAGTGTCGTGCTGGCTCCAAAAGATTAAATTTATTTAAAAATAGTTATACGACGGAACAATAGTTGAAATTTGATGAATTATATAGAATTCGAGTAGAATAAGCCAGAACTACCATCGGAAGTGCAGAAAGTTGACAGCACGGCGCACTTTTGCAGAGTGTCGTGCTGGCTCCAAAAGATTAAATTTATTTAAAAGTAGTTATACGACAGAACAATAGTTGCAATTGGGCAAATTATATAGAATTCAAGTAGAACAAGCCAGAACTACCATCGGAAGTGCAGAAAGTTGACAGCACGACGCACTTTTGCAGAGTGTCGTGCTGGCTCCAAAAGATTAAATTTATTTAAAAATAGTTATACGACGGAACAATAGTTGAAATTTGATGAATTATATAGAATTCGAGTAGAATAAGCCAGAACTACCATCGGAAGTGCAGAAAGTTGACAGCACGGCGCACTTTTGCAGAGTGTCGTGCTGGCTCCAAAAGATTAAATTTATTTAAAAGTAGTTAAACGACAGAACAATAGTTGCAATTGGGTGAATTATATAGAATTCGAGTAGAACAAGCCAGAACTACCATCGGAAGTGCAGAAAGTTGACAGCACGACGCACTTTTGCAGAGTGTCGTGCTGGCTCCAAAAGATTAAATTTATTTAAAAATAGTTATACGACGGAACAATAGTTGAAATTTGATGAATTATATAGAATTCGAGTAGAATAAGCCAGAACTACCATCGGAAGTGCAGAAAGTTTACAGCACGGCGCACTTTTGCAGAGTGTCGTGCTGGCTCCAAAAGATTAAATTTATTTAAAAGTAGTTATACGACAGAACAATAGTTGCAATTGGGTAAATTATATAGAATTCAAATAGAACAACCCAGAACTACCATCAGAAATGCAGAAAGTCGTCAGCACGACGCACTTTTGCAGAGTGTCGTGCTGACTCCAAAAATTAAAATTTATTTAAAAATAGTTATACGACTGAACAATAGCTGAAATTGGATGAATTATATAGAATTCGAGTAGAACAAGCCAGAACTACCATCGGAAGTTCAGAAAGTTGACAGCACGACGCACTTTTGCAGAGTGTCGTGCTGGCTCCAAAAGATTAAATTTATTTAAAAGTAGTTATACGACAGAACAATAGTTGCAATTGGGTGAATTATATAGAATTCAAGTAGAACAACCCAGAACTACCATCAGAAATGCAGAAAGTCGTCAGCACGACGCACTTTTGCAGAGTGTCGTGCTGACTCCAAAAATTAAAATTTATTTAAAAATGGTTATACGACTGAACAATAGCTGAAATTGGGTGAATTATATAGAATTCGAGTAGAACAAGCCAGAACTACCATCGGAAGTGCAGAAAGTTGACAGCACGACGCACTTTTGCAGAGTGTCGAGCTGGCTCCAAAAGATTAAATTTATTTAAAAGTAGTTATACGACAGAACAATAGCTGAAATTGGATGAATTATATAGAATTCGAGTAGAACAACCCAGAACTACCATCAGAAATGCAGAAAGTCGTCAGCACGACGCACTTTTGCAGAGTGTCGTGCTGACTCCAAAAATTAAAATTTATTTAAAAATAGTTATACGACTGAACAATAGCTGAAATTGGATGAATTATATAGAATTCGAGTAGAACAAGCCAGAACTACCATCGGAAGTGCAGAAAGTTGACAGCACGACGCACTTTTGCAGAGTGTCGAGCTGGCTCCAAAAGATTAAATTTATTTAAAAGTAGTTATACGACAGAACAATAGCTGAAATTGGATGAATTATATAGAATTCGAGTAGAACAAGCCAGAACTACCATCGGAAGTGCAGAAAGTTGGCAGCACGACGCACTTTTGCAGAGTGTCTTGCTGGCTCCAAAAGATTAAATTTATTTAAAAATAGTTATATGACGGAACAATAGTTGAAATTTGATGAATTATATAGAATTCGAGTAGAATAAGCCAGAACTACCATCGGAAGTGCAGAAAGTTGACAGCACGGCGCACTTTTGCAGAGTGTCGTGCTGGCTCCAAAAGATTAAATTTATTTAAAAGTAGTTATACGACAGAACAAAAGTTGCAATTGGGTAAATTATATAGAATTCAAGTAGAACAACCCATAACTACCATCAGAAATGCAGAAAGTCGTCAGCACGACGCACTTTTGCAGAGTGTCGTGCTGACTCCAAAAATTAAAATTTATTTAAAAATGGTTATACGACTGAACAATAGCTGAAATTGGGTGTATTATATAGAATTCGAGTAGAACAAGCCAGAACTACCATCGGAAGTGCAGAAAGTTGTCAGCACGACGCACTTTTGCAAAGTGTCGTGCTGGCTCCAAAAGATTAAATTTATTTAAAAATAGTTATACGACGGAACAATAGTTGAAATTGGATGAATTATATAGAATTCGAGTAGAATAAGCCAGAACTACCAACGGAAATGCAGAAAGTCGTCAGCACGACACATCTTTGCCGAGTGTCGTGCTAACGTCAAATTATTTAGAATAATACAAAATTGTTAATTGTTAAAATTTTATTCTGAAATGCTTCATTATTATGGAACTAGTCTAGGACTAACGAGAACACTCGTCGTAAAGTATATTTCGCATCTGCTTCTTGTACTTTAGAGAAGGCTGTGTCGTGCTAGAACGTGAAATTAGCACGACATTTTTTCATTTTTGATTTTCTGGTATTATAAATGCAGAACTTTTTTTTTTATTTTAATCAGTAACTATAGAACAATGTAAAGTGCTACTGGAACTGGTATGATTTTTTTTTAATTAAAACGTCGTGCTAACTTTGCACACACGTGAAATGCCTCTACAAATCTCAAAGGTTTGCAATACTTTTCCAATGAGAACCTTATACAAAATATCGATAAAAGCTGTCACTATCACTCGTAGAAAAGATTTACGTGAGTAGCTCCTTGAATCGTGCCAATTTGCTTACCTTGTTGGTAAAAAACCACACGAACACACTGAATACAAATACAAACCTAACAGTGAAACTTAAGGTAGCATTAAAACAAATTATCCGTAACTACGAACTAATCGTTTCGTTACACCTTGGTAACTATAAAAATTCAACACCCATTGAGTTGGTCATGGTCACGGTTACCACACTCATTGTTTTCAACGCCAACCAACAGGTAAAATATTAATAATGTATGACTTACTTAAGGAATTTATTAATTTTTCT
Source organism: Platerodrilus igneus (assembly GCA_036346225.1). Lineage (NCBI taxonomy): Eukaryota > Metazoa > Arthropoda > Insecta > Coleoptera > Lycidae > Platerodrilus > Platerodrilus igneus. The sequence continues at coordinate 3,991,851 of JARFIW010000864.1, read as the reverse complement.
AGGAGGTAGGGCGATGTAATCCGGACCTCCCAAATTCCTAACGTTCCGAATTGTAAAGGCTCAATGCCTGAGAACTTAATTCTTATTCATGGCTAAGTTATGTTGAGCCCTTTATATTTACCATAAAATTACTGGACGTACCGTTAGGATTATTATAGTACACATCCGATCTTCTTTTTTTATTAAGGCTCAATAACACCGCCTACTATATCAATAATTGACCGTGGTAATTATGTTACGGACTGCTTGGCATTCTGACACTGCATTCATTCTTCAAACTTTGCGGTCATTATCAAAGAATAATGATATTTTAGCAGCTTTCTTTATACTGAAAAAGGAATTGTCGTCGCAGTCAGTATTAAGTACTTATTGTTAATACCAGATTTTAAAAAGACCGCCCACGGTAAACAGGTGTACCATAGTAAACATGTTAAAGTGCGGACTTTTTAGGTGACACTGATATACTGGTTTTCTTATTCTTCCCACGTGTGATGTGAGCCGATTTTTAAATTATTTGAGCTTTTTATTTCTGGTTTGTTTGGGTGCTTTTAGCAGTAGCGGTTGTAGTGAACGGTTTTTAATGCCAACTTCTTACAAAAGGTAACAAATAATTCCCCAATTAAATTTTTTTATGAGGAAAATTTAAAGCACGCATGTGGAGTCCTGTACAAAATGGCATTTTGATTTTAATTTCCTGTTGCATTGGTCAACATCGCAAAGAAGATACAAGTATTTTTCATAATAAAGCTTGTAGTTTTCATGTTCTGAAGTTACATTTTTATAGTGTTGCACCGTCCCCTTTTCCAATGAGATATAAAAGGTAGGTGTACTACAGAGTATAAAGTTTATGTACTCTAGCGGAGCTAACATCGGCGTTTAGTGGCTGAGGAGTTTGCAAAAGACTAATCTCAGGGGAAGAAGTTATTCATAGATAAAAACTCTTAAGGCTCTTAATTGTTGTACTACTTTTATTTTCTTTCTTGTCTTGCAATAAAAAAGTTAGAAATCAAACTCAAGTTGGAGCAAGAAAAATCTTAAACTTGGTATATTGAAATTTTGATTCTTAGCATATGAATAGTTATTTATATAAAGTGCAATAACGATCAATAATCACTTGTGGAAATCACAAAGTTTTAACACAAGTTTCTATTACAGTTAAACAAACTTTTTTAAACAAACTGAAATAGTTCAGTTTCAATTTTTAAACTAAATGCTTGTGGAACTGTAACCCATAGAAAATTTTATGAAATTTCTTATGTTCACAGAGTTAGGTAATAAGCAGTAAGAAATATTTAAGAGCATATTTTAGCTAAATAAAAAAATAAGCAGAAGGCAAATTGACAATTCTGATCACTTCCACGGATAATTTAAATATGTGTAAAAAGTTAGGTTATAATATTTAAGCACTACCTTTACGCTAAAGGAAATTACAGTAAAACTCATACCTGGAGTAAGTAACTATTTAGCAAATTGTTACTTATATTTTAGTTTTTTCGAGTTTTACATGGCATTCTAACTACAAACATCTGGCGGTGTCGCTCCTCGTGCTAATAGTAACAGCTGACGAAGTTTCGACTTTCTGAGTAAACTAATGTCTTGTTCGTCGAGTATTTGTAGTTACAGATATTTAGGTTTCATCAACCAAAAACCCGGGCATCCAGATGTTTCATATGATGTAGGTAATATTGTTGCATTTTATAGCTTTTATACAGAACGTTAAGAAAAATTAATTAAGAAAAGTGACGATATTTAACGTAAAACATAAAACCAAACACATGATCGTAGATATGTAGAGGATTGATGTAAGTAAGACAGAGATAAAGGTAGAGCGAAAGTTAAAGTTAGATTTGGACTTGGAATTGAATCTATCTGTAACTTTTGGGACGGGTTTACATATGCGAACCACATTCTGCATTGCTGGTAAAGAGTCACAAGTGACCTCGTGGCGATTTATAGATATTAACATTGTCGACCTCTGCACTAACAGACAGCCAGATATCAAAAGAGACGAACGTTACACGGTCGCTACAGATAATCAACAAAATGAAGGTAGGAGTTAGCGGTGGGACGAATGGCGACCAAGGTCCCGGGTTCGAATCCCGACACGGTCCGCTTGAAAAACGTTAAGCGAACATTTTTTTACAAAAATACACCCTCGTTCGGATGAGAGGTAAAATGGAGATCCCATGTGTGAGTGTTGTCACGCAGGTTAAAGATCCCTACCTTGCTTGGAATAGCAAGGGTTCGGCAAAATTCCAAATTTTCCAGGTAAAAAAAAACTCGCCTCCTGGCCAATGTAGTACCTTCGGGTGCAGCATTGGAAAATCACATGTAAGGTGGGACGAATGACACTCCTGACACAGATTCAGATCCACACTAGTTGTGTTTTGAAAGACATGCTTAAAGGAATCCAATCAGAAAATTATTTGTGAACGTATTTATTTATATAACGTAAATGAAAGAGAAAAATTTGTGAATAAACTTAATAACCTCTGTGTCCAGTTTTATTTTATAGAACAACAGTAAACGTGAATATATATTCAAAATCAAACTTAATTCCAAGAGGTAATAAAATGTGTTTTTAGAGTAAGACAAACACGAGTATTTTATAAAGTGCGAAACACGTTGTAACATGGCCAGACCTCAGCCAGAAGACATGTTACGGTGTTAAAAAAATTTAAAATTGTTTTTGGGTGCCTGCACGAGCTAACGATTCGTACGGCAGCCGGTTTGCGAGTTTATTTTAACCATCTACCCTACCCATCTTGTTCGATTACCTTCAATAGAATACTATTTTCATTGTAAATATTCCTCATGCACTTCTTCTTATCCGAAATACCAGAAGCTTGTACGGTACAAAATTTAATACTGGAAACTATGGCTAGGACATCTTCATGAAATTATACATAAACTTCAAACTGCAAACCCATTTTCAGCGCCCTCCCTTCGTGCAGTAATTTATTACGATTTTATCATACTTTTCGCAATCGGAACGTTCCTAAAAAGTTTTTGGTTAAGGCTTCTTTAAATTAAACATAATTAAAACCCCAAAAGGTGTACCGTGAATACGAACAGTGGGGGGGAACAGGAAAAAAACTTTAAACATTTTCTTCGAGAACATTTCATATAGTATTAACTGGCGAAAGCGTTTTGTGTTGGAAGCATTGTCCTAATCTGTTTGTTGTGGATGAAAACATCGAATATTTTTCTACATTTGTTTAGTTGTAAGTATCAAAAAACTTACTGTTAGAATTAAGATTATTAAGAAATAATACATTGTATTGCATAAGGAAATTAGCAGACATGAGCTCTGAAGTTCTCACAAGCAATGTGAGGGGCAAGGATAGCATAAATACCCTCAGAAGTCCAAGATGGCGAGTCAGTCTCGAACTTCATGACTTTAACATTGTTGGTAGTTCAGCTACTAATTTTAGTTAGTTTAAAGTGAAAGTCAACTTAGAATATTTTTTGATCATCATACGTTACTACATATAACGTACCTGTAAATTAAAATTAATATTGTAATTTCTGTTTGAAATAAATTGATAGAAGAGTTTTTGAAAAAAGCCTTTTTAAAAAGCCGCCCCAAAGGGCCCAAAACCTATCTGGCACAGCGTTAGTATTTCAGAAGGACACTAGAAGGATCCAAAATCAAGGAAACTGGTGCTCTTGAATTTTTATTCTTAATCTGGAACAAAGAACCAATTGGACGAAGTACAACAATAGACCAAGTCCAATAACAAAAAGGAAAAGAATATAACGGAACTGGCAAACAAACTCTTTTAAGTACAAAGTTCATTTTCCTAACCATCATCAGCTGAATATTGATATTAGCTAGTAAGAAACAAAAATAATTTTTATGTACAATTTTATTATCGCAATTTTATCATTTCTGAAAAGAATTTACTCAGAAAACTTATTCATCAAAGGAATTATAAAGACGCATTTATATGCGCAAGTGTTACAATTTATTACAATAAATGAAACGATTTATTCAACAAGTCTGAAGCTTGAATGTATAATTAGAACGCAATTCTTTTATTACAGCAATTATTACGGAAACTATTTATTCAAACTATTCTCATCACATTTTTCTATAACTAAACACTTTCAGTGTAACACATTAACAAAGGTGTATAATTATAAAAAAACATTTGATGTACTTTATTAGTGCAGTACTTAACGAAATAATTACTCAGTACAAGTCTGAATAATTATAACGGAGTTATTGCGAGAAACTATTAAGAAAACTTGAAACTTAATTCGCATCAATTTGTAATTTCTGCAAAGTTATAAATATACACTTTAACACGACAGTAATTGACGGAACAATTATCAAGCATAATTCTTCAATGTAATTATAACACTTTATAATTACATATAAAATAGACGTAAAAGATAAGTGATTCTTTAAATAACTCTATACAAACTAGACTTAAAAGCAACCATTAAATTATTATAACTACAATGAATTCTGATATGAAACTCTACCTCGATCCATTCCCTTATAAGACGGAAATCAAACACTATTATGTATCTTCATCACCGCTTGCGAAATATTTTTTAAGTCTTTTTATAAACCAGGCGACAGCGAACTCAACGTTTTACTTTTACGCCTGATAATAAGTAAGCTGACGAGCAGAGCATTAACCTTGAGTGCCAGCCGAGACGATCTCATCGAATGGAACAATTTCAAACGTATATTGTTTGCATATTTCGGCGACCAAAAGAACATCAAATGTCTGGTACGCGGTTTAATAAGCTTACAGATGGAAAATAGCCAATCACCCTATCAATTCGGTATGAAATGCCAAGACATACGAAGTTTAATTTTGACCAAACTAAAATTTGAAGAACCTGATCAAAACATACGACTACTGAAATCAAAGATGTACGACGGAATAGCTTTAGACACATACATCAATGCCATACCTGAACGCTTATTGGACAAAATAAGATTCCAACATCCCCAAAATTTAGAGGAAGCAATGAACATGATTGTAGAGGAAGAAAACGCGATGTACTACAGAAATAGACTGTATGACCCTAACGCAAATAAAAATTACGCACCGATGAAAACAATACAAGCTGCAAGACAAATATCCACAGAACCGAAATTTACACCATTTAACACACAAATGAGTCAACCACGAATTAATAATTCAAACTTACATAACACAAATTTCCACAACCGATTTAGACAATTTCCAAGACCAAATTCAAATTTTACAAAACTCTTACACCAAGGTTTAATCAAAACATAAATCAACCAAGGCAAACATTTGGCGCAAACCCCAACAGAAACACACCGACAAATAACAATAATAACCCTAACAATTATTACAAACCAACTCTTATGGACACTTCATCTGGTAATACTAGACAAAATACTATAATATCGCAAATCAGACCAAACTATAACCAAAAACAAAACTTCACTTCTGAAAAACTATTCCACCAATAAATAGAAGATTTTGAAAAACCGGACGCGAATAATGAAACCAATTCAAGTAGAGGCGATGAAACAAACTACAAATGCAACAACTTTTATGAAAATTACGAAGAGGACGACGAAGTAAACGCGTGCTCAAATTTTCAGGTAGACCGATTCAAATACGACTAAACGTAGTTAATTTAAATAACAACAATTAACAAATTTTATCCTATATAGAAATACCTCACACAGAACTCAAATTACTAATCGATACCGGATCTTCAAAAACTTTAATTAGCACTAGAACCGTACAAAAACATTATTTAGATTATGTAGAAAGAGAACCTTTTAAAATCAAAACAGCTCACAAAACGATATTACACCAATATATAGCAAACATACCCTTACCAAAAACTTTTAACGTAAAAATGAAACATAAATTTTGCATCTTTGAATTTAACGACAAAAGCGACGGATTTATAGGTATGGATCTTCTACGAAAATTAGGAGCAAACTTTGATATAAAAAACCGATTATTAAGAACGAAACACAGACAAATTCCATTAAATTCCAAAACAGTAAATATTCAAACCGAGCAAAAATACACCATCGAACCCAGGACAGAAAAACAAATAAAAATTTTAGTAAATTCAAAAGACGACGTAGGATTTATAAACCACATGTCATTTCAACCAGGAGTAGAAACACCCACGGCATTAGTACAAATAAAAGACAATTCCGCAACTACAACAATTTTAAACTCAAACGATTACCCCATAGAACTATCGTTGACAAACCCAATAGACGTAGAAGAAGTAAACTTTAGCAAGATAAAAATCGACGAAGAATATGCAAACGATTCCAACCCTACAGAACACGACAGGATGTTAAAAGAAAATTAAATTGACATTCGTTTTAATAACGACATTAATAACGAAGAGGAGAGAGCAATTAAAGACCTATGTTTCGAAGACCGAGATATATCCCATTGCAAAGGAATACCTTTAACTTTTACCAGCACAGTAAAACATAACATTGAATTAACCGACGATAAACCAATTTTCACCAAAGCATATAGACTACCTCAGGCAAGTCAAGAGGAAGCACATAGACAGGTAGCAGACCTATTAAAGCAAGATATAATCCAACACTCAAATTCACCATGGAGCAGCCCCGTATTAATAGTACCAAAGAAATTAGACGCCTCAGGCAAACGCAAATATCGAATGGTTATCGATTATAGAAAACTAAACGAGAAGACGGTAGACGAAACATACCCACTACCCAATATCACCGAGATTTTAGATAAATTAGGAAAGTGTCAATATTTTTCGACATTAGACCTCGCCTCAAGATACCACCAAGTAGAGATGAACGAGAAAGACGCAACTAAAACAGCATTCAGTACACCTAGAGGACACTATGAATACAAACGCATGCCGTTTGGATTAAAGAACGCACCCGCCACCTTTCAAAGAGTTACGGATAACATTTTAAGAGGGATACACAACAAAAAATGTCTTGTGCACCTGGACCATAAAATTGTATATTCGTCATCACTCGTAGAACACATCGAAAGATTAAGAAAAGTCTTTGAACGATTAAGAAAAGATCATTTTAAGGTCCAATAAAACAAAAGTGAATTTTTACTAAAAGAAGTATCATTTTTAGGACACATAAAAACCCAACAAGGAGTTATGCCAAACCCAGACAAAACAAACGAAGTATTAAATTACCCTTGATCGAAAACTAATAAAGTAATTAAAGGATTTTTAAGACTCGGTCCTTATTACCGAAAATTCATCAAAGATTACGCACAAATAACCAAACCATTAACAAATTGTCTAAAAAAAGGTAATAGGATCGAACACACCCCGGAATTTATCAAAGCAGTAGAGAAAATTAAATTTATCTTTACAAATCATCTCATATTAGAATACCCCGATTTTTCAAAACCATTTATATTAACAACCGACGCATCGAACGTAGCATTAGGCGCAATATTGAGCCAAGGAAAAGCAGGTAGCGATAAACCAAACATCTACGCATCTAGAACACTAAACGAAACGGAACAAAAGTACAGCAGAATTGAGATAGAACTATTAGCAATAATTTGGGCAACAAAATATTTTAGACCATACCTTTATGGAAGAAAATTCTACATATATAACGACCATAGACAATTAGTATGTTGTTGCAAGCTCAAGGAACCAAATTCAAAATTACAGAGATAAACGATTAGACTAGAAGAATACGATTATGAAATCATATGTAGGAAAGGAATTTATAATAATAACGCAGATGCACTAAGCAGAATACAACTTAACGCAATAGAAACGGAATCAATTATGGGTAACTTAAACAAAACAGAAATAAGAGAAGACCCAGAAGAAATAGAAACCATACATTCAACAAAAAACGAAGAACCAAAAACTGCAATTAAAATTTTAAATGAAGCTATAGATATAAAACCAAATCAATTCTAGTTATCGAAGTTTTAATCAATCCCAATCCAGTAAAATATACAAAAACAGATAATAAGAAAATATATTAAATTCAAATAACCAAAGACGATAACGAGGAGCAGAGAAAAAAAGTTTTTACTTTTATTTCACCACAAAAATTTATACAAACGATTTTCAGAATGATATATTAGATTATTAAATAACTCAGGCTCCGAGATTATCAGATGTACACGAAAATTAATAACTTTAGATGACCCAGACGAAATAAATGACGTAATTAGAAACCAATACAAAGGCAAAACCAACCATCGTGGATTCAACGAAACACTAAAACAACTCATAAGGAGATATTACTTTAAAGACATGAATGAATTAACCACGAATTTTATTAACCAATGTGAATTATGCGACAAAGCGAAATACGACAGGTCACCCCCAAAAGTACCCTTAATGTTAACCAAAACACCCGACAAATCTTTTCAAAGATTACATGCAGATACTCTGGTAGTAGAAGCACAAAATTTTTTAACAATCGTAAACGCATTCACCAAAGTAGGCCAAGCGATAACCATCACTTCAAATAATATTCCCGCAACTCCTACGATATACACTACAACAAAGGAGTATACCAACAGTATGCTAAAGACTATAAAGAAAAATTAAAAATAACTTATAATAATGTAAAAATTAATTAGATAACGATAAAGAACGCATTATAACAATGTAATAAATATTATTTTTTGTTTTTAAATTGTTTATTATTTTACCCTCGTGACTATCAGCTAATAAATTGCACCTTTATATTTCCTAAACCCTAACCTGATATCACAAGATCGAGAATTTCTTATTAACAATGAAAGCCCAAGGTAAAGTTGGATGGAAAACGGCTTGAGGAAAAGAAAAACGCTTTAGACATAAACAGCTAGTAGAGTGTTAGCTCTAGGTAGATCATGAGCTTGGGTCATGGGTTGTCAAAAGACCAAAAATATAAATAATGAGCGCCACCGTATTTTTCAATACAACAACCAACAAAATTTAACTGTGCTTGTATTACGGGAATGCGGAAACCTAATGTCAACACCACTAACATAGCCATAAAACCTGAATTTCACTCTTTTAAAGACACTTACCAAAACCTCAAACACCATATGTCATACAGATGTCTCGGCTTGACCTGTGAACAAACAAATGTACAACATGGACACCATTTGTGTCCTCAAAAATATTTACCAAAAATAAAATAATAGAATTTAGGTTTCAAAAGTTTACACCCAGGGTATTTGTTTTCATTACACACAATTTCTGATCAGGGATGACTTGTAATTTTTACTTGAATTTTAAATACTAAAAAGTCATGCAAAAAAAAATAGATTCTATTTGATTAAATTTCTGGATTCGTTTTACTATAGTATTTTCAATTCGTTTTACTATAATATTTTCAACTAATAATTTTTATGGAACAGATATATGCTAATAAGGATTTGTATTCAATAATATAAAGATCTCTGAATGAATCTTTCTTAATAATTTAAATGTAAGGATTTGAGTTTTCTTAATTATTTATATTACAAATTCTCCAAGCTATAGTAGTACTACTTCGACCTTAACAATGAAATTTAATTACCTAAGTGCTGATAAACTAGCATGTATCAACCTAAAGTTACTTTTACTTAACAGTTATTAGACGAATTCCACATGTTGACTAAAAATCAAAGTTCATAACCTCATAATATTTAAACATTTTTAAATTAACGTAAGATGACATGTGAGGTCTAAATAGGACAACTGAATCTATGTTTTTTATATCTGACATAATATGTCACTCACAACATTTTAGCTTAGTTAACTTTATCTGTATGTGCAGACATTCTGACAAACAATAAATTTGTTATTTAGTTCATTCTTTCCTTAAACGATTTTTAAGTTACAAAAGTTCAATGTAATTTTTTCTTATTGCAACTTAATTAATATTCAAAGTGATTAAATGCTAAAAAACAGTCACGTGTAGAAATACTGCTGTGCACGAAAGAAATCGGACTATAACCTCAGCTGTCGGAAATTCAATAACCATCGGTTTTCTGCGACGCACAAATAGAAACCACGTGAATACTTACGAAATTATTACTGGAATTGCGAGAACTCTTCTGAATACAACCATTATTTAACAAAACTAACTTCTGCTTGATTTTACATCATATTATATTTAGTACTCCAACAAATTTTCTAGATCCAAGATTTGCTTATTCGATATTACTTATTTATGATGTTGAATTATATGAAACTGCATAACATGATATTACCATATATCATATTGTATAAAATATTGTCATATCTGATATTGCACTATAGGGAAAATGTTAATAAAATTTATTTAAATAATTTTATACCAACTGTATTAACGATGAGGGGGAACTTCCATCTCCTTAGGCCTGCAGGGATCCACTGAACTGCTCTAGGTGGAACTTATACAAGAATATCATCACGCTAAAGTTGCTAGGTTTAACCTCCAGATACGAAGATTCAATCAATTATATTTCTTATTCGGACCGTGTTACAGGCCACGTGTTTAGACACGACCATCTTGACTTTACTACGCCGCTTATCGCAGCTTGTCCCTTCAAACGTTGATAGCAAAGTGATCAAATTGACAACTCGACGGAGCTTAGTAATAAATCTTAGACCACAAAGGTAAATGAGTCTATATGCTATTATTAATTTTATGTATTAATTTTACTGAACGGAAATTTATAAATTATATATTTTATATTATTGCTGTTTTATTTTATATTAAAGAACGAAGTGTAACTAGGAAAAAAAAACGTTACAACAACTCGCAATAAAAATACCGATATAAATAAATTTTCAATAGGACAAACCTTATACAAAAGGAATTTTAAAGGTAAAAGGCACAAAACGGTCCCCAGAAATTTAGATCCGTTTAAAATTAAAAAGTTATCACATAAAAATGTAACCGTAGTAAATAACGGAAAAATAGTAAAATATATTCACTTAAAGAATTTAAAACACCCTGTAATTTCAGATGGACAGCCATCACCCTTGCTGTCAACCATCACCCAGGTAAAACGGACGACAACGACATATTAGTCGAAGACATTAAAAACAACCCCGGTATACTACCGGTAAAATTGGGAAGTATGCAAAACACAATACATTACTGGAAATTTGCACAGATATTTGATTTAACAAAATTAAAACAAGAATTTGATATAATTAGAGACAATTACTACAGACTGAAACAATCAATGGACACCGCTAAATTTGGAAAAGAATACGCGATAGAAATGCTTAATTACAACAGTATAATGGAAAACATCTTAAAGAACACAGAAGATAAATTTAATAGATTAATACCAACAGGTCAAATCACATGACGAAAAAGAGGACTTGTTAACGGATTAGGTAATATTATAAAAGCTAAAATAGGCAATTTAGAGAACCAAGATACAGAACGATGTGACAACGCCATACAACACTTAAATGAAAACCAAAATGACATAAAAACCATTGTTAAAAATCAAATATTTTTAACTCAATCAACCATAATAAAATTTAATGATACCTTAAGAAAGCTAGTAAAAAACCAAGACAGTATAACAAACAGAACACTAACCCTGAAAGTAATATGCAAACCACAATGCTAGAAAAGCGAGATTTAATCAGATTTAACACGATATTAAACCAAATGATATCAATCCTTACTGTAATTCAACAAATTTTAACCACATTAGAAACCCCTGTAACATTTGCTAAACTATACACATTACACGCTAGTTTAATAGAACCAATGGATTGATTAAATGAATAATTAAGAATTAAATCACTTATAACTAATAATAAACTACCCTTTGAAGTCACAGAATCTGACATATTTATATTTGAAAAAATAGCCATAGTGAAAGGTTATGTAAAGAATCATTAAATTGGGTTTTAATAGAAATCCCCATTGTAGAGAGTAATACTTATAATTATTATCATATATTTGCTTTCCCCATGAAGGTGACTATCAAGTATCAAGTTATTATTCCTAAAACCAAGTTCCTTTCTCTAAATGAACTTAGGTATGGCTTCGCGAATGAAAAATTCACAGAAGTAGCACCAAGTCAATATTTATGTTAATCATTAACAACAACAGCTATTCAAACTGATAGCCCCTGTGAAGTACAATTGTTAAGATTCTCTAAATACTATGAGAATTTTGATCCAAAACCAGTACAAATTACGAATATGACAATTCAAAAAGTTACGGACAACAAACGGATTGCTGTATTTCCACAATAAGTAATAGCAACCACCCATTGCAACCAAAACGAAAACAATTTAGCATTAACTGGAAGTAAAGTAATCACCATAAAAAAGATTGCTATTTAAAATTGAGAAACGAAATTATTCGAGTATACCAAGACCCAATAGTAACGAAGAAATTCCCAAATTTACCGGAACTACAGTTCAAGATTACACAACCCGAAGACGACGAAATCAGCAAGAAACCAATGCAGCTAGAGCACCTTGACCTAGACGACCTCAACCAAGCCGTAAAGTTAATGGACAGTTATAAAGAACACTTAAGTGAATCGAAAGTGCTAAAACTACATTATGACAATATCAGTATTTGGACAATTTTATTAATTATTGTAATCATTTTATTAACTATGTATTTATTGTACAAAATGTATCTTAGATATAGAAGCAAAGAAACGAATTTTAGTCATAAGAAACAAGAAAAAAAAGGTAAATAAAGAAATAATAATTGAATCCTTAGAGGACAATAAGTTTTAAAAAAAAAAAATTAAGCAAAACCCTAAATTTTTATCTACGTCGGGAGGAGTTACATATCCCCCAAATTAGGACATAAATGTAATTAAATGGAACTATTAAATCTTAAGTTAGATTGTTACAATGTATAATTGAAGAACATATAACAAAGGTTAATGGAAGTTCATAAACCAGACATGAGAACGGATGTGAATACTTTGTATTCCAGACGTAACATGATTATAGATGATAGATTATAAGAAACTTATTGTTAGAATTAAGATTAGTAAGAAGTAATACATTATATTGTATAAAGAAATAAGCAGACATGAGCTTTGCAATTCCCACAAGCAATGTGAGGGGCAGGGATAGCATAAATACCCTCAAGAGCCCAAGATGATTAGTCAGTCTACAGCTTCACAACTTTAACATTGTCGGTAGTTCAGCTACTCACCCTAATTTTAGTTAATTTAAAGTGAAAGTCAATTTAGAATATTTTTTGATCATCATACGTTACTGCATATAACGTACCTGTAAATTAAAATTAATATTGTAATTTCTGTTTTAAATAAATTGATAGAAGAGTTTTTTGGAAGAAGCCTTTTTAAAAAGCTGCTTCAAAGGGTCCAAAAGCTATCTCGTGAACTAATAAAAATTGATTCGTTAGCGGAAGTGGGGATGTACTATTTTTCCATGGTGTGAAATGGACACTTTGTTACTAGTCCTTGAAGTGTTAGACGTGCACAAGTAGGATACCTAATTCCTTTATCTAATCTTGTATCTGATTCTCTTTTGTAGCAGGTGATGCAGATTTTGATAGCCATGCCCCTCCCTCCTCCCCCGAAAGTTTGTAAAGAATCATTTTACTAACGCTTGATTTTATATTTTAAATTCTGTGCCATGCCGCGAAGTTTTACCTTTTATATAAACGTAACTTAGATGCTTATATCTAAATTGACTGTAAAATATCTCTATGTATTATAACTATAAATGTAAGATATAACTCTTTTAAATCAGTTTTTTCAAAACACTCATGTTGTTATCTTTGCTGAAATACCTACATCAATTACGTGTACAGTGCAGTTACAAAAATACAATAGATTAATAAGCAAATAGATACACATTAGGTTGAGGTATGGTAGTAAATAAAATTATTAAGTTAAAGAATCAAACACAATCTACATTAATTAGTGTTAATATCGTTAAATGTAGGTAATCGTAATCGTACCGATACGTTTGACGTGCACGTCCCGGTTGAAGGAAACGCGTGGTCGAAGTGAAGAATCAGATCGCTGGGAATCCGAACGGGTGACATCTGGCATCCTCCTGTAACACTCATATTGGATATTAAAACGCTTTTTTAAATACATACTGATGAATTAATTAATAGGATTAGATGATGATGATAGATGCAGCTACTGCCGCCATTTATTTAAAAATAAGTCAAAATGGCGGCAATGCTCTAACACTAGTTTATAATTAAAGATCATTTTACGAACGCTGCGCAATAAACTACACCCGGTAGACTAATATAATGCTTGCATAAATAATGCGAGTGGGAAGGATATTAAGTACTGGATTAGCACTTCAGACTTATTGGTTACATTATGGTAACGATCTATATACCATTTTAGAGCGTGGCATTTGCACGGATTTATGGTGTCTATAAAAAATTAGTATCAATTTTGTAAGACAAATTAGTAGTTCATTCATGGTTTACGAGACAAGAGTTGTTTTGAATTATATGTTGCAGTTCTACTTTATTTATCTTTAACCTATAAATAATCGATTGATGCAGCTCATTACCTGAATAGATGTAGTTAATGTCTGACTCATTGGGCCATCTTAAGTTATAATAAGATATACAGAACCTAACCAACTTTTTTTTTTCCACAAAAGTACTGTAATTGTCGTGTTTTACAAAATATACCAGAAACTGTTTTTATTTTCCTTGACTAAAGATCAAAGGTAAATGGATTTATGGGATGAATGAGGTGATATAGATATGCTAATTATAGGGAAGGACCAATTGCTTTTTGTAGCAATACCGATGGCAGTGGAGCGGTTATGTAATAACTAAAAACAACTACAACAAACTACTTAAGGAAGGGTATAAATACCTTAGAGCCTGTGCCGCTCGGGGCAATAAAAATCACACACAAAAGCTTCGCGGACAACCAAGAACACGCTCGTTCGGGTGATGGTGTCGCTTCCAAAAGCTCTGATACAACTCTCTTCGGTAACGGTTCGCGTACGACTCACTTCACGCCCTCGCACTGTCGGCATAAAATGTTTCACTAAAACTGTAGGATACCCGCACGAATAGTATTTATTGTCACCAATACCAATAAATGTTCGATGATGACGTAACAGTAAATGTTGCAGAAAAGATTTATTTTTCGATTAAGTTCTCTTGCATTTTAATATAAGTATTACATGATTTCAATAAAAACTTTAATCTATAATAAAAAGTTTTTCTGGCTTGTCCCCAAAATCACCTACAAGAGCTGTTACAAATTCGCCATCAATACAATTTTTGCCTCAACGTTTTTTGAGATTTAGAAACAGAAAACAGTTACAGGGCGCTACATCTCGACTACAAGGCGACTGGTCAGTTTCTACGAAATCATTAAGCAATGGCAGTTTATGAAAGTGCTATTTATGCACTTGCGTATTGTCGTGAACCAACAAAACACTATTCGTCAGTTTTCTATGCTTATCACTTTAACACAATTTTCGAGACCATGCCTTAACTTTGCGTAAAATTCACCTGTTATTTCATACCTTTATTCGAATAATCAACCATTAAAATTTCTTTACAATCCTAAAAACCAACTGTCATTATTTTTTCTGCAGAAGAAGTGACCTAAAGTTTTTGGAAAGGCTAAATCACTCTACGAACCATCGTATTCTCGTATCTTTTAGGTAGCAAATAGGGGGTAGGCAGCGTTAGCGTACGAGCGATTGTTCGCTGCCATTGGGCTCTGTGGCAGAATAAGTCTAGCACTCGTAGTGATCTAGAGCGAGAAATGGCTTAAAATCACAACACATGGGGAATGAGTGTCGTCAGTGCGGCCTAAACCCCACATATGATGGTTAGGCTAATCCCACAGCATGGACCAAATCACCAAAAAACCCTACTACTATATGGGCTGGCAACAGTATGCACAAGGTACAGGCCATCTCGTGTTTGTATCGTGCGAAACGCTCCGTGCCCGTTGGATGACGGGATTCAAGTGGAAATCACACCTGAGGGGAGATAAATTCCTCCGTGTCTGTCAACGCGCCATTTTAAGTCAAAGATCACCTAGACGGGAGTTTCGATAAATCGGCTGTATCGTCGGGTCAGACTGGCAATTGGTAAAGCTTTTACAGGTAGATGGCGTGCAGCCGGTACGGCGGAAGAGCAGTACATAGTACATCTGTGCTGCACACATAGTATGGGCTCTGGCCTAGGTATAGTCCACAATAATAAATTAATTTATTTATCTATCTATCTATATACATGTGTGCTGCTAAAAAGTAATATGCACGCTCGTGCATGAGTCACCTTCACGGGAGCTATATCTTTCAAGTAGCTCTGGAGTCGTCTTCGGCATCCCAACTTGGTTGCTGTGGGGGGTTTGGAATTGAGAAAATGAAGTCTTAAATTAATTATGGACCCGAAACCTGATGTAGAACTCAAACCAGAGGGTGCGTTCTCAAACAACCTTCAAGTTTTGTTGCAGGTTTCACCAGCACCCTAACAACAACAACAACAACAACAACTACAACAACAACAACAACAACAACAACAACAACAACAACAACAACAACAAAAGCAACAACAAAACATCAACAACAACCCCAATTTGTGGAGAGGAATGGCAAAACAGTGTCCGCGGAAGAAGTGAATCTAGGGTGAACGGAAAAAGGAAGGTACGTTTGACGGCGTAGACGGGTGCTGTAAAAAAGGCCGACCATATTGTTAACCGATCCGTGGCTCAGTCTGGAACCCGTCGAGCAGCTACTACCTCCTTCGCCTGCAGAGGGCAACGCGGGGAGTAACATGAAAAGGACTAGATCTAACGGCACTTCTGCGCAAAGTAGTGCGCGGAAGAAAGGATACTTGATTAGCACCAATAAGGCCGTTGGTGTTAGCCATGGAAAGGGTACCTCCACGTCGCTGTTAATCAACAAGAATAATCCCCGAGATAAGATTACCAAAGATTAATTAACGTTCCTGCAATTAGCCACCAAGAAACCGTTGGACGTCTTTTCCTTCTCACCGACAGCACCCCACCAATCTTTAGGAGGTGGGCGTAGTTGGACTAAATCTTTCGGATCCGGTGCAAAAACGATTACTCCTTAACGCAGCTAACAAAGGCAGTTGACAATCTTTCATAATCGTGGAAAGCTGCTCATCTTGCAGTCGTCCAGATGAGACATATCTCGATTCCAAAAGGCGGCTCTATGGATTCCGAGACCCACAAAAGACATAGATGTCGTCCAAAGACTCCTGAGTGTGTAGAACTCCAGGAACCGACACATCCAAATGATGCGTTTTCAACACCGTCAATAGAGACCAATATTAAGGGAGGCTGGTAGTCTTTGATGTTGGGGAGGACGCAAGGAATGTAATTACAGGTAAGTGATGCAAGTTGCACCACAAGCTCACCGCCCTAAATTTAGGAATCCAGAAACCACAACCTGTTGCAGAGGTAGCCCCACTGGTTACTGGGCAACAGCGAAGGCAACGTTAATTTCCTGAGTAGCTGTAGCGAAGTTCGTTCCAGCAGCCAGCTCAAGAGGTTGAGGCAGGCGTAGCATCGAAATATTCAAGCAGTCAGATAAATACTGCTAATTCTAACTAGTTGCTCGCGCAATGGCTAGCGGAGAAGTACAATAGAGCGTCATTGGGAGTCTGTTCAGCGACGTTTAAAAAGTAAATCATTTAGAGTCAAAATCATTCAGGTTAATCTGCAATACTGCAAAGCGGCTTCAGCTACTCTATACACACAATTTTGCAGTAAGCAGGAGACTGTCCTCATTCAGAACCCTGGGTAGTAAGCTCGGAAGTCTCTGGTCTGAGCAGCCTAAAACGCAATATCTTTTCGGCTAGTAACCAACGTAAGCCTAAAGCCTACATCTACATAACCAGGTATATTAATGCTCTCTTCCTACCGCAACTGAGTGGCCGTGGCATCGCAGACGTTCAAATCAGTTGCAGGATGGGAGCAATCACTGATGTGATTCTGGTTTCAGTTTATTTCCCAACAAAGTAGGACCACCCCTCTCTTAAAGTTGAAGACGGTCATTGATTATTGCGACAGACATAAATAGCATCTCAGTATCGGATGCAACTTTAACGCACACGACACAGTGTGCGGCAGCATAAACACCAACCCTTGTGGAGTAAATATCGAGTACGAACCTGTAGATTTTAAATAGGGGCAGTGAACCTACTTTTGTGATATCTCGCTACCAAATAGTTATCGATTTAACCCTGACATTACCAGATATATATATATATATATATATATATATATATATATATATATATATATATATTATACTGCTCTCCCCTTTTTTCTCACTGGTATTTACTTTAAACTGTGGTTTATTTATTTATATTTTTATATATACTTGACAGTGTGAATATTTTTACCTTTTTATTTCGTGCTTTAACTATGTCTGGTCGGTCTACAAAACAAAACTATATAAATGTGCCTCGACTATTGAAACTCGCTTTCTCGCTTTCCTGAACTCTGGCTAACGATCTATGGTCACCGGATGGGTCTTCACACTGCGTTTCACCATCACCGGGACTGCTTTGCTTTCCAGACACCAGGTTTTGCTTTATTTAATTTTGTTATCCACCCAAATCTAAAAATAATGACTAAATTAAGAATTTTTTAATACCTTAAATTTTAACTTCCCCCGCGCTAATTTTCCTCTAATTATGGCGTCGTTCTGTATAATCCTCCTACTTATCCAACAATATCCAATCCTCAACCTGCTTGTTCCAATTCTGTGCTGCTTAATGCTTCCCACTCAATACCTATCAACCGCAATGTACTATCCAAATCACTCTAATTTGTTTGCCTTCGGTCCAATAAATCCACTCCAAATTCTTTTTGTCTCAATCAAACTCGTTCTAAATATCCACTCTTATTTTCACTTGTCTCGATGCCGCTCCAATATCTACTCTTATAACTTTCTATTCTTCTTTAACTATTTCTATTCCGTATAACTATCTATATTCTTCTTCACTTCAATCAAAGGCTTTACTTTTCAAAATATTTTATTTTCAACTTTAAATATTCAAAATTAGCACAATTTTACCAAAACACGTCTTGTTACAAAAATAATTCAAATCGTTCTCTCTATTATTATTTTACCTAGATGATACCACCTTCAAAATTATGCCTACTCTTTATACACTTCTACAACCCCAACATCCAATTAAATCGTCCCAACTAGCGTTGTGTCACTAATACCTATTAGTCATATCTTTGCACTTTACACTTACAAAAATACTGTTCAATCATTGGTTCATATGACCGCGTTGCACTTAAACACTTTTTGATACAATATTTTCACATATAATTTTGATATTACAAGTTTGTCCAAAGGTTGATTCTAATAAATGCATGCCGAAATGTTTCACATATAAACCTGGCTCTCTGTTGTGAATAGTGGAACTTCCACAGACGCAACCGGCTTTTAGACCAGCAAATTTCCACTCTATGGCTTATCAACGTACAACTTAGTATAAATCCTTGAATACTACGTTTTCCCACGTCATCAAGTCATTATTTTACGTATTGGCACTTCTACTCTGACTAATATACCTTAAATACTTTACCATTTGTAAAGTACGGCAAACACAAATTTTTCAATTACGTGATCTGATCATTGGCTTTATTTAACATATACACAATCATAAAACAACAAAATACTCTTTTGGCTATTACGTACACTTCAATAAATATATATATATATATATATATATATATATATATATATATATATATATATCTCATACTAGCAGGAGGCGAATAACGATTGTTGAATTTTAAAATAAAGGTAGCAGAAGTAGCCTGTAAAAGAATACACGAACCTAAGGGTGACCAACAGAACTGTTTATCTAGAAGACCTGGATAGACGACTCTTGACATAACAATGTATCGGCAACCCAACAACCAGATAGGGGCTGTAATAATAATAGGTTTTCTTCAGACGTCTACAATAGAATTCTGTGAGCAAGCATGCCCAGCCAGTACAGCTTCTCGCTCCATTACCCCATAGGGGAGCGAGGGGCTTCGGTTGCTGAAAAAGATGCTAGGGAAATATGTTCAACAAGGCAAGAGCCTCCTTAAAGACCTTATGTAACTTAATTAAGTCTACCAATGAGAGTTCTCGTATTCACGATATTTTGTCTAAAAATTCTCACCATCAACCATGTTCCTGAAATGTGTGGCTGGCACGTACATCACCAACGAGGAAGAAACAGTGGAAGTACTCGCCGACATGCGTTTTCTGGGTAGTGTATCATTACCTTCCACATTCGGAGTGGATCAACTCATCTCAGCTCCAAATGCTGACTGGGTAGTACTCAACCGCGTGTTGGATAAAAAGAAACTTACTTGGGCCATCTCAACACTCCAATTCTTGAAGTCCCCTGGAATGATTGGTTTTTCCCACCCTAATACAGTGGTGTGTGGAGAGACTGCTTCTATTCCTTGTGGTACTCTGCATGTGATGTATTGCATTTAGATACATCCCTGGCAGTTGAATAGGGTTTAGATTGGTTTTTATTCCTAAACCAGGTCGGAAGGAAACCTCCCAAGCTAAATCCTACAGGCCGATCGTCTTACGTCTTTTTGTTATAGTCGCGACGATGATTAAAGGCAGGAGATAACGCATTCTTATCTATTTCACCCAAACCAGCATATTTTCATACCAAGGAAATCCACTAGGTCTGTAAAATAGATTGAGAAGTTTCTTAACAACAACATGTCAGTCTTAGGCGCACCTATTGATATTGAACGTACGTTTAGTGAAATCATTGTTGCAAGGATTTATAGAGCACTGCGAACACCTGGAGCTAAGTACATGTTTCGGTAGTTAATTATGGACATTTTACGATACCGACGGGTACATATTAATGTTGGAAACACATCCTTAATTAGGACGGTAAGTAAAAGCAGTGAGGGATGGGAACAGTCTTCTCCGTCGTCTTAATAAAGAATGTTTTTACACATTAGGTTAACGGACGACATAGCTATTGTGGCAGTCGGCAAATTCGAGCAATTGCTGTGTAACCTTATTCAAGCAGAGCTAAAGATAACGGAGTACTAATGTTCCGATAAAACAGAATAAAACAGAACTGGTGCTGTTTTCTAATTAAAGAAGTTAATGGTAACTAGACTGCCAATACACTTTCAAATCCCTTTGCCTCTTTCGGAAAAGTCAAGTACCTGGGTATTATTTTTGGCAAGGAGTTTAATTGGGCTAAACATCTACAAGCCAAAACTACAAAGGCCACCTTAGTGTTCTGGCAATATAAACGTGCCATAGGCCAACTTTGGAGTCTCCCACCGGTCTTTCTAGAATTTCCGATATATTCTTTTGCAGTTCTATTTTTCTACAGCTACAGTTCGTTGCTCCAAAACTGATATACGCTGAAATTACTTTGTCTTCACCCTTCTCCGACACTCATCTCTACTAAGATTTATTACTTACTGTGGTGGAGTTGGCAAAGATTCGTCTAAATTTGTATTTTCTATATTTAAAAACCTACCCCCTGGTAAATATGGTACTTTAGAGTGTAGCACTGGATAATTTAAATATATGATTCTTGGACAACGGCAGTTCCGTCTAACGCGATGTCAGATTCTTTGAGATAGAGTCATTTATGCATCGTAAGTTCATATACATATACAGTGTACGAGGGTTTATGTATTTCCCAATTCTCACATGTGAAACCATGAGTTTGGGGGTGTAGAAGCGACGGCCTTCACCAATGCAATTTCAGATTCTTCTAGAAATTGCAAGTGCACAAAAAGGTTTGTGCATTTCTCCGTCCTGACGTATGGATAAATTAATTTTAGCATTGTAGATATCGTGGCCCTGGCCACCGTAACTTAAGCATTTTTTAGAAGGAATCGTCTATGCATCGCTAAGTGCACATGCATAGTGTACGAAGCCTTGTGCACTTCGCCATTCTGACATGAAAAAATGAATTTGGGAGCTATAGAAGCGGAGTCAAAGCAATTTTGGATTCGCTTGTAAGTAATCGCTTATGTACTGAAGTTGAAAAAGGTGCAGAGCAAGCGGAGGTTTGTGCACTTTTCAATTCTATCGTAAAGAAAAATGAATTTGGAGGCTGTAAAAGTGGGCGGACTTACCCAAAGCAATTTCAGATTCACTTAAAAGCAATCGTAGAAGCATCGTAAATTTATAAAAATGCGCATTGCAACAAAGTTCGTGCACTTTCTTATTATCACATATAGAAATATTAAATTAGAGCCTATAGATATGACGGGTCCTACTAAAGTAGCTTCAGATTCTTTTACAAGTATCGTCTATACATCGTAATATACAAAGATGCACAACGTACAAAGGTTTGTGCACATACCCATTTTGTCATATGGAAAAATAAATTTCGGAGTTGTAGAGCTACACCTTTCTTCAATACCATTCCAGGATCTATTAAAAGCAATCGCTTATGCCTGGTAAGTGTACAAAAATACACAGTGTACGAAAGTTTGTCCACTTCTACATTTGAATATGCGAAAAAATTAAGTTGGAACTGCATTTGGATATGTAAAAAATTAAGTTGGAGCTGTAGAATAGAAGCTGCGACCATTATAAAAAGCCATTTCAGATTCTATTAGATTGCAAGTGTTTAAGTGTAAAAAAATGCACATTGTATGCAAAGATCCGTGCACTTGACCATTCTAACTAATTTGGGAGGTGTATTAATGGTATTCCATACAAAAGCAATTACTGATGCTTATAGAAGCAATTATTTATATATACTAAGTAGCCAAAAATACTATAAAAGACTTCATTTTAAGATATAAAAAAAATTGAGGGCTGTAGCAACTTCAGGCTTTTTAAAGACAATCGTTTATACATCATAATTGTCCAATTATTTGGGCACTTTCGTATACTGACATGTGAAGAAATTATTTTGGGCATAGAAGTATCATCCGGTATACTAAAATTATTTCCCACTTTTTAAGTAAGACAGGAATGCTTCCATCGTGGGTGTTTAAATGAGTGTGCGCTACTCCTATTTGTGATGTGGTGAAATTAATTCGGGCATAGCAGCTTATCACCAAAGCATTTTATGATTTTTTAAAGGAATTCCCAAGTGTATCATGGGTTAATAGATATGCCTATTAAAGAAACGAGTGTGCGCTTATTCGTTCTAAAACAAAAAGGAATTATTTTGAGAGTTTTAGACACGACAACACCCAGCAAATTAGCTTCGGATTCTTTTAACAACAATCTTTTATTCATCGCAAATTGCACCATATAGGAGCTACAACAATTTAATCACATGTTCGGCTAATTCTTTTACTTCAGTAACTACACATAAAGAGGGTGATAATTCCTCTGATTCTAATCTTCGTTGAATAGTACTTTGGGGAATCCCAACGCCTTCTGCAGTGTGTCTAATAGGTATATTCTCCCTTATTCTATCTACCGTATATTTGAATTATTCAATGCTCCATCCGAAAGTCCTATATTGGTCAGAGGGCGATCTTTTTATTTAAAAATTTAGAATTTAACTGCACTCCTGCCAAGCCGACTAAGATATTGCTATTTAACAGGTATGATAACACATACAAATAGGACCTATATTTTGTTTTCATTTAAAAGCGAATGTACTTTCTGAAAAGCGTTCACCCAAGATTCATTTTAGAATCCGAAATCTTAAGATTGGTAGTCACAGGCAAACCAACTAATCCGTGGAGCCCTCTTTGTCCAATTTCAGTTAGTTATATATTTCAGCTTCATTCCAAGATACTGCATTTCTCGGGAGGTGAGTTTTTTAAATCTAGAAATTACGAATTTAACCAAACCTTTGCCAATTCAAGCAAGTTAGGTTGAGATGTCTAGTGGGCAGGAAGCACCGGGGTAAGACGAAGATACAATAACTTCTGCGTACGTGTCTTTTATAGCGGCAAACTGTAACTGTAAAACAATGGAACTGTAGAAGAAGATACCGGAAATCTTCGAAGACTCACAAAGTACTATAAGTGTAAGTAAAGGTTTGGTAAAGGTTTTTTTTTAATTAAAACGAATACAATTGATCACAGTTAATTGCAAAGAACAATATATATTAAAAAGTACAGATGACTAGCTTAATGCTGATAAAAGAACAGAAAATACTTTCTATGTAGATCGATAAGGGTGCAAGGGTCAGAATAATTTTATACACCAGGGGAACAAGTGTAACTTAAGAAACAAGAAGTATTGCGGACAAAGAGAACTTTATAAGCAAATGGAATTTATAAAATCGCGTATAAAGATGACGCGAATAAATATTATTCAAGAACGAGCAACGGAAACTACAATAGTTTTGAATTATTGAGTAACCGAATTGGATTGAATAGAATGATTTAAAGTTTGGCTAGTTTCTAAAGTGCGTATCGGAATGAACAATAATCTTAGCGAGTTGAATTTGTTCAACGAGACGAGGTCAATCATTCTATATAACACAACAAAATTGGCAAATGGATTTGGTTGAAAGATTTTGAATTGACGCATACAACACAATTGCAAGCACAGTGAAAACCGATTAACGAAACAAATATATTGCTTGCGTTAGCAGAGCATTAGCTTGCCTACTTCAGCTAAGAAAAGATGCGGGTCTCTTCTTTACACTTTAAAAGAAAGTTAAGAATTCTTGTACTCAAAGAATAACTTTATGTTAGAGAATCCTTAGGTCGATGATATTTTAAATAAAAAGTTTACAAACCTGCAAATATAGGGTTATGATAACACCTGCAGGTTTAATACGATTGGCGTCTTTATAATCAATGAGATAAATTTACTTTTT
This sequence comes from Platerodrilus igneus, assembly GCA_036346225.1. Lineage (NCBI taxonomy): Eukaryota > Metazoa > Arthropoda > Insecta > Coleoptera > Lycidae > Platerodrilus > Platerodrilus igneus. Next base: position 3,967,121 of record JARFIW010000864.1, on the reverse strand, counting down.
ATTCTTTACAGGATTTTCCAAACACAGACATCATGAATTAAAAGTTAACTTATATATGATTTAACAAACCAAGGGCGCTTTATATTTTTTCACCGAATCATTTAAGATTTGAAAAATGATTTTATTTTGTTTGGAAAATAAATCCATTTCGAATGGACCTGCACCTTGCCGAAGTTCTAAATTGCTAGAACAGGTGAAATGGCTTGCGTGTTCCAATGAGCTAAAGAGTCAAACTACAGGTCCAACCAAAGTAGTAGGGTCGTTAGTGAGGAACCAGACTAAGACAGGTCCCCGAAAGAGGGCAGCGGCTCTTTCGGTACTTAGATTGGCAGAGACCATAGGGGTCGGTATGGCAGTCTAAGACACACTACCGCGATGTGGAAGGCAACGGGAAACCACCACATTAACCTCCCAAGTACACAGCGTACCTAAATTATAATAAAATGATGGCATTCTCTGGGGTAAATGATTCCGGAGTTAAAATAGTCCCCCATTCGGATCTCCGGGAGGGGAATACTTCGGAGGATGCGATCGGAAAGTTGAAAATAAGAGTCGGGAACATTCTGCGAGTCGGAACGTGGAATGTTAGAAGTATGAAGCAAGTAGGTAAGCTAGAGAACCTAAAAATCGAAATGAATAGGTTATCACTAGACATAGTAGGGATCAGCGAAGTTCGGTGGCCAGAGGCGGGGAATTTTTGGAGTGGAGACTTCAGGGTAATTCATACAGGAGCAGAGGAAGGAAATTTGGGTGTGGGGATAGTTATGCGGAAAAAGATAGGATACTGTGTAGAAAATTACTTACAAAAGAACGAAAGAGTACTCATGGTTAGATTAGAATCTAAACCGGTAAACACAGTAATAATACAAGTATACATGCCCACCTCTAGCTACAGTGACCAAGAGGTAGAAGCCATCTACAAAGATATCGAAGACATATTAAGATACGTAGAAGGACATGAAAATTTAATAATTAATGCCGTGGTAGGTGAGGTTAGGGAAGGAGCGGTAGTAGGTTTATTTGGTTTAGGCACGAGAAACGACAGGGGAAATAGGCTGGTAGAATTTTGCGACAAGAACAATTTAATCATCACAAACACATTATTTCAACATCATGCTAGAAGACGATATACGTGGAAGATGCCAGGAGATATAGGAAGATATCAAATAAATTACATTCTTGTTAGACAATGGTTTAGGAATCAAGTAAAAGACTGTAGAAGCTACCCAGAAGCAGATATAGATACTGACCACAACATCGTAATTATGAAGGCCGCACTTAAACTTAAGAATGTGAAAAAAAGAAACGGAAAGAGACATTTGGACTTAGAGAAACTAAAAGATAAAGATATTCAAGAAAGATTCGAAAAAAAGTCAAATGAATTGCTCAAAGATATCGGGAAAATATCTGATACTAAGGAAGTAGAAACAGAATGGAATAACATTAAATCCAGCCTAGACATGGCGGCCAGAGATATCCTGGGGTATACACAAAAAGAAAATAAGAAACCATGGATAACAAGGGATATCCTGAATTTAATAGAAGAAAGACGAAAATACAAAAATAAATCAGACGAAACAGGAAAACAGAGATACAAAGCCATAAAATGGGAAATTATTCGAAAATGCAGGAAAGCTAAAGAACAATGGATTGATGAAAAGTGCAAAGAGGTACAAACGAAGATGGAAATAGGAAAGACAAACGAAGCATACAAATTAATTAGAATGAATTTTAGGGATATAAAACCGTATAGCAAAAATATAAGGGACGCACATGGAAACGTCATCATAGAAAACGTAGAGAAAGTGGGTAGATGGCAAGAATATATAGGGAATTTATATGCAGGAGAGGAACTAACTGCATTAGAACAGGAATCAGACATTGAAAATGATGACTTGGGATATCCTATACTTAGAGAAGAGTTTGAATTAGCATTAAAGAGTCTGAAAAATGGTAAGGCGCCGGGTACAGATAAGGTGCAAGCAGAAATTCTAAAAGCCGCTGGACAAGCAATAACAGAACGTCTCTTCCAACTTGTAAGCTATATGTATGAGACAGGCGAGATACCCAAAGATTTCAAACGTAGCATCATAGTAACTATACCAAAAAAGAAAGGCGCTGATAGATGTGAAAATTTTCGAACAATAAGTTTAACAGCACACGTGTCAAAAATATTAACTAGAATTGTGCAAAGACGAATGGAAAAACGGGCGGAAGAAATACTAGGTGAAGACCAATTTGGGTTTAGGCGAAACAGGGGAACACGGGAGGCTATTTTAGCTCTGAGAGTGATAATAGAGAAAACAAAAGAAAAAAGGGAAAGCGTGTATATAGGGTTTGTAGATCTGGAAAAAGCATTCGACAATGTAAAATGGAAAAAAATGTTCGAAATACTCAAAAAGATTGGAATGAATTATAGGGATAGACGAATAGTACATAGCTTATACAAAGAGCAAACAGCAGTAATAGAATTAGAGCAGGAACGTAGAGAAGTAAACATTAGGAAAGGGGTGAGACAGGGATGTGCCCTATCCCCATTGATTTTTAACTTGTACATAGAAGAGGCAATGAATACTGTCAAATGCAGGAAGACATTTGGAATTACTATGCAAGGACAAAAAATTGATATGCTTAGATTTGCAGATGATATAGCAGTATTAGTGTCTAGCAAAGAAGAGTTAGAATCTGCTCTTAATGAAATGGAAACGGTTCTAACAGAGAGATACGGTATGAAAATTAACAAAACTAAAACTAAAGTTCTAGTATGCAAAGGTGAGGTTGCGAAATATCTGCAACTAATGTTGACTGTGCTAAAAGATATATTGGAAAATATATTAAATCGGTAAATGGTTAAGTGTTGGGAGAACTTGGCAGCCACAGGCTGCTTACCTCCCTTGACAACCACTGAAGGTAGGAAAAATAGGATATATAACTGTAAAACAATAGAAGGTGACCGAACTGTATCTAACAAGAAAGAACAGCACCTAAGAGGAAAGACAACAAACATAGAACAAGAAGAAAATTGAAATACGGGCAGTCTGAAACGCAGACAGAAAAACGGTAGCAGCCTTTTGAAATACTGTGCTTCAGATGTATGAGGATGATAGCATGGAAAAACAAAGATAATAACAAATAGGTTATAGAAATAGTAGGGGAACAAGGATATCTGGGGAAAAAGAGAAATAGAAGGGTGGAATATGTTCTAAAGCATTTTGGGGAATAGTATGGGATATATTACAAGCAGAGATAGGAAAAAAGAGGTAGATGTAGACCTAGATCAGATAGTGATAGATGCAGACTGCAAATTTCAGGGAAATCTGTAGGTTAGTTTAGAATAGGAAACAATGATGGTAGGCGTCTAACCAGTTCCAGGACTGAAGACCTAATGATGATGATGGAAAATAAATGTTAAAGGAAAAAATAATTTGAAGTTCGGAGGTTTATATTCGAAAATCAAACAGCAGGAATGGCAACACTCATTCACGAAATTTACATTTAAACTCCCATTCGAACGAGAGTGTTTTATAAAAATATTTAAGGTTAGTTTAATATTTGTCACATAAATATACGTAGTAGCAAAACTAAATTAAACAGTGTCTTAGAATTAAATATAGTCGACTACAATATCTATTTTAAGTTGCTCAAGTATTAAGAACCTTATGGCAAACTCATTAATCTAATTTTTCACTATAAACTGTAAGCGAGTTAACAGCATCCATATACAACTTACGGCAGAAGTTTTTCCTCACGCAACACATGACGCTAGCAGTTTTTGAGTTTCTTACAGGAGGTTTCACCATTAAGTGTGTCATATTGCACCAGCGAACTATATTCTCACGGTCTTCCCTTGATCTCATCAACCTTTTATCAATTTCTGCAATTTTTATGTATTTTGCATTATTAAGCTTCATTTTGGCATCAAGATAACCAGACAAATTTGCGTATGCACCGAATAACAAAGGATTCATAATTTATCACGAGCGTGCCGTTGTTATAGTTGTTTGAATACAGGTGTGGGTCGACCAAGGTTAAATTTTTATTAATGCATGATTATTATTAACTCCAATTTTTTAAAATCTTCATTGTTCACTTCGTTATCAGAAATCGCACATCTGAGAATGTACTAGCGAATCATTATAAAAATGAAAGGAAACTTGTTTTCATGTTCCTGTGTTTGAAGGTGTGGTGCCATGTCTTAAACAAAACCATTATTATAGAATGATTGATTATGAAGCGAAGTTAAACACCTTGTATTTTTTGGCAAATGCAGAATATGTAACGGAAGTGTTGTCAGTCGAAATACACGCTATATGTTATAAACACACAGTACCGCCCAAAAAATTAGACAAACACTCGTTTACGGTTTATTAATTTTATAATTTGTTCATCGTACAAAGTCAATAAGACATTTTGAAGACTTAAATTTTATATGATCAAAGTTGAAAAAACAATAAATTTTACTTATCGATCTTGAAGATAGAAATATCAATTCAATACCGACGTGTCAGTACTGGAGTAGAAAAGCCCAATGGTACGTTCTCCCTAACGTAAAAAGTGACTAAAATGACCACTAGTCTCCACTAAACACTCGTACCTATATTTCTATAATCAGAACATGCTCCTGTTTAAGATCAGCGCTTTAGAATAGTCCCAGGGAACTGTCGTAAAAGTAACTAAGGTATCCGTCTTGTGTAGAAATCTGCGGTGGGATATGGGGAACCTGGTGACTAAGAACTCCCAAGACTGAATGTAGCCCCAATGACAGCAAAACTCCCCTGTTTAAACGAGAGGTCAGGGCTGATTGAACTTTGACCAATCGGCCATGTCGTCGAGGGGCTCCGTAGCGTAGTTGGTATGCATGTGGCTACTAAGCCCACCGTCCCGGGTTTGAATCTCGACACAATCCGCTTGAAAAATGTTAGGCGAGCATTTTTCATAAAACTACGCCCTCGTTCGGATGAAAGGTAAAATAGAGGTCCCGTGTGAGTGTGTGTGTTGTCACGCACGTTAATGATCCCTACCTTGCATGGAATAGCAAGGATTCAGCAAAATTCAAAATTTCCAGGTAGAAAAATTCGCTTCCAGGCCAATGTAGTGCCTTCGGGTGGAGCATTGGAAAATCAAATGTAGTGTGTCGTTGTGGCAAATGAGCGGAGGTAGAAGCTAATGGTCTGGACGGATTTTCGCTGCTCTGTGAAAATACTCCAAAATACTATAACGTTCTATTAACGTTAGAAATAGTGCGTCAAAGCATACCATCAGGGAGTAATGCTTTACCTGATGCTTACCAGAAGTCTATAGTCGACGATTTTCGAAACAAGTGGAGTATAATGCATTTAAAATTGATTTAATATCACGTAATGGAATGCCTGCCTTTGAACAAAGGGGACATATTGAGAATAAGGTTATATGAGTGGTCATTTTTGTGGCGACGGATGGCTAAAGGAGTCTTTGCAGATTAGGAGTTGGGAAGAGTTCTCTTCGAATAAGTAGTTCAGGACCAATGAAGGTAGGAACCTCTTTACACAGGTCAAAGGTGATGATTTGAAGTTTCCTATAAATATATAACCACCCCGAATTCAAAGCATTCCGTTTAGTTTAATTCAGCCACTTTATTTGCAAATAAATTTCTCTAAAAATACAAAGGGGAACCGGTTTATTGTTATCTTTGATTTTCCAGATCAACGCTCTAACCAACTGAGCTATGCAGCCAATTGTTTAGATGGTATTAAAATTTATACTACTGAAGCTTATTCTTGTTACCGATTTTCAATTACGTTTTGCATTTAAGGAAATTGATTCTAGTTATATACATACTTCATGTAATAATAACTTGATCATCCCATTGTAAAAATTTTTTTTTTGGCCACTGTAGAACGTCAATAAATTCTTAGTTTAACAAACCTTTTGTCTAGTCCATTATATCACGTAAACATTTTCAATTAAATAAATATCTGTATTGGAATCATGAGGTCTAACCGCCATACAGAGATGTTAGTTTGGTTGCTAACATCAGGCGTTAAATGTTAGTATGAATATATCAAGGCCAAACAGCTTTCCTGTTTCGTGCACAATGTATCAGCGCTGACTTTTAGCTAGAACATTCGTCAAGAAATTAACATGGGGAACCAAAGCGTTCTAGCAAGTAATTTGCGTGTGGCTTTATGCCGTAGTGGGGCCCAGGTGTAATGAACACTAGGCTCAGTGATTTTTAATAATGGCAAGCAGTTAAAAATAATTTACTAGACAAACTAAATAATTCTGTTGTAGCGCTCTTAAAATATCTCTTAAAATACTTCTTAAAATATCTCTTAAAATATCTCTTAAAATACTTCTTAAAATACCTCTTAAAATATTTCTTACAATACTTCGTAAAAGTTTTAGTTAAATATTTCTTAAAATACTTCGTTAAAATATTTCATTTATACTCTGTAAAATCTTTAATTAAATACTTATTTTATAATTTTCCTGCAAATTCAGATGAAGAACTTTTAAATAATCGTTTTGTATATCAATTTTAAGGCTTCTTTGTATATTCATTTGTTAGAATAATTCCGCCTTATCTGGTTTTATAAAAATAAGATCGTTTAAATGTTGTGTTTCAAGATGATATTAATCCTATTTTTGCATCTACGAATACCAAGTTATAGTTCATTCACGTCAACGTTGCAATAAGAAAATATTGATCTAGTATGACCGTCCTTCAACTTTACTAGAATAGTTGGATTTAATGAAATGTTCTGCGAGGAAACAGCATGTTTAAATTTTAAAGAAACGTTCTACAAAGTACGTAGAAATTTTACGGTTTGCATCTAAAGTCCGATAATTAATAGAAAGGGTTTTTTTGAAATTGCAAGTATAAAATTACAAGTAATTATGTGGACAACTACATGATGGTAATTATTTTGGTGACGATCTACACATAGTGGAACATCTAAGTTTTGTTTTGGATTTTGGTTGGTCCGTTAGTGCGTATCAGAAAAACGTTTTAAGTTCATATGGTCCGGTACCAGGATCACGCAGCTGATTATGTGCTGTACAACATGTGGAGCCCACGTCAATTGTTTGGCAGAGGAGGTATGTTTTAACACCTGTTCTAACATGCTGTAGCACCATCACATAAACAACATCTATTGAAACGAGGTAAGAAATTTGTATTATTCTTACATCACGTCTACAATTGGCGATCTTTGATACAAGGCTGCATCAGAAAATAACTTTGTGATGACCCATTACCATTAATCTGTTTAACAAACTAAAAAGGATTTTGATAAATTTTTATTGCCAATATAAATGCAGTGTAATCACAGTTACTATTATTAATGAAATTAAGCAAACCTAAAAAGTTCTTATTAAAGTTTCATTTATGCATAATTTCACTTATAGCTTTTGAACATTGAATTAATAGACAATTTAGATATTTTTATACATATGTGTAAACCGAATAACAGATCTGGTATTTTTGGTATAGATTTGAGTTAAATTTTGTAATGAAAGCAACACTTAAAGTTTTTGATATTTTTTTTAAATTCATAATCCTACCTCAGGGTAGATGAAATTTGTATTATCTTTCCTTAAACATAAATTTTATACATTCAATTTTTTATGAAGAAACAACTTTTAATTAAAGAATCAACATTTAATTTTCTTAATTAATTGTTTTATTCTGAACAAGTAAGTTCAAAATAGTGTGACCAGGTATATGAACAAATAGCATAAAGTGGTAACCCAGATTTAACAAGAAGCTTTAATAGCCTTTTCAGAATTTGAAGCATAAAATCTGTGTTCATAATATTGTGTGCATAATTAACATTTTCTGTTTTTTTTTTATATGAGGTAACAAGAGAATACCTCTTGTGTCCTCATTTTGTTGATTTAATTAAATTTTCTTTACAGCTTCTGCTTTAGCAGTTAATAAGATATTCCTCTCTAAGGACTTCCAAGTCCCCCTTTGGGAAACCCTGTGTTCAAAACTTAATGACTTGGTGGCGCCCTCCCTAAATCCCTGTTTTGTTAAGAATCAAGCCCTAGTAAGAGAATAATGTTTTATAAAAAGAACCACGACCAATCCTCATAAGCTCTACCCAAGGAATAGACCCCTAGCATAGTCGGAAGATATTCGCGTTCCATCATTTTAAGGAAATCCTTCCTTAAAGGTCACTGGTCTCATTTGGAGATATTAAAGAACCCACGGGTTACTTTAATTATACAATTAACCACCACCAGTAAGTCAATTACGTTTTACCAGTTTGCAACGTGCGGATAATACAAAGATGTAATTATATTATTATTAATAGTGAAGAAAAATAATCCACATTTGGAATGCAAATGCATGTTTTATACAAAAACCCAATTTTTTTATCGAGTTGTATGATTGTATCAATGTGTAATGATCATAGGAAGAATTGATTTAGGCTAAACAAAAGTTTATACAACGTAGGTAATCGAAAAATTATAAAAAATAGGACTTGAAAATGCGAAAGGTACCCGGATACCTTACTGTGCACATGAAGGTTAAAGAGAATGTATGAGGTTTGAATAGATGCAAGTAGCAGCTTACGGTGAAGGAAGCTCAGTGTGAAAGTTATTGCCTCTTGAGTCTGGTTCAAACACAAAGAGGCACAAACTAAGATAGAAATAGCAAAAACAGACAAAGCAAACGAACTAATTAGAATGAATTTAATGGATATAAAACCATATAGCAAAAAATATAGAGAGAGGGAGGGGGGGCAGTAAAGAGAAACATCATTATGGAAAATGTAGAGAATGTGGTTAGATGGCAAGAATACATAGAGAATTTATATGCAGAACGGGAACTACAAGCACTAGGACAGGAATCAGACATTGAAAAGATGACTCAGGATATCCTATACTTAAAATGAGTTTGATTTAGCATTAATAAGTATAAAAAATAATAGTGCACTGAGTATAGATAAGGTACAAGCAGAAACTCTAAAAGTCGCTCGACAAACAGCAATAGAACGTCTCTTCCATTTTGTAACTTATATGCATGAGACGCGCGAGTTAACCAAAGATTTCAAAAGCAACACCATAGTCACTATACCAAAAAGGAAAGTGCGGATATATGTGAAAATTTTCGAACAATAAGTTTGACAGCACACGTGTCAAAAATATTAACTAGAATTGTACAATAACAGATGGAAAATCGAGCTGAAGAAATGCTAGGAGTTTAGGCAAAATAGGAGAATACTGGAGGTCACTTTAGCTTTAAGGGTGATAATGGAAAAAACAAAGAAAAAGGAGAAAGCGTATACATATGGTTTGTAGATCTGGATAAAGCATTCGATAATGTAAAATGGGAGAAAGTGTTCGAAATACTAAAAAGATTGGAATGAGTTATAGGAATAGTAGGATAATGCATAGCTTATACAAAGAGCAAACAGCTGTAATAGAATTAGAACAAGAACGTATAGAAGTAAAAATTAAGAAGGGGTAAGACAGAGATGCAGCCTACACCCATTAATTTTTAGCTTGCATATCGAAAAGGCAATCAATACTGTCAAAAGCACAACGACATTTGGAATTATTATGCAGGGACAAAAGATTGATATGCTTGGATTAGCAGATGATATAGTGGTACTAGCATCTATCAAGGAAGAGATAGAAGTAGCTCTTAATAAAATGGAAACAGTACTAACAGAGAAATACGGTTCGCAAATTAAAAAAAAAACTAAAATACTTGTATGTAAAGAAGGTAAATAAGTCAAAATCAGATTACACATAGAAAACGAGAACTTATAAGTGGTTAAGGATTTCTGCTACGCACGATAGAGAAAATGCAAAATGTATGAAACAAAGATTATCACAAGACCGTGTTGCATTTAAAAAGAGCACCTACTATGTTCATATACAAGAAACGTAGAAACGAAGAAAAATTGCTGAAAACGTATGTGTGGAGCACACACCTGTACATCTGTGAAACGTGGACAGTAGGAGATACGAACAGGAACAGGATAGAAGTCATTGAAATGTGATGCTACAAACGGATGATAAAAAGATCGTGGACATACAAAGTTAAGAACAAAGAGGTTCTCGAAAGGATAGGGGAAGAAAGAGATATGTAAAAAACAGTAAAAAGTAGGAGAGATAGGATGATAGGACACATACTAAGGCTTGAGGGATATATGCAGAGGTAGACCTAGATTAAACTGTCGAACACAGATAGTGAAAGTTGTAGGTGTGAAAATTTCAGGGAAATGTGTATTGTAGATTAGAATAGAAAATAATGGAGGTACGATTCCAACCAATTCTAGGACTGAAGACTTAGTGATGATGATGAAGATGAACTGTTTACAGAAATAATGCGATGCTGCTGTATTAAAATAAAGTGTTACGGTATTCCGTGCAGACAATAAAGAAAGCAGCTAAGCCAGTAAAGAAAATCGTCCACATCGAATATCGGAAAGATAGAATAGAAATCCAAAAGAATAAGATTTCGAGGCAGCTCAAAATGTCGTAGAGTGAAGTGGTTCACACAGAAAGTATAATTGGAACCCTCAGGTATCCCATTTACCAAACGTTGGTGAAACAAGCATGGTATTAAACGGAATATTTACATAACGTTACGTCAAACATTTACGTATTTGCCTTGTCAACATAATGTAAACCAAAGCGTCACTCACATACAACACAACACAAACATATGTAAGCAAATGTAAAATCTTAGAATCTAGATAGCATACACATCTACTTACCTAACGCTTCAAACCTCAAATATATACAAGAAGAACACCAGGCACAATATGTATAGTAATTGTCTCTGCTCGTTGAAGTGCACCTCCAAAAAAAAAAGCAACACAACCCCAACTAAAATGCATCAAGTGTGAAATTTAATTTAATTGATTAATAGTGAACAATTTGTGACGCTAACATTTCGTAAATCTTAATTTGAAAATAAGTAAAGATTGCTCTACTCGAGCTTCGGTTTTGCACTACTTGTAAATAGAAAATAATCACGTAAGCACCTGTGCACAGAGACGAGAAAGTAAATTTTAACACGCAGTCTGCAATTTATCGTGCAACCACGAGTAAGAAAAACTACAGTACTCACATGGTTATCAATCAGCAAAAGAAATGTCTGTATTTCATCGCAGTATCAAAGAAAAATGAACAAAGCAGAGTAACTGTACCCCAGGAAGTGTAGTTGTTTGCCTCTAGCGGATTGGAAAATGCGTATTACTCCTATATGAAACAATTTCACTTTAACTAACTTATTTCGTAACCACAGAAGTAAAACCATTTAAGAAAAAAGCATCTTAATTAGCTGCGCTACTTACCGGGCTCCTTTACGGAAAAGGGCTCGGTGTGGAATAGATAGCGTTCAAAGCACGGTCTGTATTTAAAAGGAAAGTGCCACGTGGCTAGGCAAAGTGTTTGGCTTTTAAAAATATATCCGAACGATCAAATGTAAACAATTTCAGACAGTACCTGCAACAGTATATTCCAGCTGCAAAGCACAGCTTACAAACAAAGAGATAACATGAGGGTTACCAAAAATTACTAACAAGGGAGAGGAATTTTATTGCTTTGAACACTTGCACAGCTGCAAGATAACAGAGTAGCACTTGATAGAATTACTTGGTATAAACCCATTATAAGTGGTTAAAGTGGTTAAAGCGGCTTAATGCTTTAAAGGAAGCCATAAATCTATGCGTAATTGTGGTTGACACTTATTTCGAAGAATTTCTATAAAGCGAAGTTATTTTACTTTTTTAAGGAGAACCATAAGTATTGAAATGTATAGACTTATGATGAACATATCATAAACAGACAAAGTTAAGAATCAAAACGTTCTTGAAGTGGTACAGGAAGAAAGAAATATGTGGAAAACAGTAAAGAACAAGAGATATAGGATGATAGGACACAAACTAAAGCATGGTAGAGTAGTGCGGAATATATTATAAGCAAAGAAAGTAAAAAAAGAGTGGTAGTAGTAGAGTAGTGGATTCTTGCACACAGATAGCGAAAGATGTAGGCTGTGGAAATTTCAAGGAAATGTGTAGGTTATCTCAGAATAGAAATAAATAGAAGTACGTGTCCAACCAATTCCAGTACGGACTTCTAATGATGAAAATAATTGTATTTAAACATGATGATTATTGTAAATAACTACAGATGCTGGTTGTGCAATATTGTACGAAAGGAGTAATTGGAAAACTTTTAATTCGGCAAGTGTCTAAGTTGTGAGAGATCTTGATAATCTTCAAGCTGCCTAATCCTCTTTACGTACCATTGAATATAGGTGAAATACGGTATATATTTAAAAAACAATAGAAGAAGAAAAGCACAAAATTTATGAAATAAGAAAAGGATTAATACAAGCCGTGCTGTATTTAACAAAAAAAAAAACAGCTGCTATGTTTGAAGACAACCAGCATAGAAACAAGTAAAAAATTAATGAAAGAATATGTGTGTCGTACAGCACTGTATGGCTGTGAAACGTAGGCAGTAGCAGAAGCGGACAGGAAGAAGATAGAAGCCTTTTAAACGTGGAGCTACAGACGTATGCTGAAGATGGCATGGACAGATAAGGTTAAGAACAAAGAGGTACTAACAATAGTAGGGGAAGAAAGAAATATGTGGAAAACAGTAAAAAATAGGAAGAGTTAGATGATATGACACATACCAAGGCATGAGGGAATAACGCGGCATATGTTGGAAGCAGAGAAGAAAAAAGGTAGAGGTAGACCTAGATTAGATTATTGCGCGCAAATGTTGAAAACAATGAAGATTCGCGTCTAACCAGTTCCAAGACTGAAGACCTAATGGTGATGTTGATGTCGGTATGCGAAAGTGAAAACAGTCGTACGTTGTGCATTTTTGTGCATTTGTGTTGCAGAAACGACTGCTTGTAAAAACAGAAATTGCTTTGGTTGAGAACTACCGGTCTTACAAGCAAATTAATTTTTGTATGTGTAAAAATGGAGAACATTGCACAATCTTGTATATGGTGTGCATCTTTAGTCGCAACAATGCACAAATAGTTGCTTCTAAAAAAATCAGAAATTGCTATGGCAAGGCCCCCGTTTGTACAGCTCCAAAATTATGTTGTGTATTTATCAGAACGGGAACGTGCACAGATTGTCATACACTGTGCATTCTTGTTCACTTGCAAGGTATACGCGATTGTTTTTGATAGACTCTGAAATTGTTTTGATGACGGTTGCTACTTGTACAGGTACCATATAAATTTTTACACATGCCTGCAAACGTCTACATAGACTTTACATTTTTGTCCATCTACGATGTCTGAGCAATTACTTCTAAGAGCATCTGAAATTATATAAATAATGTCATTCTTCTCTTCCAACCTGTTGTCCTTTTTATCTGTTTTGCTAATTTAACATTAATGGAATTGGAATAATCCGCTGATAAGGTCTGATAAAGTACCCCGTAACAAGTGGCCCGGTTTTACAGCAATAGCTGCAATGGACCGAAAGATAAGCTCGAGTTATCTCTATCCATGGGTCATGTATATGAAGAAACTGAAAACGATAGCTGCTTAAAAACGTCATTTACCCCTAAAAATTGTTTTTTTTGAACAATTTAAGTTTCTCATACCTGCGTGAAATTATAAAATCACTAAATATCAGCAAAACACGTACCTGTGTAGCAGTTTATCGTACCTATTTATCTTAGATTTACTCTACCATAAATAAATAGTAGAGAATTACTGATGATGATATATCAAAGTAGCACAGATGAGTGCATGAATAATAAATTAATTGAGTACGTAGTACCCGTATACATGCACGTAGCAAACAATATAAATGGCTTTTATTTCCATGAAGTGTTTTGATCATTTTATGGGTTCCTACACATGCTGTACATAAAAGGCGCGGGTAAGGTTAAAATTAAATAAAGAGTAACGTAGGTAAGGTTGTACCATATCATGGTTGCACCGACTTAAATGTTCTATATATTGCAGTGGGAGTTAATAAAACACATAAATTAGGTATTTCTCCAAAATGAAAAATCGTATGAAACCTTTAATGGACGAATCATATCATACCTTGACATTACCTTTTCAGATTGTTGCAATCGACCGCATTTGGAATTTATTTTAATTAATTTATTTCCTGTAATAACACAAAGATCACAAATAAAAATTAGTTCCAGATTTGCAAATAAAGCTATAAATATACATAAATATACAGTGCGTTCATTACGTCGCGTACATCCAAATAAACGAGTCTGTAAATAGTAGGTTTATATATTAGTTCTAGTGGCTACCGCAAGACAGCACCACTGGTAATATAAACAACAGATGTAAAACCCATTATTATGTGTACAGGTTACAAAAGGTCTGCAGTATTGTCTAGATTACGATAAGGTAAACATGTCGTTTTCCCAAGAGCAACGAGTGATCCTTCTTGAACAGTATTTTACCAGTCATTCATTTATTATTGATCAATTTCGTGTGACATATCCGGATGTAAGTGTGCCTAACAAGTCAACCTTAACTAGATTAATCCGATGTTGCCGTAAAACCGGATCAGTTGCAGATAAAAAGAGATCAGGTAGACCAATCATTTTAACTGACGCTAAACTGACTGAGGTTAGAAATGTTATGCAACTGTCGCCTTCAAAAAGCCTACGAAAAACAATCAATACAATCACAAATTTCATTGGGTAGTGCTCAAAAAGCTATGAAACAGTTAAAATTTTGTGCATGTCGTGTTCGTAGTGTTCAGGAATTGAAAGATCCAGACAAAGCAAAGCGCCTTGCTTACTGTTGATGGTTTTAGTCCATCGTCGACAACCATGGAATCGGAGAGCTAGGCCGTGTTTTCTTCAGTGATGAGGCGTGGTTCCACCTTAGTGTATATGTGAATAGCCAAAACACAAGAATCTGGTCAACCGAAAATCCTTATGTTTCTCATGAAAATCCATTGCATTGTCTGAAAATTAGAGCGCGGTGTGCCGTATCACGTCGTCGAATAGTGGCGCCTATTTTCTTTGAAACAGTGGTGTATACAAAGACATAATTACACAGTTAATTTCGTTGCTTGAAACCGATGAACGTGATTGTTGGTTCCAGCAGGACAGTGCCATATGTCAAACGTCCAATGAAACAATGAGTTTCTTACATGAGTTTTTTGGCGAGCGTATAAGATCTAAAAGGTTATGGGAGGTTATTGGGAGACAGTGTCTCCCAATTTAACGCCTCCATATTTTTTCCTGTGGGGTTATCTTAAAGGAAGGGTTTATAAAAATAGGCCTCATACACTGAACTAACTGAAAATGAACATTACAAAGGAGATTAACAAAATTAGTGTAGACGTACTCCACAAAGTGTCAATAAACGTGATAAAACAAATTCGAGCGTGTATTAATGAACAAGGCAGTCATTTTGAACATATGTTATAAGATATAAAATGTTGGAAATAAGTATATAAGTTTATAAAAGTTATAACAATAATAAATAAATATTAATAAATAAAATACACTACAACCTTTTGATGTGCGCGACTTAATAAACGCACTGTATAATCGGCCCAGCAGGGGGAAATCGCAGTAGAGGTAACATTATAATGCATTCAAATGCAGCTGTGCTTTATTGTTTTATAATTGGCATTCAACCGTGATATGATTATGAGATGCAGTTGGGCGAAATAGAATTAATATTTTATTTTGAATTTGCAATGTCATTATTATAACTTACTATCTACTTGCGGAGGTCTGGAGATATTGATGGCGGATAGTAAATCAAATAATAGTTTTTATCAAATATTCGTGTACTTAATTGAAGAAGACGTTCAAGTTTACTTTGATTATAGTGATGGTATTACGAGATTAGAAGTAACAATATGTAGCTACCACGTTTGGAATTAGTACATTGAGTGCAATTTATACAATCTTTTAAAAACACTCAACTTTTCCGAAAATGTACCAATGTATTTGGTATGCTGAGACTGCTAATGGTAAATTTGTCCAACATCTGATATTTTTCCTCAAGTTTCAAGAAAATGAACAAACAAACAAAAACTGGGCAGTGCGTTTTAAAAAGAAATAAAACCGCTTTGGTGAGTTTATGTTACTAAATCAGCATTCAAAACTGGAGCTGGAAGGACTGTAAAATAGGGGCGTAGAGGCTCTGGTAGCACAACACTCACTTACTGATTGTTATCTAGGTCTAAAAGTAGGCGGATAGGAAGTGGAATTTGACCTGTTTGATTTATTGTAGTAGACGAGAGCGTGATAATAAGGAGTTTATTATCCCGCTTGCTCGGTACTCACTACGAGCGCAATAACGTCAAAGGAGGAGAGATCCGGGGATCCCGAACCGCACGTACATACCGTCTATCTTAAAATGACCTAGTTTTAAAGAGAAACAAAAGAAAGAAAAAAATTTAATGTGGGGGAAAGTGGCTAGGCATTTCCTCCTAGACGTGAAATACAGTTTACCCGCCGAAACTCGGGAAAAGCAACAAAAACGCTAAAAATAACCAAATTAGAGAAAAAAAAAGGAGAAACAACAATTTGCAATAATACCTATTTAAGAAGAGGCACTAGTTTGTTGACCGACCGAAATAATTGGCCGTTTGGAGCTTTCCCCGCAGCCACGCGAACCACTCCATCGCTGCCAGGGAAGAGCCTTTTATACGACTAACGAGCCAAGACAACGGCAAAGCGTTCACACCCGAAATAAATACGTCTTCCACAGACAAAGGAGCGGTCTCACGATTCCACTTAGTCTTTTGACTAAGACTGTTTAAATAGTCACGAAATCAACGACGCCAAAAATACTGAAAACGTTGGCATAAACGCTGCCAGCGGGAACGCAAACTGTCGTCCTCCGATAACAGGGCCTCAGATAAGCTCAAAATAGGCCCTCCCGGAACGATAAAAATATAACGGATGACTATTTAGAACCGCTTCAACGCGAGTAAGGTTAAGGTTGACGACCCAAAGTTCGAATCAACAGAGACTTTGCTGATTTGACACAGATTTCCATAGACCGCCGAAATTGGGGTCGTAGCGCAAATTAAATCACCAATCTATTTGACGTGATGCCGGGATAGAAAAAATTTCAGTTTGATTTTTTTGGAGAAATGCATGGACCTTCTTCAAAGCACGAGTGGCACCAAGAACGTTACCACCACAATCCGAATACACAGTAGTAAGAGCGCCACGCCGCGACGTAAAACGAGTAAAGGAAGCTAGGAAAGCCTAGGTAGTTAATTCCGAAACTAACTCCAAATGCACCCCTTTAGTGCACATACAAACGAAAACACAAATAAGCCTTAACAGAGAGTGCCTTGCGTCGAATGGACGTTTTGCCAAAAAGGGTCCCGCAAAATCGATCCCGAAATAAGTAAAAGCTCGAGTTATTTGTACCCGGCGCGAGGGTAAATTGGCCATAATTGATTGAGAGGGTTTGGCCGTCAACCGAAAGCACGGTAAACATTTATGAATGCGCTGACGAACTAACGACCGCAGTCCATAAATCCAAAACTTGCGTTGGATATGAGCTTGTATCATAGAGGGACCGGAATGCAAAGATATACCGTGATAATGATCACACAAAAGAGTATATAACATGGCCCTCTTAGGTAATATCAAGGGATGTTTTTGCTCATAGGTTAAATGAGAATTGTCCAGGCGTCCGCCCATCCTCAGCAAACCTCGCGAGTTCAGAAAGGGGGTTTATTTAGGTGAAAGAAAGAGATTTCCCTTTTGTATTTGAGAAATTTCCACAGAAAAAACCAGCAAAGATCAAAGAAGTTCATTGGAAGAAAGCGAACCCACTAATTTCCTAGTTGGCTTGCGACAATTATGTACAAACCAATTAATATAAGCTAAAGAAGATTGCAAACGGATCAATGATGAAAATCTAGTCATGAAGTTGCAAAACTCTTGGTTTATAGCTGCTACTAACAGCGTAGGCAAGGCCTTTAGTTCAGGCACTTCGAGAACTGGGATAGACGTTTTATTCCCATCGCCCTGCAAAGGCAACTGACTGAAGTTGAGAGGACCATGCCACCATAAATTATTGTCAACTAACTGAGTGGAGGTGAGACCCCTAGAGGCGATGTCAGCGATATTGAGTTCGCCGCGAATATAATTCGCGATGTATGCTCACTAATTTGATTAATTCGATTCGCCACAAATGTTTTTAATAAATAAGATGGGGTTTTTAACCAGGTTAATACAATTTGAGAATCGCAAAATAGGCCAATTTCTCGTAGAGGGTAAGGAAGCTGATTATAAATAAGAGAACGAGTTAACTTTGCAAGTAAAAGAGCACCACAAAGTTCTAAACGCGGAATTGTACGGGTTTTCAAAGGAGAACTTTGGCCTTCGCTTGTAATAGGTGGCAGATTCTAACTCGTCTGAAAAAGTGTGCAGATAGATACAAGGCATATAATCCTTTTTGCTAGCATCGCAAAATCCCAGTAACTGATAACTAACACCACGTTGAGATCATCTACGAGGTATTTTTAGTTGCGATAGGCTACAAAATTGCCCGCAAAATTGTTCCCACTTCGCACATCATTCGAAATCTGAAG
This sequence comes from Platerodrilus igneus, assembly GCA_036346225.1. NCBI lineage: Eukaryota > Metazoa > Arthropoda > Insecta > Coleoptera > Lycidae > Platerodrilus > Platerodrilus igneus. Next base: position 3,948,588 of record JARFIW010000864.1, on the reverse strand, counting down.
CATCATCGTAGTTTAGACGTTGACACCAAAGTGTTTGTATAAAGTGTTTAACAAGAAAAACTACCGGGGGTCAACCAACTAATTAGATCAAATAACCGTGCCATATAAGAAAGAACTGTGCGTTTTGTGCAAGCGCTTTCAAACGGAATTACGTGGTAAGTAAATATATTCAAGGAGGAATTCCAAACCAATCCTAAAATTTTGATGTCGCTAACATCATCAGAAAATGTTAAAGAGGCTTCTAGATCAGTTTCTGAAAAATCTTGTAATATTTCTAATTTATTACTGGACCATTTACGTAATGAAAATTGCCCCACAGCAAGAAGATTTATGAGCTCCTCTTAAATTAAAAAATTTGAGGAAACGAAACGGAAAAAGATACTTTGACTTTGAGAAACTAAAAGATAAAGATATCCACGAAAGATTTGAAAAAAGTCAAATGAATTGCTGAAATATATCGGAAAATTTTCTTATACTAAGTAAGTAGAAACAAAATGGAATAACATTAAATCCAGCTTAGCCATTGCGGCCAGATATATTCTAGAGTATACGCAAAAAGAAAATAAGAAACTATGAATAACAAAGGAGGAAAGACCAAAATACAAAAATAGATCAGACGAAACAGAAGAACATATATACAAATCTATAAAATGGGAAATTATTCCCAAATGCAAGAAAGCTAAAGAACAATGGATTGATGAAAAGTGCAAAGAGGTACAAACTAAGATGGAAATAGGAAAATCAGATGAAGCATAACTAATTGAATGAATTTTAGAAATATAAAACCATCTAGCAAAAATATAAGGAACGCGGGAGGAAACGTCATTACAGAAAATGTAAAGAAAATCGATAGCTGGCAAGAATATATAGGGAATTTATATGCACGAATTAGGAATCAGATATTGATAAGGACGACTCGGGATATGCTATACTTAGAAATGAGTTTGAATTAGTATTAAAGGGTCTGAAAAATGTTAAGGCGCAGGTACAGACAAGGTGCAAGCAGAAACTCTAATAGCCGTTGAACAAGTAGTAACAGAACGTCTCTTCCAACAGGCGAGATAACTTACATGTGATTTTCCAATGCTCCACCCGATGATACTAAATTGGTCAGAAAGCGAGTATTTTTTACCTGAAAAATTTCGAATTGTGCCGAACCCTTGCTGTTCCGAGCAAGGTAGGAATCTTTAACGTGTATTTTTGTGAAAAATGCTCGCCTAACAGTTTGCAAGCGGACCGTGTCGGGATTCGAACCCGGGACCTTGGGGTAGTAGTCACACGCATACCAACTACGCCACGGAGCCGCCTTACAGGCGAGATACCCCAATATTTCAAATGTTAACATCATAGTAATTAAACCAAAAAAGAGAGACTCGGATAGATGTGAAAATTTTTCGAACAATAAGTTTGACGGCACACGTGTCAAAAATATTAACTAGAATATGAAAAAACGACTTGAAGAAATACTAGGAGTAGATCAATTTGGGGTTAGGCGAAACAGGGAAACACGGGAGACTATATTAGCTCTGAGGGTGATAATGGCAAAAACAATAAAAAAAGGGGAAAGCGTGCATATAGGGTTTGTAGATCTGGAAAAGCATTCGACAGTGTAAAATGGAAAAAATGTTCCAAATACTCAAAAAAAAATTGGAACGAGTTTCAGAGATAGACGAATAGTACATAGCGTATACAAAGAGCAAGCAGCTGTAATAGAATTAGAGCAGGATCATAGGGAAGTAAATATTAGAAAGGAGTGAGACAGGGATGTGCCCTATCCTTATTAATTTTTAACTTGTACTTTGGAGAGGCAATGAATACCGTCAAATGTAAAGACAAAAGATTGATATACCTAGATTTGCAGATGATATAGCGGTATTAGCATCTAGCAAGGAAGAGTTAGAAACTGCTCTTAATGAAATGGAAGCAGTTGTAACAGAGAGATACGGTATGAAAATTAACAAAAATAATACTAAAGTACTAGTATGCAAAGGAAGGGAAAATAAATCATAAACAAGAATACAAATAGGTAATGACAACTTACAAGAGGTTAAAGATTTCTGTTATCTAGGAAGCCAAATACCGCAAGATGAGGAAGGTGCAAAAGATATAAAACAAATATTAGCACTCGGTCGTGCTACATTTATCAAGAAAAAGCAACTACTGTGTTCAAAGACATCAAACATAGAAACAAGGAAAATATTGCTTAAAACATATGTGTGGAGTACAACACTGTACGGTTATGAAAACTGGACAGTAGGAGAAGCGGACAGGAAAAAAATAGACGCCTTTGAAGTGTGGTGCTACAGACGTATGATGAAGATATCATGGACAGATAAAGTTAAGAACAAAGAGGTACTAGAAATGGTAGGGGAAGACAGAAATATGTGGAAAACAGTAAAAAAATAGGAGAGATAGGATGATAGCCCACATACTAAGGAATGAAGGAGTAGTGCGGAATATATTAGAAGCAGAAATAGGAGAAAAGAGAAGTAGAGGTAGACCTAGGTTAGACTATTGCACACAGATAGTGAAAGATGTGGGCTGTAGGAATTTCAGTGACTGTACAGGCTAGTTCAGAATAGAAATAAATGGAGGTAGCGTCCAACCAGTTCCAAAATAAAAAACTAATGACGAAAAAAGATAACTGTGCCGAAACCATTTGATTATTAAGAGCAACTACAGGTATTGGTTTTGCAATATTCTCAACTAATGTTAATTGTGCGAAAGAATTTACTGGAAAACTATTATTTCGGCAAATGTCTAAGTATTGGAGGATCTTGGTAGTCACAGGCTGCTAAACCCCTTTCGCATACCACTTAATCTCAGTTAAATAGAGCATACAATTAGAAAACAATAGAAGAGGAACCAAACTGCAGCTAACAAGAAAGAGCAGCGACTATGTTCGAAGACAACAAACATAGAAACAAGGGGAAAAAACTTACGAAGTAAGTTAGGTTAATAAGATCGCTACGTCGCCGTCTTCGCCGCCGTCGTCCGTTGCACGCTTTTTTCGTTTTACAAACATTTGATATATGGATCTTGTTCAGTTTTTTACGATGATTAAGAATATGCTAGCCAATTTTCGATATCTCATCTAGTTTTCGAGTAATTCGACTTTAAAGTCGAAATTTTGGTTATATAAAACTTCGAATATAACAAAATATAAATATTATTTTTAGGTTAATATCGACCTCCTGAGCATATTTTTCCATAGCATCAATACTCTATGTCGATTGGTTTTCGAGTTATTCGACTTTGAAAAAAATATGTTCGAAAAATTGTATAAAATTGTTACGATATAAAAATAAACTTGTGTGAATTTCTATTACATAATGGCTTTAAGTTTGGTTGTATGGCGTACATGCGGCATAGATTTTTATTTTTATTTTTAGATGCCAAGCAATGAACAATTGGCTAACAGGCAATTCAGGAAATCCTGTAACAATATACGAGGTTGCTGAGTTCGTTAATCCAGCTTCTAGCGAGTCATTTACAATCAGCAATATCTGCAAGAGCTTTGAAAAAACCGGAATATACCCATTTAATTCTAATATCTTCACCGACGACGATTTCCTTCCTTCAATTATAGCATACTGACCTGATCTGACATCTACAATCCAGCGTAATAGTGGTTCACCGTACAATCAAACATGAATCTAACACATATAGACAATCCCTTAGACCAGCCATCTACTTCTGCTGATTTTAACCATCCTTCTACAAGCGGAATTGTAAACAAAAATATTACAAAAGAAGGACGAGAAGAGTTAAAAATACTTTCTCCGAAAATGTAAAGTCCATATCTAAGAGCACCCCCCACGAAATAAAAGTAAAATCTATGGCCGAAAAGACGAAAATGCTCGATTATAACAGACACGCCTAAAAAGTATGATGGTGAAAGCTGAAAAAGAAAGAAAAGAAGAGGTAATAAGAAGGACGTCAAAAACAAAAAGTTTCAAAAACTGCAAAAAACAATGCACCAGTGACTCAGATACTGACACTCAAATCTTTCTTCGCGATAAATGTTCACTTCCACGAGACCCTGAAGAATATTAACTCAAGTAGAGCAAGATAAATATGGTTCTGTAAATAAAAGATAAAGAAGATTGTACAGAAGATGATAATTCTACTTGTACCGTTTGTGGAGGTAAATATCGTATAAGTAAGGAAGAATTTATTTAGTGTCATTTGTGCAATAAGCGGGATAATTGGAATAATTTGAAATGTTATTTTGACAACATAACATAGGTATCAAACTGTTTTCTTGTATTATGTACCAGTGTCCACTTCATGAGCATAGCTGTCCATAACAACGACAACATTTCGTGAAATGGACATTTTATGAAATAAAATTGAAATATTTGTTCGTTATGACTAGCTTTTGTTTTTCCAGCTTTTTATGTGAAATTAAATCCACAAACCCTCTGCCCGTAATCTAACCAAGCAATTTTAATCTTTTTTAATCAAAAGAATATTGTAAAGCTAAAACAGTAAAGTTGTCCATTTCAAGGCAATTCTCCTCATACCTGAATCTAACGGAACGTATGTAAGGGGCCGCGAATTTATAATATTCTCCACTTCCATTAACTACGCACGTAATAGTCCATCCGATGGAGTTTCTATCAATATGATAAATTTTAAAGTTTTCTTTACCGAACGTACAAGACGCTCTCAGCATCCTCTCGGGTGAGGTGCTAAAGGCGGATTAAATTTACATATCAAGTTTGAGTCTGGAAATGCATGTTCTTGAACTACACTAGCTTTGCAATTTCACAATTCCTTACGAATTTCAGTGTCTGTTGCACGAAAATTGGTGCCGATGTCGCTATACATATTTTTTGGTATTCGCGCCTCATATTTTAATTTAATAGTTTCTGTATTAGCAATTCCCACCAATATGGTTTGGTTTATTTCCATTAAGAAATACAATTTTAGGTTACAGGCATTCTTGATCTAAGGAAGGATTATTTTTGTATTTTACATTATTCATACTCAAAGGGGTGTCAAATTCATTATAACAGTTTTTAAGATAAATAAGTTCCATTATTCAATAACGATGGTGCCTATGACCTCAATCTATCGGAACGAAGAAGTTTCTCACACAAAATTTTGCCGAATCAGAAAATAAAAAACCCCCTATCTTTTGTTCTAGTTAACGTTTCAGTAAAATAAATTTCACATATAGCCGATAGAGAAAAACGAATAAAGTAATTTCAATTTGCAGTCTTAAGTCATTTTTCCGAATTTTGCCGAAAATAAATAGAATCATGTATGAAGAAAGATGATTCTTTTGTAAATAACTTCGTCATTACTGTCCAAAAACTTAACGCGCAACTTCAGTAGGTACAGTAAACCTTTGATAATAAGCTATCGAACTGATTAATGTGATTAGTTAACGATGTTCAGAATACCCAACCAGGTTACTTTTAATTTTAGGAGAACTGTTCCTTCAGTAGACAACCTCATATTGGAAAAATAGCATATCAATAAAACACATCAAACTGTTTCATGAGGTCGCAAAACTCCCCTAGGATCTGATTTAAATGAATTGACTCAAGAATATCATTGATTTCAGTTGTTTTCAGAGGTATCTACAGTCAAAAATCACTCATCAGGTATTTATAATTCTGAAACTATAATCTATAGTACCGTAAATAAATGAACGTTGATGGTATAAATTTATAAACACCCCATAGCGCATTGTTATTAATTTAAGAACATAAAAAATAATTTTGCTGGCCGAAAACGTTTTTCACTAAGCTAAGTATTTTTGATACATTTGATTATTCTGTTTAGAAATATTTATATGTACCTGTAATGAAAACATGATTATGTAATAGTTCTATATTGGCGTTTTTGCAACTAATGTAAAGATAATGATTCCAACCTTAACGTAATAAATTATATTGCAATTACCTAGAGGTGTGATTAAGATACAGGTAGTATAACATTTAAGTTTGGAAACCTTCTTTTCAGCTAAGAGAAAAATGCAGTTCTGCAATCTTGCATAAAAAAGAATTCACCTAGGGCTTCTGGCACTCCATGATTTTGTATCTGAGTTAAAGACTCCATCTTTTAGCAGCAATCACTTCAGATATATCCAACCATATTTAGAATTTACAAGTTTCATTCAAAGAATATTTTTCTACACGAGCAAAGGATCTAATTTGGCTTTGCAATTCATCCTCAGTTATCTAAACTTTACACCTAACTGAACTGTAAAACAAATTAAACAGTTTATTGATATGGTAGCTGATGCGAACCCAAAAAACCATTTAGAGCTCAGCTTAGATGTGAATACCCAGGAATTGCTAATTGGTCTGTAATGAAAACACTACCAATTGCCATAACTTACCGTTGTGGAATAGGATTTTCTAAGTATTCCCTTATAAAGACTGAGCAAAGAAGTAGACTCGTTTCTGAAGCAGGCGCGCGCATGCAACGTTCGAATATTTGTTACGCTCCAAAATCGCTTCTGGTTAACAATTATGTTAGGGGATTTCAAAGCGTAAGTTTTAAGTATATTACACATAGTTGTGTAAAATAGTTTTATTTAGGGTATTAACGCATATTAATGTGATCTGAGTTTCCGGCAATGTTTGTGGGAAAAAACTCGTTATTATTATGTGATTATGCGGTGTAGACGTTTCATACGGTTTGAAAAGATATGCGCCGTTTTTCTCAACCAATGGAAACGCGATACGCACAAGGAGTGGTGTATAAGTTGGAAACAACGAACGATCATCATTCATTCTGAGTGTGTGTTTCGTATCTTGACTGATTGTGAGAGTAGTGTTAAGTGTGTGGAGTATTCCTGACGATTCCCTTCGTTTTTCCGCTATCGTATCTCCTATTTGTATACCTGAAAAGGAATTTAGATTTACGACCCGGTATACGTAGATAAGTAAGAACGTCATTAGTACTTTAGTTTGCCAAAATGCCGTCATACGAAGGTTTCATAAATTGGAGTTACCTTAGAACTTAAATACTTAGATGGTCAAAAGGTAAGCATTTAATTTGCATGTTTTAAAGTAAATTAAATCATTCGTTTGTAAAATTTATGCAATATTATTACACCCTCTATACGAGCACGCGATATACAACTCTTTTATAATGTAATACAGTAAACCTGATTTTGACCAACATATCTTACGCAACCTAGCTCACCCATTTCGGTGAGCTTAGATGAAATGTTAACCATAAAAGCTACTATTCACATGTATGTTACTTCTTATTGATTTACATACTTGCTTACAGTTGTTTTGAATTCTCAATATTTAGAAGTTGAAGAAATAACGCGATGTCGATATTTTCATGAAGAACTAAATATCTCATATTTTATTCAATTTCAGAGCTAAAGGAATACCCAAAAAATATATAAGTCGTCCAGGATCCCTGGCTATACAAAAAGTTGAAAGACTGCCATAGATTATGTTTTGATCATTTAATTCTTCTTTACACATCACGCTGTACATAAAAGGCGCGTGTAAGGTTAAAACCTTGAGTCACGTATGTAAGGTAGTACCATACCACAGCTGCACTGATTCAAATGTCCAAGGTGTAGTTGTGGGAGTCGAGGAAACTCTAATAAATTAAGAACTAATCCAACATTGAAAAATTATCAAATCTTTAATAAACGAGTTGTCTCATACGTTGGCGTTGCTCCGCCTAAAGCTTATTGAGTTTGTTGCAATATACCCGATCTCCATTTAAAAAAAAAATTAATTGCGGTAAAAGATCACAAATAATAATTAGACCCAGACTTGCAAATAAACTATATCATAGCAAGTGTATAAAAGGTACATAAAAATAAAAATAGCATTATCTATTATGAACGTAATATTGTATATTTTAATACAGCAGTGGGTTGATCAAGGCTAAATTATTGTTACATGATCGCCATTCATCCGCAATACGTTTCAAATATTGTATTGTTCAGTTACCTATCAGAATTCGCTCATCTGTAAATGCATAAAAGTATTACTGAAACAAATTATTAAAAGTTATTAAAAGGAAATTTGTTTGTGAGTTGTCTATATTTTAATAAGAAGCGTATATTCGTCAAACGAACGATGGATTTTCATTTGTTTGTATTATTAGTATGATTGGCTATATGTTATTAATAAACACAATATGAGTTTTATATTTCATTTGAAATGGCACAAATAGTGTGGTAGAAGAAATGGAGAGACTTGACGCACTCCTCCTGCTCCGCTCCTTTATTCAGGATTTTCATCCTGGCGGAATCTCAACTTCCTTACTCTAAGGATAACCACATTGTGTTTGGGCGTTTTTATATATTTCTTTCAGGCCACTTCACTTCTGCGGGGTTTTGTAACATGGGACCAATCCTTACTATGGCGATTATTTCCAAAAAGGCAGTATTTACTTCATTTTTGATAAATTCTGGATTAAGCCATCACTCCGCGACGATGGTCTGATAACCATTTCTGCTTTTGGTATTGAACTTCTGTGCTGATATTAAAACAAAAGGGTATGTAAAAAAATAGATCTCTGGAGATTCGAATTCACAGCAGAGTATGGGTGAAAATTGGTAAGCACATGCGGCTTGTAGTATTATAATAGTTAATACACTGGGTTATGGGGAGACGTGTATAACCTGTATGTTATTAATAAAATTGAACACGGCAATTGTTTAATGTAGATATACATTTGTAACTTGTTAGCGTTAGGTTAATTCGAAACCAGATAGAAAAGAAGAAAATTAATCTTAAACGAACAAAATTAAAATTGATATATACGTATATTCTGATTTCATGAATAGTAGTGTTCATTGAACAGGATATTTTTGGTGTTATAAACGGGAATTCAAGCTATAAACGCGAAACTACAAAAGCGATTTCTCTCTGTTTAATATATATATTTATACGTAATTCAGGTTCACAAATTATGACAAAACCGCAAAAAAGGGAAACATTTTTGTATTGCGTATTATGAAGTCGAAAATAAAAATGTAGGCATGAATAATTACACAAATTAGTAGATAACGGTACATTTTTACAGCGCGATCATGTTATTTTAAGAAAGCTTTTAAAGTAATTAATGCAGTAACTAATAGTAAAATTATTATGCATGTTCCATAACATATTTCCAAAAGCTTTTAACAAATCTTAATAAAATTAAGCAAAATTCATTTTACGGGGACACACGTATAATTATAATGCAGAGCAGCTTTCAGACACAATAATAAAGATATCATGACGATACAGATGCTTATTTAGTAAACCTCGCAAGGATCAGATTATAGATAATTTAATCATATAATACAATACAATGTATCCATTTACACTGCAGAGGATATGTAATAGCACTGGAGACATGATCTTTACATGATGAAACCGTATGGACTCATGCTTGATTCACGTAATTCTACACAAACAATAAGAATATATTCAATAACCGCCAAGCATACAGAGTGAGATGAATGATAGAAGCTAGACACCTGACGGAAAAGAACGAATCAATTACTTGCGAACCAGTAACGAATAGTTATGTGAAAGGTTTTCATAAGTAATGCAAGTGGAGGTTGGCCAACGTGTTAATCCACGGATTAGATCGACAAAAACACGATAGCTAATTTGCACAGGTTAGCTCCTTACAGCTTTGGTGCGAAATTAAATAACCCTTTTTCAATGTGGATTCCAGCAGGTAAAATGAATAACCTTATTTAAATTAGCACTCGGTGTAAGTTTAGCAGATGGATATAAATTGTTCCTTTGTTCTATGGTGGCATGTATTTATAAAACCTATTTAGCTGAACATTAAGAGTATAGAACGTTCTCCCGTATTGTAGATTATAGTGTTTACTTCATTACATTTACAAAGTCCGAACTTGGAATTAAAGTCAGCAAGGTGGAGGATGTGGTTAAATTGTTGTAAGTCAATAGAAAAAGGTGTGACCAAATGAAAGGAACTGATTTATGATTAAATGCTGTATGCGTACCGGCTTACAGGAAATTTGTTGTGCTACGTATAATTAAATGGATTTAGATAAATTTTAGAAATTTATACGTACCTGTTTCAAGACTATTATTGAGCTATTTGTGTGTAAATTGATTTAGACCAGACGAATCAGGAACACAGAAATACGAAATCATAAAATGGGAAATTATTCGCAAATACAGGAAAGCTATAGAATAATGGATTGATAAAAAGTGTAAAAAGGTACAAACTAAAATGGAAATATGGAAGACAGATGAAGGAAACAAACAAATCAATTAGAATAAATTTTAGGGATATAAAACAGTATAGCAAAAATATAAGGGGCGCGAGAGGAAACATCATTATAGAAAATGTAGAAAAAGTGGTTAGATGGCAAGAATATATAGAGAATTTAATATATAATTAATTGAAATTATTAAAACTTAAGTTAGATTGCAATAATGTATAATTGAAGGACATATTACAAAAGGTTAATGGAAGTTCATAAACCAGACATGAGAACGGATCTGAATACATTGTATTCCAGACGTAACGTGATACTGCAAGTGCAGGTTATAGTAGGTTATAAGACAGCAATTATTAGAATTAAGATAATTTAAATGTATTACTCTGCAGTTCGCACAAACAATGTGAGGGGCAGGAACAGCACAAATACCCTCGAGAGCCCAAGATGGCCAGTCAGTCTAGAGATTCACAACTTGAACATTGTTGGTAGTTCAGCTATTCACCGTAATTTTAATTAATTTAATTAGTGAAAGTCAACTTAGAATTAATTCGATCTCATACGTTACTGCATATAACGAACTTGTAATCAAAATTAATATGGTAATTCAGTGTAAAATAAATTTGATGGGTAAAGCTTTTTTAAAAAGCCGCTCCAAGAGGCCGTGCAGACAAGAAAGAAAACAGCTAAGCCAGTAAAGAAAATTGCCCACACCGAATACCGGAATAGAAATTTAAAAAAATTAGATTTCGAGCCAGCTCAAAACGTCGTAGAGTGGGGTGGCTCACACAGAAAGAAAAATTGAAAACCTCAAGTAACCCATTTACTAACCGTTAGTGAAACAAGCATGGTATTAAACGAAATATTTACATAAGGTTATGTCAAACATGTATGTAATTGTCCTGTCAACATAATGTAAACAAAAGCGTCACTCACATACAACACAACACAAACATATGTAAGCAAGTGTAAAATCTTAGAAGCTAGATAACATACACATCTACTTTCCTAACGCTTCAAACCCCAAATATATACAAGAAGAAAACCAAGCACAATATATACAGTAATTGTCCCTGCTCGGTGAAGTGCACCTTCAAAAAAAAAGCAACACAACCCCAACTGAAATGCATCAAGTGTGAAATTTAATCTAATTTATTAATTGTGAACAATTTGTGACGCTAACATTTCGTAAATCTTAATTTTAAAATAAGTAAAAATTGCTCTACTCGAGCTTCGGTTTTGTACTGCTTGTAACTAGAAAACAATCACGTAAGCACTTGTGCACAGAGACGAGAAAGTAAATTTTAACACGCAGTCTGCAATTTATTGTGCAACCACGACTAAGAAAAACTACAGTACTCACGTGGTTATCAATCAGTATTAAGAAAAAGAAACAAAACAGAGTCACTGTACCCCAGGAAGTGCAGTTGTTTGCCTCTAGTACCATAGCGGATTGGAAAATGCGTATTACAATTGCCGACGGACTATATGAAACAATTTCACTTTGACTAACTTATTTCGTATCCACTGAAGTAAAACCATCTAACAAGAAGGCATTTTAATTAGCAGCGCTACTTACCGGGCTCCTTTACGGAAATAAGGCTCAGTATGGAGTAGACAGCTTTCAAAGCACGGTCTGTATTTAAAAGGAAAGTACCACGTGGGGAGGCAAAGGGTTTGGTTTTCAAAAATATTTCCGAACGATCAAATGTAAAAAATTTCAGACAGTACCTACAACAACTTACTAACAAAGAGATAACATGACGGCTTACTAACAAAGAGGGGGAGGGATTTTATTGCTTTAAACACTTGCACAGCTGCAAGATAACAGAGTATCGCCTGATAGAATTTCTTGCTATAAACCCATTACAAGTGGTTAAAGTGGTTAAAGGACTTAATCTTTTAAAGAAAGCCATAAATCTATGTGTAGCTGTGGTTGACACGTATTACGAAGTTATTTTACATTTTTAACGAGAACCATAAGTATTTACTGCAGGTGTTAGAACATATTTCAGCAAATTTTGTAAAGCAAAGTTGATAAGCAGCTGTTTGTTTTATTCGACGAATTTATAATGCGGCTAACAAGGCAAAATATTATAGAATAAATACTTAGGAAATTTCATAAATTGGCATTTGTTTCAGTTGGAAAGAAATCGAGCTTGTTAATCGAAAACTTTTAAGGTTTGTTTAGAAATTTTAGGGCGTTTTAAATAAAAGTAGTTTTTATGAATATTTATTCAACTTGTTACAAGCGCTCCTTCGGGGTAATTCTAAATTTAATAATTTAACGCTTCATACACGCGTCACACATTCCGAAATGCTTTAGAGTGAGCTACGAATTGCTATATATTATATACATAGAAATTTCTAATAACCTGTAATAGAACTATTACGTACGATTAACCGCTTAATCAATTAGTTCCTATTAATTTGTATTGAGAATATACAAGCAACGTCACGTCACTTCAGAGATTTGCATAAAATTTGGTAAGTACAGTTTTTGGCCCTCAGAATATCTAGCAAGTAATACTGAAAATTCAGTGAATTACTCCGCTAAAAATTCCATACCGGTAAAATACCGAAAACCTCGAACGAACAAAAAGTGTCGTTCAGCCACCGACTAAGTCAGTAGGACAGGTGGTGTAAGTGTTTGGCGAGGGTTCCAGATTGCAATCGTGTATGAAATGTGGTCTTGATTGGGAAATACCTTGGACGCCACCTAATCTCGCAGGATACTAGGGAATAGCCATAAAATAAATAACATAGGGGTACCAAAAACTTGAGATCAAGAGAGTGGCTCTGGCTTAAAATAAGTGTGTAGGGGCGCATGCGCGTGTATATTAATGACTTAGGGTTAAGAAAAATAGTAGTTCTGATGAACAAATAAGTAAGGTAGTTGTAGTCTGTTGCTATGGTTACCATCATTGATGGTGGTAAAAGAACTTCTGTTACTTTAATGCATTTTAACCCCCAAGACAGTTTTATAAATTTTATGGTGGCGTAAAAAAATTCTTTCTAGTTTGACTCCAAACGCGGTTTCACATTTATAACGCAAATCAGACGTGCGATTTAACGGCAATCTGTAACGTATGTACAACTTACTTACAATCGCTATTTTACTACAGGCTTAATTGAGCATGTGAGTTCGGTCATTCAGAAGTAGTCTTGTCCTGACGATGCTACTTATAAAAATGTATCACACGTCAACTTCAATGGTATTTAGCATTACAATGCCCAAACCCGGAACACGTATTTATTGATCAATCCTAAAATTATGTAAAAAAATATCTTTTTAAAAACATTGCTTTATTAATTGATATTTTTTAAAGTCAATTTCCACAGCCCCCCCTACAATCGAAATTTGAACTTTTTCTACGTCATTTGTTTGTGCATCGTAGGTGCACAAATGTGAACAGTGAACGAACGTTTCTGCGCCTCTACATACAAAGATACGAAGAAAACAAAAATGGGGGGCTGTGGAAGCGGCAACCCCCCAATAAAGAAATTTCGGATTTTTTTATAGTCAATCGTTTGTACATTGTAGGTGCACAAAGGTGCACGGCTTACGAACGTTTGTGCACATCTCTATACGAAGAAAATAAAGTGGAGGGGCTGTAGACGCGGCAGCCACACCACCAAAGAAATTCCGAATTTTTATAGCCAATAGTTTGTGCATCGTAGGTGCACTAATGTGCACAGTATACAAACGTTTGTCCACATGTCCATATGGAGATAGGAAGAAAATAAAGTGGAGAGGCTGTAGAAACGCAAGCTCCCCACCGAAGGAATTTAAGATTCGTTTATGCATCGTAAGTGCATAAATGTGCACGGTATGCGAACGTTAGTGCAAACCTCTATACGGAGATACGAAGAAAATAAAGTGGAGGGGCTGTAGAGACGGCGCCGCCCCCCCATCAAAGAAATTCCGTTTTCTTTATAGCCAATCGTTTGTGCATCGTAGGTGCACAAATGTGCACAGTATATGAACGTTTGTACACTTCTCTATTCAGAGACGCAAAGAAAATAAACTGGAAATATCAGAAGTTTAATGTTGATCTTGGAGATCAAAATATTTTACTTGTATGCCTTCGTATGGTGGAAAAAAGCGCATCAAAAAAGATATATGTTCTTGTTATCGTGGTTTGAAGCATCCGTCAAAATTGTAAATTCGATTTACCATGATCAACATTTAATTCTTCAATCGCTGTACGTCACAATACATTTACTGCAATAACTTCTGTTTTCGTTCGATTTATTGAAAAATTTAATGTCGAAGAACTCCAAGCGGTGGTACGGTCGACACATTTAGAGCTGTTTCAAAATCTCAGCGCACCTTGGGATGCGCAATGGAGGAAGCGAGAAACCTTCAGAAAAGGATATAATACGGTGTTTTCAGTTCAACCTAAAAACATCACGATTCGCTAAAATAACCCTTAATGTAATGTCAAATTATTAATGTATAAACAAATACCTAACCTCACTACTAATCTATGATAAAAGGCAAGGCGTATTCACTTTTAAGTTTTATATTACTTCTTGGGACTAAGTGAATTAAATAAATCATATAAAGATTATGGGATATTTATGAAGTGTCTAGAATATGCAGTATCGGCTCGGCGGTACATTAAGAACATAGATTAGATGAGGTTAATATAGATAAGCTACTTTCATAATAGAAGCACGTGACTTTTTGTTACAATAATAAACATAGATTTAATCAAAATAATAAATATGATTTAGAACAGAGTAATCTAATAAATATAAATTTAATCTTATCGTCATATGGTAACATCGATTTTAAAATTATATTGCAGCAACGTCAACGCTGTTGGAGTCATGACTGTCATTCCACATACCATTTTGGTCTTTAGTTTTGTCAGTAATATTTTGGATTTCTGCGCAGGTCGCTGAGATTTTGAAAAACCTATACGTTTCTCGGACTTTATATGCTGTTCAATATTACCGGTACCGCTATCAGACTGAATTCTGTACGTTTACGCATATCACATCCTAGGGAGTACTTGTTTGCTTAATAAACAGTTTACTTGTAAACTAATATTAAATATGTACTTGCATTTCGGCATAGTTAAAACGGGAGTTTCCAAAACAAAACACTTCGAACGCGAGTGTTAGTGGAAACAACCGACAATTGAAAAAATGCGATAAGTAGTAAGAAGTACTCTAGGCGTAGACGGGAAGCAAACCAAGACGCCCCTCCTCTGTCCGCCCATTCTTTCCCATCCTATTTAGCATTATCCGTCCACAACAAAATTTTTGTAAGAAAACGTCGTTCATTTAATGGGCGCTGACACTTCGGAGTTCTGTGTTTATTTTTTTATATTATAGTTTGAGAAAGAGTATAAACCCTACGCCCTAACGAACAATTATCCATAAAGAAGAGAAGAAATTTGTTTGGTAAAGAAGTTACCATTTCTGCGGTCTCCGGTCTCCGCAAACCGCTTTTCCTTTACCTTAGTGTACGAAAGTGCACAAACGTTGATATTTTTGCAGAATTATGTATGTGCAATACAAGCCAACAAAAATCACTAAAAACCTTGAGTATGGCGCGTAGGAATAGTGTTGCTGCTTATGTGGACAACTCAAATTAAATTCTGTTTAGCTAGGATTGGTTAGGTGCGTGAAGTTAGCCGCACTTTTTTTAATTTCAAAAGATTTCTTGTGGCATAATTAGACGTTATTTTGCGCCGTTAAAACAAAATGTTGCGCCCACCTAGTAAACAAGTTATATTAAAAAAATTATTGCGAACAAGTTATTTAGAAAATTTTTCGTAGATGCGTGATCCGCGCCTACTGGAGGTTTTCTAAATAACTTGTTTGCAACGAGGACGCAAAATCTTATTTCAAGGGTTGAAAATTGGTGCCTAATGAGCGCCTAATTATGGCACCAAATTTTTTTTCAAAATTCCGAAAAAGTGCGGCTACTTGAAATTGGCCGGAGCAATATTTTTTTTTAATATAACTTGTTTGCCAGGTAGGCGCTAAATTTTGTTTTAATGGCGCAAAATAGCGCCTAGATAGCGCCTATTTATGGCACAAATTTTTTTGGAAAAACGAAAACAGTGTGGCTTGCGTAAACTTGGGCTGAAAATTTTTTAAAAAATAACTTGAAGCTAAGAGAGCACAAAATTTAATTTTAACGGCGCTAAATGGTGCCTAATTATAACGCAAATTTTTTTGTAAAATTAAAAAAAATGCGGACAACTTCACACACCTGTATTGGTTAGTACTTCACATCGATTGCGAGAGTGCACAAATGTTTACATGTTATGCACTGCTGTCAACTTACGATGCGAAAGCGATTGGCTTTTAGAAAATATTCTCATATCTTACTATGTAGAAGTGGACAAACATTTGTACATTGTGCATATTTGTGCACTTACGATACACAAATGACTGCCTATAAAAAAATTCAGAATTGTTTTGGTGAGGAGGCTGCCGTTTCTACAGCCCCTCCACTTTATTTTCTTCGTATCTCCGTATAGAGATGTACACAAACGTTCGTATACCGTGCACATTTGTGCACCTACGATGCACAAATGATTGGCTATAAAAATTAAGAAATTTCTTCGGTTGGGGGCAGGGGCGGGGCTGCCGTTTCCACAGCCGCCTCATTTTTGTTTTTTCGTATCTTTGTATAGAGAGGTGCAAAAACGTTCGTTCACTGTGCACATTCGTGCACCTACGATGTACAAACGAATGACGAAAAAAAATTTTCAATTGGGGGCCTCTAAAATTGACTTTGTTTTTTAACAAGGCAAGGTAAAAACAATCGTTTCAGATCACTGACTATTAACAAGTTTATGATTTTATATAAATTTTGTCAGTGCGACATCAATTTTGCATCACTTCAACATTCGTCGTTGTTTATTACACTTCAATTTCACCTCTCTCAGTACTCACGATTAACTTTCTTTCTGAAATTTCTTCATGACGATGAAATCTTTCAGATAAATTTCTTCCATTCTTCTAAAAGTGTGTCCCGTAGATTAGTGTGTGGCAAACGCTGGCGCGCTCTTTATTCCAAATTCACCCACTATTCAATGGGGTTGTAGTAAGGGTTCTAAGTGAGGAATTTTACAACATTACTTCCCATTCCTCCCCGACGTTGCTGTATGCGTTGCACCAGATACGATGTATGTTAAGTATTCGTATGAAGCCGTTACAAATGAATTGAGAAAAGGTAAACATGTTTCTAAAAATATTCTTTTTCGAAGTGATGTGCCTTAGAGTGCCAAGCTCAACCCACAAAAAGTTCTGCTCTGTAGCCATCAAGTTTATGTAAATCTAAACCAGTACAGAAGTACAATGTAGTACAGAAAAAGTTCAAAGCTCATAATGACTCGTGCCAAATCTTGTCTACACTACTTTTCTTCTATCTAATGAATTTAGGCAAAATTGCAGATACGTGATGCCGACTTGTGGAATATAGACCGGTGATAGATTACCTTCTTGCAACCTTCCTTCGTGCAGTCCTTTCATTGATGTTGACAACGCTAACTTGTACAAATAGATGTTGTTCTGCTGCAGTAGCGATGGTACTATAACGGTGAATCTGCAGATGTTTCTTTTCACGGGCTTAATTCTAACCTTATTGACTAGAATCTAATTGTCGTGTATAGTGCTTGAAATTGTACTTGCTGTTGTTCTTGCAATATAACGCACGCAGCCTCCATATTCTATCCAATGCAACAGCTCAAATTGCATTTCTACGATGTAATGGAAGTCTTATTGTTTAACTGAAAGATAAGCACGTAAATTTATTGCCTTTAAGAAGAAACGTCACAGGTGCTTTGGGAGGGAATAAAACACGACAATAAACTTCAAGCACTACTTTTAGCTAAACCTCGGGGCCGGTCGAGTAACAACACAAGTACGGTTATAAGTCACCCTCACAACACACACAAAGATGTATTACAAACTAGTCCTGAAATTTTTAAAAATCAAAGAAAAATCTTGTTTTAAGTAAATTAAAATGTTGCGTTATTTTACGATGAATTCATGACGCACTAGGGGTAGGGATAATTTTAGGGCACTTATAAGTTCGCAAGGTAATAGTGAGAATTAAGTAATTTTCTCGTTTATAAACTGGTACATAATGTATCTGGATTAATTTACCCGTTCGTCTATAATCTCTAATAAAGATGTCAATATTTTTCTCATAATCAAACCATTACACGTAAACGACCAGTTTATATATACATAATTCGGTAGCGGCAATGTAATAATAGGAAACTCCTAACCAATAATATAAAATTTATGCAAACCTTGACGTCGCGTCTCTTCACTTCAATTATCTTCTTATGAATGAAGAACCAATTAGCACCAAAATTAATTCAAGACGGGTATTAGTTAGATATTTCACTGTTCCGTCCTTTATTTACTTATAATTCAGTCGTACTTCATTATAAGCAATGCGTTGGACAACTGAGGTTATGTAATCACAGCATAAATTATCACCAACAACAGTTAAATAACTCGAAAACGTCCTTGCTTGTATGCTTTTATATGGAATTGTATAATTATATGCACATCATGGTAAGTAACACGGAAAATAGGGTAAATAAATATGGGAAAATGGTTTACAATGGAATGAATCAAGTTCGTCTTTGCTCAAATCGTCTAATTGCGTGAACATCTGTGTACAGACGAGAAGTACAATGAAATATTTGGCTTTTATATTGTTCATGAATGGCAGCAGACCTTGAGTAAGCAGATATCTCATTGTTGATTTTAACGTATATTTTGATTTGCATGTTTTAGTACACCTCCTGAGACGGGTGACAGGTGTTTCCGTTGGCGGCTGTTTATATACCTCCATGAGTTGGTAATATTCGGACTAGTGGCCCTACTACGAAATGCCTGACAAAGTGCATTTCACCGAATATTTGATACATTATTATATTAAGCACAATTATTGGATGAATAGCTGCATGTTTTTGTCATCTCCACACTGAGAAAAGTGATTTGGTTGATACAACCAATTCTGTTGTTTTGAAGAGTAAAGCATTTGATCAAGTATTTTTTAGTCGTTCTAAACGAAACTATATTAACTGAACCGCTTGCAGATGGTTAAACTAACATCAAAAATTAGTTGACTTAAATTTGTTTGTTTGAATGCATAATAACAGTTGATTAATAAACGAATGCAAAAGTGAATTTCATTGAACATCAGTCGTATTTAATACAAACTAATATTGTCAACAAATTTCATATTTTAGTCCAATAATACATTAATGTTGAAAAAAATCCATTTTAGTTAAATGAATGCTGAAAAAAGTGTCAAATGAACACGTTTTGTGACAAACTGAACATTGAATCAAACGTACTCTAGCTTGTTGATTTAAATAAACTACGATTGCCAAATCAAACGTCGGGTTATTTGTTGAATGCAACGCTATTTAGTACGTCTCCGATGTTGCGTATTGAATGTTCAGCGCGCACATTATATCTTTAATATACTGCTAACGTTCGACAGCGACATGCAAACATGGCGTCAAGCGTTACTTCATATTGTTTATTGTGTTAGTTTCCATAAAAGTATTTCAACTAACTGTAAAAATACATGTAAGATAAATTTAGTATGCTGTACTACGTTTAAACAAAATCTCTTCGTCTAAAAATACGTAAGTACCTTCATATAAATTGGTCTCAATTGTCCATAACTAAATGCAGTTGTTTTTAGCATTCAACTATATAAGCGAACGTTTAACTTCAAAGACCAATGGCAACCACAAGGAATAAACAAACTTTCAATAATCAGTGTCAGTTTTATAAAATTGAAGTGGAGCTTAACTGAAATTATGCAGAATGAACTAGAGTTAATGTAGCATTCAAGGTGAGATCTGATTCCATATTCAACTTGATAATGTGACTGAATGAAGTTATTTTAAATCAATATTTTTTTAAAATCTGTTAGGGATGAACAAACTCATTTGTTGATCGCCAAGTTGTATTAAAAAAATTGATTAAAATAACTTCATTAAGCCGGAATAGATCAAGCTGGATATTGAATCAAACTACCTTGGATGTTTAAACTAATTCTATATCTAAACAATGTACAACGCAACGAAATGGTTGATTTGACAGCTAAATGTTTCCAAGTGAACACAATAAAAGTTTGATTAAACCAAAAATGTTATTATTTGAACCCTTATTAGCCACTTACCTTAATAATATTTATCTACTCAACATATGGGTTAGTTAAACCAATGACGCTTTTTGGTTAGTTGAAAAATTTGAATAGTTTGTTTTAATGCTACAAACCCTTTCAAGTATTTGCTTCAATGATTTTTATATGTAAGTGAGATATTCAAAGTGTTGATTTAACATAACAGTTTATTTGATAAAAGTATTAAATAATTCAAATCAAACCTACAAGCAATTGAAGTAACGATACCCAACATTCAAGTTACATTAATAGCGATTTGAGTAAATGCCATAATTATTGTGGTGCAAATTTAGGTTTGTTTGCTTCAAAATCGGTTTTCCAACATTTTATTATGTTCTATTTAATGCATATAGATCATTGTTTATATACAAACCAAAATTCTAATTGAATCAACTAATTTTCAGTTGAAGCAACAAAATCCTTTTCTCAGTGCAGTTATGTATTCTGAGTAGGAGAGTAGCTTTTATGACCAAAGGGGCCAACCAGAACACTTAAAATAAAATCTTCAAGAGAACCACAAGCCCCTTCGCAGTAACTTTGTTTCATCGTCATCATTAGGTCTTCAGTCATGGAACTCGTTAGGCGCGTACGCACATTGTTTCCTATTCTGAACTAACCGACACATTTCCCTGAAATTTGCACATTCTGCATCCATCATTATCTGATCTGAATCTACATCTACCACCTTTTTCCTATCTTTGCTTGTAAAATGTCCCATACTATCCCCAAAAATGCCTTAGAACGTATTCTGCCCTTCTATTTCTCCTATTTCTTTCCCACAGATATCTGTATTCCCCTACTATTTCTGTAACCTATTTGTTATTAACTTTGTCTGTCCATGCTATCATCCACAAACATCTGAAGCACAACATTCCAAAAGGCTGCTACCGTTTTTCTGTCTGCTTTTCCAACTGCCCATATTTCATAAGCATGCTGTGCTGTGCTCCACTCAGATGCTTTCAACAATTTTCTTCTTGTTTCTATGTTTGTTGTCTCTTATCATAGGCGCTGTTCTTTCTTGTTAGATATAGTACGGTCCCCTTTTATTGTTTTACAATTATATACCCTATTTTTCCGACCTTCAGTGGTTGTGAAGGGTGGTAAGCAGCCTGTGGCTGCCAAGTTCACCCATCACTTGAACATTTGCCGATTTAATATTTTTTCCCATATATCTTTTTGCACAGTCAACATTAGTTGCAGATATTTCACAACCAACACCTGTAATTGTTTATGATAATCATCAGATTTATCTCTGCTTATTTTCACGTCATTAGGTTTTCCGTCACAAAACTGGTTGGACACATACATCCATTTATTTATATTCTGATCTAGCATACCCAGTTCCCTGAAATTCCCGCACAGCTTATATACAGCTCAGTTTCCCTTCTATTATTTTCTAATTATATGCTCTATTTTACCGAGATTCAGTGGTATATGAAGAGGGTTAAGAGCCTGTGGCTGCCAAGATCCCCCAACACTTAGACATTTGCCGAATTAATAATTTTCTAGTAAATCCTTTAACACAATTAACATTATTCGAGAATATTGCCCAACTAGTACTTGTAGTTACATATAATAATTATCATGTTTAAGTACAGTTCTTTTTTCATCATTACTTTATCCATCTTGGGATTAGTTGGAACCGTATCTCCATAGAATTCTATTCTGAGCTAGCCTACACATTTCCCTGTAATTCCTACAGCCTACATCTTTCACTATCTGTGTGCAGTAGTCTAACCTAGGTCTACCTCTACCTCTCTTTTTTCCTATCTCTGCTTCTAACATATTCCGCACTATTCCTTTATACCATAGTATATGGCCTATCGTCCTATCTCTCCTATTTCTTACTGTTTTCACATATTTCTGTCTTCCCCTATCAGTTTTAGTACCTCTTTGTCTGTCCATGATATTTTCATCATACGTCTATAGCACCACATTTCAAAGGCTTCTACTTTTTCTTGTCCGCTTCTCCTACTGCGCAGGCTTCACAGCCGTACAGTGCTGTGCTCCACACATATGTTTTAAGCAATCTTTTCCTTCTTTCTGTTTGTTGTCTTTGCACACAGTAGTTGCTTTTTCTTGTTAAATGTAACAGGACATAGTGCTAATTTTTGTTTTATATCTTTTGCGCTTTCCCATCTAGCGTTATTTGGCTCCTAGGTAGCAAAAATCCTTAACATTTTGTAAGTTCTTGTTAGAGGTCTTTCAAAACCTCATGGGCTGTTGCGCAGAAACCAATTTAAGTTATTTACGTTAAAGTGCGTCCTAAAAACATTTACAACTCAGCTGTTGCGTATTAAGATTTGTGGTTCACTATTATTGTTTTTAATTATTATTTATGAGATTTCAGCCTTGATTCAACTTCAACCAGTTTTTTCAAAACTACTGCAACGCAGTCTAGTTTTTATTTGTAGATATAATGAAGGTTTCAATTCAATTAGAAGAATAATGTTTGGTTTTACAGATTATTTTGTTATTTCTGAGCTTTTAATTTTACAATGAGTAACCGCAAGAAAACAGTTCACAGACAAGTAAGACTAATTATTTATAGTGTGTAAAGTTTATGAGAAAAGAATGGAATGCCTGTCATTCCTATGAATAATTTGCAAAAACAAGTAGCAACAGCAACTAGAGTTGGGCTAAACACTGTCGAGCGAATTATTTCAGAGAAAGAAAATTAATAAGATAAGTCCTAAATCTAATGCGGGCCAATTTGAGGATTGTCGTAGTAATTTTATGATTCTACGACATATTATTCTTAAAAAATAATAAGAGAACAGTATTTTGGCTGCCAAGAGTTTTAAAAAAGTTAGCCTGTCTATTTTTATCCACACACGCACGGAAACATGACACGCGAATAGAACAATAAACAATAGACCAAAAAAGTTACAGGTTCCGCATACAAACATTGTATTTTTATAATTTATATTATGTTGATAAATTACTGGTTATGCAATCCACATAGCATAGCAGTTGAGTTAATTCAGAATACGCATCCGGAAATTCAATGTTTTTAGATTTTACTTATATTGTATTGTTTTTTCTTTTTATACGATACTTCTCGCTTCCTTCATTGCGCATCTCACAGCCCATGAGATTTTGAAAGACCTATACCTATTTGTATTCTTGTTTTTGATTTATTTTCACCTCCTTTGCATACTAGTGCTTTAGTTTTATTTTTGTTAACTTTCAAACCGTATCTCTCTGTTAGAATTGTTTCCATTTCATTAAGAGCAGCTTCTAACTCTTCCTTGCTAGATGCTAATACCGCTATATCATCTGCAAATCTAAGCAAATCAATTTTTTCTCCCTGCACAGTAATTCCAAATGTCTTCCTACATTTGACAGTATTCATTGCCTCTTCAATGTACAAGTTAAAAATTAATGGGGATAGGTCACATCCCTACCTCACCCTTTTCCTAATGTTTACTTCTCTACGTTTCTGCTCTAATTCTATTACTCCTTCTTTCTCTTTGTATAAGCTCTATTCGTCTATCCCTATAACTCAGTCCAATCTCTTTAAGTATTTCGAACATTTTTTCCATTTTACATTGTCGAATGCTTTTTCCAGATTTACAAGCCCTATATATACGCTTTCCCATTTTTCTATTGTTTTCTCCATTATTACTGTTAAAGCTAAAATAGCTTCCCGTATTCTCCTGTTTTGACTAAACCCAAATTGATCTTCTAATATTTCTTAAGCTCGTTTTTCCATTTGTCTTGGTACAATTCTAGTTAATATTTTTGACACGTGTGCTGTCAAACTTATTGTTCTTTTTTGGTATAGTTACTACGATATTACGTTTGAAATCTTTGGGTATCTCGTCTGTCTCATACATACAGCTTACAAGTTGGAAGAGACGTTCTGTTACTGCTTGTCCAGCCGCTTTTAGAGTTTCTGCTTGCCCCTTATCTGTACCTGGCGCCTTACCATTTTTCAGACCCTTGAATGCTAATTCAGACTCATCTCAAAGTATAGGATATCCAAAGTCATCTTTTTCAATGTCTAACTCCTATTCTAATGCTGCTAGTTTACCTCCGGCATATAAATTCCCTATATATTCTTGCTATCTACCCACTTTCTCTAAATTTTCTATAATGACGTTTCCTCCCGCGTTCCTTATATTTTTGGTATACGGTTTTATATCCCTAAAATTCTCTTAATTAGTTTGTATGCTTTATCTGTCTTTGCTATTTCCATCTCAGTTTGTACCTTTTTGCACCTTTCATCAATCCATTGTTCTTACCTTTCCTACACTTGAGAATAATTTCCCATTTTATAGCCTTGTTTCGTCTGATTTATTTTTGTATTTTCGTCTTCTATTAAATTTAGGATAGCTTTTGTTATCCATAGTTTCTTATTTTCTTTTTCTGTATACCCCAGAATATCTCTGGCCGCCATGTCTAGGCTGGATTTAATGTTATTTCGTTCTGTTTCTATTTCTTTATTATCAGATATTTTCCCGATATCTTTCAGCAATTCATTTGACTTCTTTCGAATCAATCTTGAATATCTTTATCTTTTAGTTTCTCAAAGTCAAAGTGCTTTTTTCCATTTCTTTTTTTCAAATTTTTAAATTTAAGTACTGCCTTCATAGTTACGATGTTGTGGTGAGTGTCTGTATCTGCTTCTGGGTAGCTTCTACAGTCATCTACTTGGTTCCTAAACCGTTGTCTAACAAGAATGCAATCTATTTGATACCTTCTTATATCTCCTGACATCTTCTATGTATATCGTCTTTTAGCATGATGTCGAAATAATGTGTTTGTGATGATTAAATTGTTTTTGTCCCAAAATTCTACTAGCCTATTTACCCTGTCGTTTCTCGTGCCTAAACCAAATAAACCTACTACCGCTCCTTCCCTACCCTCACCTACCACTGAATTAAAATCCCCCGTAATTAAATTTTCATGCTCTTCTACGTATTTTAATACGTCTACGATATCTTTTTAGATCGCTTGTAGCAATTTTATTTTCTACCTAAATATTTTCATATAATTAATCCCTTTATTTAATAATAAATAATATAATGCATAATAATGCTATTCAGTCCATTAATTAAACATTACCTATTGCCCAATAAAGTATTAGCATTCAATTAAAATTTAATTTTCACGGTGACAAAATAAAAGTTTCTATTTAGTATCATTCCAAGAGCTCCATCTATTCGGAAATTACGAAGTAACGTTGTTACCGGGCAGCAACTCGCTTGACCCGACACTTCTAACACAGCTGTGGTGAAAGCAGGTCGAATTGTTCTTAGCAACAATGGTTTTTTGCTGTTCTTCGTGTTGGAAGCACATTCGTTTCAAGTTGTCCTGAGAGGAAAATGTCATCTACGAAGGGCATTTTAGATTTGTCCACTTGTTAAAACAACTCATAGATGACGTGAAATTTTTTTGGTCAAAGGGCCGTTGGGAACAGTAAGTAAATTTGTTTCTGTAACGATATTAATTAAAAATTTTCAGTGCAACTTAAATTATAATGCAATTTTTATATATGGTATTCAGTTTAAAATACATGCAACTTAAATTATAATGCAAAGTTTATAAATGGTATTCAATCTAAATTACATAAAGCAATTTTACTTATAAATTAACATGGAAATTTATACATAAAGTATTCAGTTTAAATACAAGCATCTTTAAATTAACATGCAGATTGGTTTTTACGCTTTGTTCATGGTGTGGAAAATAGGACGCAGTACTATTATTCGTTCTAAATTGGAGGATTCCGTATTTCAATACTGACGTAAGCTCCCAAGCAGGTATTTTGAGGCAAATTGGAGTTCTGGTATGTACAAAAATTGTTTTCGTATGTTATTTGAACTGTGGACGTAGTAACGAGATAAATTTTGGTCTAATCAAGTTGTGTAAACTTCTAAATAGGTCAAGGACAGACCACAATTATATTTTCAATATTAAGCAATAGGAATCTGTAACTTTTACTTACCTCATTCTTTTATTAATTCAATGAAACATCAGAAGATGTCATTACGTGTTAGAGAAAGTGAATTCTTATAATTATGAGCACTTAAAGATTAAATTTCTATATTTGATATTTCATGAATACTTATTTGAAATTATCCATTGTAAAATTAAGGTAGATCTACCCTAATTAACTTTTTGTTATAAATAAGCAACAATTATGAAAGCAACTTTATGCTTTGTCAATTTGTTAAATGAAACCACATTTAATGGTATTGGTACTGATTTTATCCAGTGCCTTTGTAATTAATTTTTCACAATTTAAATTAATCAAGATATAAAGAAAGAAAGATATTTTGTATAAAAGCACATTATTGAATACTAGAGGAATAGATTTTTATTTTCGAACAAAAGACTATTCTTTTTATTTAGGATGAATGAAAGATGATTCCAATTGAATTTAAATATTTTTGAGTATGAAGGCACAATCAGTGCTATTCTTTGTTTAATCTGTTCACAGGTGCTGCAGAGGATTACTAAGGTCAAGGTTGAGCCATAAGGTAAGAAACTTCAGAGATTATGTGGTCTTTAAAAAATTGTATAGCGGCTATAGGAGAAAGGTTTCCGCATTAGCCTTGTACAAGGGACTTGAGTCAGGTCTTCTCTGTATAGAAAAATACGGTGGCGCCTTATTCTTTATATTAGTGGTAGCAATTCCACCCCGACCCACAGCTCATGTTCCACCCAGAGCATATAGTTCGACTAGCCGCTTTGCCTTTGAGATTTCCTCAACTTTGAGCCATCTTCCATCAGAACTTGCCGTGGGCTCTTTTCAATTATTGGAAATTCTCGTTAAACAAAATCAAAAAATAACGAAAGGCTATACGCTTCTACCTCTTCGTAATTAGATGTGGGTATGCATACTTGTATTATTACTGTGTTTACCAGTTTAGAATGTAATCAAACTATGAGTACTCTTTCGTTGCTTTGTAAGTAATTTTAGACACAGTATCATATCTTTTTTCGCATAACTATCCCCACACCCGAATTTCCATCTTCTGTTCCTGTACGAATTACCTTAAAGTCTGCACTCCAAAAATCCCCCGCCTCTGGCCACCGAACTTCGTTGATCCCTACTATGTCTAGTGCTAACCTACTCATTTCAATTTTCAGGTTCTCTAGCTTACCTACTTGCTTCATAATTCTAACAGTCCACGCTCCGACTCGCAAAATGTTCTCGACTCTTATTCTGAAACTTCCAATCGCATCCGCCGAAGTAGTCCCTTTCGGAGTTCCGAATGCGGGACTATTTTAATTCCGGAATCTTTTACCCCTGAGAATGTCACCATGTTTATTACATTTTAAGTACGCTGTGTACTTGGGACAATGTAGTACCTCCGGGTGGAGCATTGGGGACGTGGCCGCAAGTATAGCGGCCCTTATTCAAATTATAATGTGTACTTGGGAGGTAATGTGGTGGTTTCCCGTTGCCTTTCACATCGCGATAGTGTCTGCCAATCTAAGTACCGAAAGAGCCGCTGCTTTCTTTCGGGGACATGTCTTAGTCTGGTTCTTCACTAACGACCCTACTACTTTGGTTGGACCTGTAGTTTGGCTCTTTAGCTCATTAGAACACGCAAGCCATTTCACCTGTTCTAGTAATCTAGAACATCGGCAAGGTGCAGATCCATTCGAAATGGTAACTTTGTTATAATTTAATATTTGGACTATCAAATGCAATTGAATCGGTCATTTTAAAAGAACATATGCCATTTTTCAGCCACATTGACTTCATTGGAAAAAGACATTCTTGAGAGATAAATGCACAATTTCAAGCAAAAACAGCACTTGTCTGTTACTGTTTAGTCGAATTTACACATAGCACAATAAGTGAGCGCATTTAAAAACAACATGTCAGTGGTATGTGCTGTTTCTACACAGACTACATAACGGTCATTTATTTAGTCATATTTTCTACTAGTGGAAGTGATACTCAAAATTGTAAGCATTTATCCAGAAAAATAAAAGTGAAAAAAAAACTATATAAATGGGAGAAAATAAAAGAGGCTAGATTAGAGGGTAAAGAATACCTAAACTACAAAGATGTAGTGGATGCCAGAGAACAAGGAGAAAACTGAGGGTGTAATCTATATTTTATAGGTTAGAATGGAGGTATTAGTGTGTGTTTTTGCTTTCAGTTGTAAATTTAAATGTTTTAAGAAATGTACGCAAGGTGATAGACAAGAAATACTACAAAAATTGAGATCTCTGTTAACAAAGAATGAGCAGGATGCTAATTTATAAGCCTTAATGGGATGTAGCACTACAAAGGTAAAAGGCCAAGATATCCGTTGCAGCCGAAGCCTATCAAATGTTTTTTTCAATATTTTTTACTTCTTCCTCCGGCTGAATAACGGTTTGCAAAAAGCCTTTATGAATATCCATACAATTACGGTTTCGAGAGTTAGACGTTTAGGTAATCTATTTCTAGAAGGAAAACAACCCACTGGTAAAAGTGGAAAATGCGTTTCTGGAAACTCCATTCCTGGAAATATAGTTCTCCAAACCAAGACAACATTAGATGCTTCACAAAAAAGTTTCTCATTACAGTAGAACTGGAAAACACTATTTAGATGAAAAACTTAATGTCAAAATTAAGTTTCAACTGTTTAGACAGACATCCACTTAAGTAAAATATAAATTTTACTTAAAAATTTTTAAAGAAAGGTTTTCTTTTGGATTTGGACGACCGCAAGTAGACACAGGATGCAAGTGCGAAGAACTGAACATAAACATTAAAAGTTCCTCCATAAATGATGCTGCTAAACGCGCAGCTGCGGCAGAATTAGTGATTCACAAGCCTAGAACTGCTAAGCTTTATGATAAACTTAAAAATTTAATTGAATTATGCGAGAATTCTACCACGGCCGTTCTAACATTCGATTATATGCAGGATCTCCAGTTACCTGTTATACCAGTGCAAGAAACGTTTTACTTGAGGCAGTTGACAATAAACGTCTTCGGAATAAAATAACAAGCAATGTTCTACGTTTATATTGAAAGTGTGTCAGAAAAAGGCCCCAACGAGGTTGCTTCATTTGTAATGAATTTTATAGACAACAAAATACCACTTACTGTTAAGTATTAACATACATTTCCTGATAGTTGTGGCAGTCGAAATCGAAAGTACACAATAATAAGATTCCTTATGGCTTTGGTTCAAACCAAAAGATTTGCAACAATAAATCAGTTTTTTCCACAAAGAGAACATTCCTTTTTACCAAATGATAGCAAATTTGGCTACTATCAAAAAGATAATAAGAAGACAGGATCGAATTTACTCAATAAAAGAATACATTAAAATGATCGTAAATTCATGTTTGTCAATTTGCCCTCCTCCGTTGACCAATTTGTTCCAAAACCTAGCACCCATTTGCTTATAACTAGCGCTAGCTAGCACCAAAGTTGTAGAGCTAGCACCAAAGCCGTTTCAGAAATATGACCAATTACATTCGGAAGGTGGGCGGTGGAGGTGGGGGTTTTTAACTTGACACTAGGGCCCCCCATGCTCTGATTTACTCCAAAACCTAGAACCATGCAACTAAGAGCTAGCACCAGCGAGCACCCAAGTAAGAAAGCTAGCACCGATTTTAAAAAAAAAATTGCCCCCCCCCCTCTTCCCCCTTGACCGATTTGTTACAAAATCTAGCAGTTTTTTGTTTATAGCTAGCACCAACGCCATTTCAGAAATATGGCCAATTATATACGGGATGGGGCAACTTAACGCTAGTCCTCCCCCGTGCTCTGATATGCTCCAAAACCTAGCACCGTGTAGCTTAGAGCTAGAACCAGCTAGTACCCAAGTAAGAAAGTTAGTATTTTAAAAACAAGATAGCGCGATTTAAAAAAAATTGCCAGCCCCCCGTTGTCAGATTTGCTCCAAAATCTAGCAACTCTTTGCTTATACCTAGATCCAACTAGCCCAAAAGTTGTAGAGCTAGCAACAAAGACGTTTCAGAAATAAGGCCAATTATATTCGGGGGAGGGGGTAGCTTGACGCTAGCGCACCGTGCTCCGATTTTCTCCAAAACCTAGCACCATGTAGTTTAAAAGGGTTTGCAAGTACCATTGTAGGGAGGCCACTCAACCCTTTACGTCACTAAACAAATCGACTTCTTCATTGGTTTTTAATGAGTTTTATTGGCTTCGAGATCCTTGTAGACGAACATGAAACACGCGGGATATCTTCAGTAATCATTGTTACAATACATTTGCTATTATACCCTCATTTAGATATTCTTCAATGCGAAAACATTTTAATGGATTCTCAATGTCCCGTTAAAACGTTGATTATTAGAAATAATTGATATGGAGGTGTCTAAATGCCATAAACTTTAATTATATTTTCTGAAATGACAGATAATATTCTAAAATTCCTTAACGATATAAGTACTACCCTACAAATATATTTGCTGAAATGTTATCCGAAAATATGTCAGAAATTTGGAATGTGAGGCACCCCTGATAATCATACCAATATGATCTTAACGCCTTAGCATGCAGAACCTAAAGAACTGCAGTGTGTCTTCTAAAGTTTCACACGTAAGGTGATCTTAATTCAATCTAGTGCGTCGATAAGCTGTTGTTACTGCAGTATTTGAAAATTGCTGACGTTATGCGTGTATGGAAGTTTTGTTTTGTTAGGCTTGTTTACAAATGCGGATGGTTTTGTAATTGTTTGCACTGTAAAGTTACTACTTATTAATTTTAGTGGAAAATTATCAGATTAAGTTTAAGATCGGTTTAAAATTTTCAACGGTTTTTCGGTGAGTTCTTCTTTTAGCATTAACTATCGTGCAGGTATCATTTGTGTAGAGGTAGATGTATGGATGTTTTAATTTCAGGTTTTTCAAGAAGAAAAATCAAGCAAGAGAAAATTAAAAAATCCGAATGAAACCTAATTACCAGGTGAGACAAATTTTCACTAGAGAACAAGAGCAAACTCTATCAGATTATATAGTAACATGTGCTCGCATGTTTTATAGACTGACAACTGTCGAAATTAGGAAAGTTGCGTATCAGACGGCTCATATTAATTCCATTCAGTATCCGAAGAAATGGAAAAATGAAGAAATGGCTGGTATTGAATGGTTGTACAGATTTATGAAGAGACGTGCAAAGCTAAGGGTTCGTACACCAGAAGGCTGTAGTTTGTCACGAGCAACAGCTTTTAATAAACACAATGTTACAATATTTTTTGACAATCTGGCGACTCTTTATGAGAATAACCCTACCTTTGCTGATGGAACAAGAGTTTACAATCTTGATGAAACTGCAACCACTACGGTACAAAGACTTCCAAAGGTTGTAGCAGAAAAGGGAATAAAACAAGTTAATAAATGCACTAGTGCAGACAGGGGTGTGCTTGTCACAACTTGTTGTATTGGCAATGCCATCAGAAACTCTGTTCCGCCTATAATGGTATTCCTTAGAGTCCATTTTAAAAATCATATGATTTCTGGTGCTCCTGGTACCCTAGGTCTAGTTAACTCATCTGAATGGATGACTAAGAAACTTTTGTTGAAGTTAATGAACATTTTATTAAACATACTCAAAGCTCCAAAATCTACCCATCACTTTTGCTTTTGGACAACCACGAGAGTGGTGTATATTAAAGCCTTGGATTTAGCAAAAGACAATGGGGTGACAATTTTTACGTTTCCTTCTCATTCAACGAATAAAATGCAACCTCTTGGTGTCGGGATTTACAAACCATTTAAAACATATTATAACATGGCAGTTGACAGTTGGATGATGAAAAATCCTGGCAAAACGCTTTCAATTTACAAAATCGCAGATTGTGTAAATTATGCTCATCAAAGAGTTCTGACTCCAGCTACAATCATAGCAGCATTTAAGAAGACTGGCATTTTCCCCTATGACAAAAATATTTTTAGTGATATTGATTTTATGCCTAGTTCTGTCACCGATCGATTAGAGCCTACACTAAAAAATAATTCAATAGATAATGGGATAAACCCAGTTAGTTCTACATCTAGCTCTACAATGCAATCCACAAGTTTTTTTTTAAGTCCAGCAGAATTTATAGGTTATCCAAAAGCCAAGGACAGAAAAACAGACAAAACTGGTCGCAGAAAAGGTAAAAGCATAATAGCAACTTCTACCCCTGAAAAAGATGCTATAGCAGAGAGAGAAAAAAATTATTCCAATTAATGATCAATATTCTGAAGAATCATCACATGACAAAATAGAATTTCAAGAATCAGACACTAGTGAGAATTTGGACGAAGTTCTTAGTGACGATCATGAATTTGAAGAACTACAGTGCGAACCAACAAAAGGCAATTATGTTTTGGTAGAATTTATGGTAAGGACGAAAACAATTTTGTGTTGGCCAAATTGTCGGTGATAAAAATGACAACCATGAATTTGAAATCGATTTCTTGAGAAAAAGTGAGAAAATATGCGATCATTTTTACAAACCACAAGCTGCAGACATATCCCCAGTTAGTTTACCTGCAATAAAACAGATTTTGCCAAAGCCAACTTTCTTTGGACAAACGAATCGTCAGAAGTCATATATGAAATTTGGATTTACATTTGGTTCGCTTAATGTTCGCTGATCTGTTATATTTAATCCTTAAAACTTGAAAAAAATACACGCCTGTTGTACCTAAACAAATGTTTTATTGTACCCCAATGACTGTTGTTTTGTACCCCAAGAGTGGGGAACAATGGTACAAAGCATACCCATTGTTTAATAATTAATCAATCACAGGGAGAAAAGACTTAAGTAATTCCAATTCCATATTTTGATGCAAAAAATGATGGGAATTAAGTGGACACGTCGATTTTTAATTTATATTAAGGATTAGCTTAAATAGGTTTAGTAAAAAATTGTTGTTCTATTGTGCCCCAGTCTCCCTTATTTCTCGTTATGGTGGTGATCCGGAAACTTAGTCCAAATTCAAACACATATTTTCTAGTTTTATCCATGAAATCCAGATGTAACGAATATTTAGCGTCTGTATTGTTTGAAACTATCAAATCATTAGAGTTTTCGGTCTATAACAAACATTTTCTAATCCAACCTAAAGGCTATTAAAGGATTAAATTTTTAGATGTCCTTTTAGTCGCTTGTTTTGCTAGAACAGTCCTCAAGTGTGCACAAAATGTCAAATTTCAGGTATCAAAACAAAAGTTAAATTTGGTGTTTTGTTGCGTCTAAACTAAACTGCATTCTAACGTGTCCAAAAATTTCTATATCTATTCTATTAAAAACAAAGAATTACAAAGAAATTAAACAGATTTTTGTTTGCTTCTCAGTTAGCACCAAGCTTATTTAAATGCACAGCTTTTTATAAATTTTGCTTTTATTTGTTTGTTGCACCCAAAATAAGCCATAACTCAAATACCTGACACTAAAGTGAAAAATATAATAAAATTAAGTAAATTGGCGCCAATTATATATTCAGCACCAAGTTAATTCAATTTTTTAAATTTTTGGAATTTCTTTTGCTCGTTTGAAGCATCCACTTATAAAGCGCCTTAAATTAAAATCAGTGGAATTAAAAAACGTAAAGGAAAACAAACGTTGTCTTCCATAATCACGAGAGTCAACAATTACTTCCTCTTTACTTTAAATATTGAAGAGTTTCTCCATTTATGTAAATATTTCTAATGAAAAAAATGGATGATTGTTAGTTACAGTTATAAAAATCAATGACGTGTAAGGAAAAGCATAAGAAAGCGTAATAAAACACAAAATTACTTTATTTACTTACCAAAGATTTTAACGACGCTTTCAACTGCTGAAAACTTTACACTTCATGTTCTTCCTTCCTGAAACAAACAAAAAATTCCTATAATGAGTTGCTTTGAATAATTTTCTTTACCTTATAATTTCTTTTAATAGTCTGTATATATAAATTTGTGTTGAAAATTATTATTAAATTCAATAATTTATCAGTGTGTTATGATTCAATAATTCGTTTTTTAAAAATGTTTAACTTAATACTGTTACGCTTTATTTTATAATTACATCTAGCGTATTAATTTAGGTTTAAGGAACTTTTCTAGAACTGTGAATGGGGAAATTCCTAGCAGATAACATGATAACGCCAACGCCTGTGAAAACCACATAAAGTTGTGATTTACACGGATATTCAGGACATTGCCTTATCTTTGTGGTGTGGAGTTATGCTAGCATGACAATTCTTACGGTTGGAACGACGTTGTTCCGACCCACATGGGTCAGAATGCTTCAACCTCTTCTGGAGGGGATAGACATTTACGTGAGAGACTCCAGACTTGAGTGCCGGCTTCTGTTGAGTGCCGAAGTGTTCGTAGTGTTATCGTATCGATTAGTGTTTCTCATCTTCCGTTACTCCTTCCTTATATCGTATCGCCACGCAGTCCACATTAAAACAATATGAACTGCAACAAGAAGCCACGACGGACCCAGCTCTAAGGACTGGCACCTTCGTATCAGTAGGAGGGTACTGGGGTAAGCGTCTTCTGTGTATAATATATACCTAGGTTATTTAACTCTGAATGTGGGGTTAAAGTTACAACTTGGCGCCCTACGTGGGCTGCTTTCTGTTAAAACTTGCTGTGTTTATAAAAGAAACAGATAAGTTTGTTAGTTCACCTAAGTGACGTAACGTATATTTATCAAAAAAACTTTGTTTCTCGTATAAATGATCAAATTATTGTATATAAAAATTACAAATATTTTAAATGTGATTTGAAATTATCATAAAATACATATAAAAACCTTCAACTATCTTCACAGTAATATTTTTAGAAACTTTGTTTCTCGGGTTGGTAGAGTGCAAAACGTTAACCATTAAAAATGACACATTTTTCCCTTTGTGTAAAACCGAATAATGCCAGGATTTAAAAATTTAAAAAGTATTTTGTCTTGAAAAGCTTGTGTGTGTTTTAAATAATTAGTTAATGTTGTTAAAAATGGCAGTGACGTTATAAGTTACTGTGAAAAATTAAGTGATAAAGTTTCCTGTAAGTTGGATTTTAAATTCGTTAATGATTGGAGTAAGTAAATTTAAAGTTTTTCTATTGTTTATACTTGTTAAAATGCAGTAGATTTTTAATTTTTTACCCTCTTTGAACAAAAAAACCTTAAAAATTTCCGAGAAGATTACCTCGAAATAAATTCGCACGTAGTAAATAAAAAATTCCGTTTTTTTTTAAAAAACCATTCCACTTTTTGCTATACCTTTTGGCACTGAGTTTGCTATTTAACAATATTCTTTGTGTTTTAGCACTCTAAACAAATAACAAAAAACCTTTCGAAAGCTTAAAAAATGCAAGTTTAACCTTAATTTTGCGTATATGGTGTGGTAAACAAATTATAACAGTATTTTTAACCTATTCCTTATTCGTTTAAGGTATACATATAAATTGATCCCATGCGTATTAGGGTGTAAAATTCGTTTATTTAATAAACCTTCTCAATTACGAAACGCTTTAATTTTTGTGTCTATAATCTTCCTGTGTTGAAAAACGTTTATCAGGTTTTTAACCAATGAAATGGGTGTTCGATTTTTGATTTTGAACAAAGATTATCCAAATTTTATTAGCACAAAACTTAGTTGTTGCGAGGGACAGCGGGGTCTTTGTTGTCAAAATATCTGAGCCTGTGGCGGCGTTTGCGTTTACGTTTTGTGCGGCGGCGTCGGGCTTCACCATGATCGCCAGCTGCTGGATGGAATCATTGTGGTCGGAACATCCATCCACAGGTGTGCCTTTCTGGTTGTGTGCCTTGCACATAATTGGGCAGAGTGACACGGGCTGTGTAGTTAGCTCGTGGTCTGCATGTTTCGATGTTCAGTGATAATGGGGCTGGTGCCGGTGGCGGCAGTAGGCGGTGCTGACCCATTGATCACTGGTTGGAATTCTTTCCGAAGGCTGCTGGGCAAGAATTCGACTGGAAACTGCTTAGTTGCAGTTGGCGGCGACGGGCGTCACCGTCGTATGGCAGCGTTGGACCATTCCATAGTCGTTTGCTGCTTGTTGAGATAATTGTGTTCGAAAGGGCACCTTTTCTTGGGACATCCGTCCACAGGTATGCCTTTCTGGTTGAACGCCTTGCACAACATTGGGCAAATCGACACGGACTGTGTGGTTAGCTCGTGGTCTGCGTGTAAAGTTCTAGTGGACTGTGTTACGATTATGTGCTCCGAAATGTATGGAGTCTTGTTCGTAATCCATCACCACCTTCTGGCGTAGCAGCCAAGATTCGTCCAGGATGGCATCCTCAGCGAGGTTTGCTACTACCAAGAATGTTTCGTGGTCCGTCACTTGTCCCAGGGTGAATGGCGTGCGGAACTTGCCTTTGATTGCCATTTCTCTCCCTGCTTCGGCTAGACGGGCGGAGGCATGATAGAGTTCTACTCGTGAACCTATGGGTATGCAATCTTCCCTATTCATGCTCGTTGATGCTCCTGTGTCTAGTAATGCGTCGAAGTTTATTTTCTGTATTGTGACGGGGATCCTTGGTAGTGGGTTATCGTCGGTGAGGTTTAATCGTGCCAGTTCGTTTCGCCCGAACCGGCTGTAGTCTGGCGTGGCTTGGCCGGGGTGTAGTTTCCCGAGTTCTTGGTTGGACAGTCCCGGTGCCAGTGTCTTTGAGGACAGAAGCGGCATCTTGGCAGGTCGTCTGGCAGCTGATATGGGGTTGGTCGTCTTTATCGTTGCCTCTTTCATGTTTTATTCTATTTCTGTGAGGCGGGTGACCATTTCCCATAATGTCGTCGGCATGTGACACTGAATTGGGGTCTTCAGTTCCGGCAGGAGAAGGTCCGTGAACAGCTGTATGTCTCGGTTGGTGTCTAGTTTTAGGCGGCGGGCCTGTAGTACCTTCGTGCCCAGGAAGGCGGTTATTGGTTGAGATGCCGTCTGCTTCTGCCCATAGTACTCGGAGGTTATTTTGGCTTTTATGGTTGGACTGTCGCATTTGTCCAGAAATAACCTTCGGAATTCTATATAGGTGGGTTGGAACATTGCGTATGCTTATCACCATGTGGCTGTTTGGCCTCGGAATTGTGCGGTTGTTGTCGGTACATCCGCGTTCATCGCTTCCATCTGCTGGAGGAATTCCGTGGGATCCTCCAGAAGGGTGCCAGAGAATGTAGGTTTCTCTGCTTCGGGGGTGGCTGTGGCGGCGTGGTACAGGTCTTCCACGAGTATTTTGATTGTGATCATTTTGTCGATTGGTTGTGTTTGTTGAGCGCCACTGGGTTGTTGCAGTCCCAGAACTGTCGGTTGAGTGACCTCTTGGGTTGGAGGCGGCTGGTTGGTGTCCGGCTGGACGTTAGACGTGGTTTGACTCCTCGTCTGTATGCAAAATCTTCTATGAAGACGGCCCAATCACGTTGGACGTCATTTGTTAACTATCATCACACGCAGAGCACTGAGCAAACGGAGAATTTGCAGTTGACTATATCAGAGTACACGTGCTGGAAATAGAACAAACCAAAAATTCCAACTAAGTTTTGTGCTAATAAAATTTGGATAATCTTTGTTCAAAATCAAAAATCGAAAACGCATTTCATTGGTTAAAGACCAGAACTGTATAAATATAATTTTGAATTCTGCAGAAGACATCCTAGTGCTCACCATAGCCTGGGACTCTTCTCCTCTGCAGTGCTCTCCATAGCCTGCAGCCACCCAAGCAGCGCTCTCCGTAGCCTGCTAAATCCTAAACGCAGTGCTCCCCATAGCCTGCGTATCCTCCGACGGTGACGTTGTCCGACGACGTACCCAGGGCACGTCCTTCATAATTCATCAATCCATAATTAACAAACACGTATGTACGTTAAGCTCCGTTCCGTACTTCACCGACCAGTCGTTATTGTGATTGCATCTGTCAAGCTCTACCACAGGGACGACATCCCCGTAGAGGCATCACACCACGAAGCCTGCCGAAGATTTCAGAAGACAACCGAAGACCTTCTGAACCCTCTTTTCTTGTATATATTGTAAATTAGTAGTTTTTAGGTGCATATAATTTCATTTCAAAATTTCTTTTAACGTAACATTGACCCACCACTGAAACACCAAGCCTTCCGAAAAGATCCGAAGACCACCGAAGATGTCTGGACTTCTTCAACCTGTACATATCTCCTAATCATCGTTGTTCAAGTTCACGCTGGGCCTCATAAGCAACTTCCGAAGCTTTCCGAAGAAAGCCGAAGACTTCGAAGACCTATACACCCCGTTAAATTGTGCATACAAACATTTAATCAGTGTTTAAGTTTAATTCTGGCTTCACAGCAACCATGAAGTCATCCGAAGCCATCCTAAGACTTCAGAACTGCTAAATCATTCAATTTCACTTTTTATTTTATGTAATTTTGGAACTTATAATTATTCTGCTTATGTTTATTAAACAATTAAGCAAGCCAAGCCTACTTGCTTTAAGACACCGCCCCCGTGAACGCTAATATGTCGAGTAAAACCTTCATGCACCTTTTATAACAGAATTGTTAAAAATTGTGGCATTCTCGGCTTTTAGCGAGATGTTTTATACCACATTTATCAACATCCAGTGCTACAGAGGTCATCTTAATTACCATCTGTGGGAACTAAACTTCTCTGTATAAGCACGTAGTAAATCTTGCTAAACTTATCATTATTTAGTAAATGGATTTCAAACTTTCTATATTATTTAAATTTCACCAATTAGAACGAATTGTTTATCATGCTCATAGCCTTTTGATCGTTCATTTTATAGGGAGGTGCATGCTTGTCTTCTTAATAAAAGAGAAAGAACAATAACAACTGTGCTCCTCCAACTGCACAAGTCCAAGCAATATAAATGTTAAGCAAAAATAAAGAATGTCTTAACATACTTTTAACAAAGAAAAAATTATTATTTAAGTGACTTTAGGAAACTTTCAAAATTTTTTTACCTCGTAGATTTAAAAAAAATCTTGCACGTGAACTTACCTAGGTTTAATCATCTTGTCACTACTAAATCAGATGGCTCTATCTATTAAGGAAGAACAACTTCATCTATGTCGATATTCAACTTGTAGGGTATTTTTTCCAGTCTCGGCTATTCTACTAGGTCACATACACAAGGTCGTAGCTGCAATTTTCATTCAAATTTAGGTCACTTATTCACTTCCGCGTTATCCATTGTATATAAATGGCACAGCATCGTGCTGTTATTTTCAATACATGAATAATAAATAAACGGAAAAAATAATTGTTGTTTAATGCGCCGGTTATAGGTAGTGAAGGTCGATATTAACGATCCGTTAAATACAAACGAATTAAAACAACTTAAATGTCGGTGAATGGTAAGTGAGAATAACAAATTATTTTTGAAATAAATTGAATTTCTATTGCCGTATACGCAACAACTAACAACTTTCATATTATTTTATGGCTCGCCGAGAGTCCATACCTGTAATTATTCAATTAATAATTATTGCTGGAGCGTTTCTATTGAATCGTGAATAGGCGGTATGCGTATTTTCTATACTAGTATAGATTATCTGATGAGATCTTGGTGTGAGCTATGGTTCTTTGTTTATTGTTTTTCAATTAAGTACACATGAACTTGGATAAATTTAATTCACTCTCTTTGCAGAATAGAGCAAGTGCATGCTATACGCTGACATCTTTTATAACCATGTCAGTGGTGAATAATAGTTGTCTATGAAAACCCAACTCGTAGAAATTTTCTAGAATCTAATTAAAATTCCCACACAATTCTTCTGAAATGAGTAATTACTTGACTCTGTGCTACTAGACGAATACTCACCTACGACTACATGCTTGAAAACAATGTTTACTTTAAGTTGCTGTTCTGGGGAATTTCTGCCTTGAATGTTCCAACTGTCCTGGGAAACAAGTTCCATTAACCGTTGCCAAGTCTCAACATTTTGCAGAAAACACAGAAACAAGGCTGGGTAGATCTCTGAAATTAACAAACAAGAGCATCTGTTCAAAAAGTCATACAAGCGGGAAATATGCTTATTTTAAAATTTTTGTCTTTAAAATTCAAGACATCGAGACCAATCACAACCTATTACAAAGAAATTAGATTACATTTAATGGCATAATACATTTCTCTGCCATTCTGAACGAACCTGCACCTCGAAGAAGTTCTAAAATACTAGAACAGTGAGCTAAAGAGCCGAACTATAATTTTACCAAATTAGTGGGGTTTTTAGTGAAAAGCCAGACTAAGACAGGTCCCCGAAAGAAGGCAGCAGTTGTTTCAGTACTTAGAGTGGCACAGACCATAGGGGTCGGTATGTGGAAGGCAACGGGAAACTACCACATTACCTTCCAAGTACCTAGCGTACATAAATTGTTATTAAAGATGATGGCATCCTCTGGGGTAAAAAATTCTGGAGGTAAAATAGTCCCCCATTCGGATCTCAGGGAGGGAACTACTTCGGGGATGTGATCCAAAAGTATAAAAAACGAGCCGTGAACATTCTGCGAGCCGGAGCGTAGAATGTCAGAAATAAGAAGCAAGTAGGTAAGCTAGAGAATCTGAAAATTGAAATGAATAGATTAGCAATAGACATAGTAGGGATCAGCGAAGTTCGCTGGCCAGAGGCAGAGAATTTTTGGAGTGGAGATTTCAGGGTAATTCATACAGGATCAGAAGAAGAAAATTCGGGTGTGTGGATAGTTATGAGAAAAAAAGATAGGACGACGTGTAGAAAACTACTTAAAAAAGATGAAAGGGTACTCATGGTTAGATTAGAATCTAAACCGGTAAATACAGTAATAATACAAGTATACATGCCCACCTCTAGCTACAGTGAGGAGAGGTAGAGGCGATCTGCAAAGATATCGAAGATATACCAAGATACGTAGAAGGACACGAAAATTTAATAATTGCGGGGGATTTTAATGCAGTGGTAAGTGAGGGTAGGGAAAGAGCGGTAGTAGTTTTATTTGGTTTAGGCACCAGAAATGACAGGGAAAACAGGCTAGTAGAATTTTGCGACAAAAACAACTTAACCATTACACATTCATTATTTCAACACTAGAAGACGATACACGTGGAAAATGCCAGGAGATATAGGAAGATATCGACTAGATTATGTTAATGTTAGACAGCGGTTTAGGAATCAAGTAAAACACTGTAGAAGATACCCAGAAACAGATATAGACACTGACCACAACATCGTAATTATGAAAGCCGCTCTTAAATTAAAAAATTTGAAAAAAGAAACGGAAAAAGTACTTTGACTTTCAGAAATTAAAAGATAAAGATATCCACAAAAGTTATGAAAAAAATTCAAATGAATTGCATAAAGATATCGAGAAAATTTCTAATACTAAGGAAGTAGAAACGAAATGGAGTAACATTAAATCCAGCTTGGACACGGCGGTCTGAGATATTCTGGAATATACACAAAAAGAAAATAAGAATCCATAAATAACGAAGTATATCCTAAATTTAATAAAAGAAACACGAAATACAATAATAGATCAGACGAAACAGGAAAACAGAGATACAAAGCCACAAAATGGGAAATTAGTCTCAAATGCAAGAAAGCTAACGAACAATGGATTGATGAAAAGTGCAAAGAGGTACAAACTAAGATAGATATAGGAAAAACAGACAAAGAATACAAATTAGTTAGAATGAATTTTATGGATATAAAACCATATAGCAAAAATATAAGGGACGCGGGAGGAAACGTCATTATAAAAAATCTATAGAAAGTGGTTAGATGGCATGAACATATACAGGTAATTTATATGCAGCACAGGAACTAACAATATTAGAACAGGTATCAGACATTGAAAATGATGACTTAGAATATCCTATAGTTCGAGATGAGTTTGAATTAGCATTAAAGGGTCTGAAAAATAATATGGTCTGAAAAATGGTAAAGCGCCGCGTACAGATAAGGTGCAAGCAAAAACTCTAAAAACCGCTAGACAAGCAGTAACATTATAGTAACTATACCTAAAAAAGAGGCGCGGATAGATGTGAAAATTTTCGAACAATAAGTTTGATAGCACACGTTTCAAAAATATTAACTAGAATTGTACAAAGACGAATGGAAAAACGAGCTAAAAAATACTAGAAGAAGATCAATTCGGGTTTAGGCGAAACACGGGAACACGTTTAACTCTGAGGATGATAATGGAGAAAACAATAGAAAAAGTGGAAAGCGTGTATATAGGGTTTATAGATCTGGAAAAAGCATTTGACAATGTAAAATAGAAAAAAATGTTCGAAATACTCAAAAAGATTAGACGGATAGTACATAGCTTATACAAAGAGCAAAGAGCAAAAAACGGTAGTAAAATGAGAGCAGGAAAGTAGAGAAGTAACTATTCAAAAAGGGAAGAGGCAGCAATGTGCCTTATTTCCATTAATTTTTAACTTGTACATTGAAGAGGTAATGAATACTGTCAAATGCAGTAAGACATTTGGAATTACTATGTAGGGACAAAAGATCAATAAGTTTATATTTGTAGATAATATAGCGGTATTAGCATCTAGCAAAGAAGAATTAGAAGTTGCTCTTAATGAATTAGAAACAGTTCTAACAGAGAGAT
Source organism: Platerodrilus igneus (assembly GCA_036346225.1). Lineage (NCBI taxonomy): Eukaryota > Metazoa > Arthropoda > Insecta > Coleoptera > Lycidae > Platerodrilus > Platerodrilus igneus. The sequence goes on along the minus strand of JARFIW010000864.1, from coordinate 3,905,695 downwards.
ACGGTATGAAAATTAACAAAAATAGAACTAAAGTTCTAGTATGCGAAGGAGGAGAAAATAAATCAAAAACAAAAGTACAAATAGGTAACGAGAACTTACAAGAGGTTAAGGATTTCTGCTAGCTACCTAGGAAGCCAAATAACACAAGATAGGAAAAGCACAAAATATATAAAACAAAGATTAGCACAAGGTCGTGCTACATTTAACAAGAACAAGCAACTACTGTGTTCAAAAACAACAAACATAGAAACAAGGAAAAGATAAAACATATGTGTGGAACACAGCAGCGTACGGCTGTGAAGCCTGGACAGTAGGAGAAGCGGACAAGAAAAGGAAGAAGTCTTTGAAATGTGGTGCTACAGACGAATGATGAAGATATCGTGAACAGACAAAGTTAAGAACGAAGACGTGCTAGAAACGGTAAGGGAAGAAAGAAATATGTAAAAAACAGTAAAAAATACGGGAGATGATTAGATGATAGGCCACATACTAAGACATGAGAGAATAGTGCGGAATATATTAGAAGCAGAGATAGGAAAAAAGAGAAGCAGGGGTAGACCTAGGTTAGACTATTGCACACCGATAGTGAAGGATGTAAGATGTCGGAATTTCATGGAAATGTGTAGGTTAGCTCAGAATAGAGATCAATAGAGGTATGCATCTAACTAGTCCGAAGAGAGAAAAATTAATGACGAAAAAAATAACTGTACTTAAACATTATGATTATTATAAACAACTACAGGTATTGGTCTTGCAATATTCTCCACTAATGTTAATTGTGCGAAAGAATTTACTGGAAAACTATTAATACGGAAAATGTCTAAGTGTTGGGGAATCCTTGGCAGCCACAGACCGCTTACTCCCCTTCACATACCCCTACATGTAATTTTTCCAATGCTCCGAAGGTACTACATTGGCCAGGAAGCGAGTGATTTTTATCTAAAAAATTTTGAATTTTGCCGAACCCTTGCTGTTCTAAGCAAGGTAGGAATCTTTAATGTGTGCGACAACACTCACACACAGAACTTCCATTTTACCTCTCATCCGAACGAGGGCGTATTTTTGTGAAAAATGCTAGCCTAACATTTTTCAAACGGACCGTGTCGGGATTCAAACCCGGAACCTCCCCCTTGACATGCCACTGAATATCTGGGAAATATAGTATAAGTATATAACTATAAAACATTAGAAGGTGATCGAACTGCATCAAACAAGAAAGAACAGCAGCTATGTTCAAAGACAACAAACAGAGACAAGAAGAAAATTGTTCAAAGCATATGTATGGAGCACAGCATAGTACGTCTATGAAATAGGAACAGTAGAAAAAGTAGACACAAAGAGATAGAAGTCTTCTGAAATGTTGTGCATAAGATGTATGAAGATGGTAGCAGAAGCAGACAAAGTTAATAACAAATAGGTTATAGAAATAGTAGAGGAATAAAGATATCTGTGGAAAACAAAAAAAAGGAAGGATATATACAAGGGCAGGATACGTTCTAAGGCTTTTTTGGGGAATAGTATGCGATATATTACAAGCAGAGATAGGAAAAAAGAGGTAGAGGTAGACCGAGATCAGACTTTCACATGCAGATAGTGATAGATTCGGACTATGCAAATTTCAGGGAAATGTGAAGGGTACACGCCCAACCAGTTCTAGGACTAAGGATGATGATATTTCTTTGGTGTAAGGTTAGCTTATATATCAACAGATGGTTGGGAAAAATGGATATAACGTAAGATAATTTAATAAAAATGATACTTAAGTTTGTTGTGGGTAGCACATACGCTCAGAAACCTGGATTGAATTGGTGATGCCACACACCATCGAGCGAGAAACCTATATAAAAAAAACTCACCTCAAGAACAAAAGCAAATTATGCTAAATATAAAATGCATTAGATTAACTATCGGGTGTTTCCTGCAGATTCCCAATGTTATATTGTAACTAAATAGCTTCTTTGCACGGCAAATAGTGCATTAACATTTACAAACCACAAACTATAACACTAAATTATTTATCAATAATTGAAACGGAACATCATTAGTATCCATCTTTAAGCAAGCCATATCGTTTCAAATTGTGGATGTAGGTAATATCTAAAACACTTTAAAACAATGGGTCATATACTTAACACCTACAGTATAATTATACATTTTATGTCCTAGCTTTTGATATAAAAAAGTTGTAAGACTGATGTAAACTATAAAACATATGCAAATCCATCATATTTAAAGTGTAAATTAAAAACCATCCCATTTTATTAAAGCGCAAAAACGATGTAAATACTACAAAACATAAAACAAGCTGCGTGTGTAAATAATTAATCATTACTTGCTAAAACGAGTTTGAATTTTAATTACTGAAATCCGTGTGTTTAATAGAATGCAAATTAATTTTAAGATATAAAGCATTCATTATTATAAAAATACACCTTCCGTGCATAAAATAATTCTCTTGTTTGTAACATATCCGCGTAAAAATAATCCCAATCTTATTGCATTTTGGCAAACAAATACTTATTAAATATGTTTGTAAAATATGCATTAAAACACGTTTTATTTACAATTATTAAGATGAAAATCTTTTTGCATTTTACAAAACTATACAGAAAGCGGAAGCTTTAATTAGATAAATTTACTCCCGTGTGCGTGTATAACATATTCCAGAAGCTTTATGAGCTTTAAATAAATATTAATTCAAATTTTCGTGAGTAATAAAGACAAATGCGTCACCTTACTAAGAAATGTGTAAATTAATTGATTAAATAAACGTTTATTCGTGGAATCGGTGCGAACATTAAAAACTCATAAAATTGATAAGAATTATTTTTATAGCTTTCCGGATTTGAATAAGTAAGAGGGAAACAACACATTAATTCAATTCCGTGTGTTGGGCAAGGACAGTCAATGTTTGTAAATTACGTGCAAACTCCGGTCTATTAATGACTGCTTAAAAAAATCTTTGACTGCTACTACTAGGGGATCACGAAATGGGCGACAAAAATTGCTGCGTAAGATTTAAAATGCTGCGAAAGCTGTCGCTGGTCGTCACTCACTAATACAAAATGCTACACATGCTGCGGTCTCTAAAACACAGCGAGCTCGGGGTCTGCTCCTATACTAATTCGAGTACCACTCTTTTGGGCGTCAAATGCTACAAACTTTCGATGCTGCTTATATACCTAAAAAGAAAACTTAAAAATATTTCTGCTTCGCAACGAAGTATGCCACGGCTGCTCAGCTGCTTTCTGTAAATCAAACTAACTACGGTAAACCACTTAAGTTTATTAACATATTCATGGAAAAGAACTCCAGAAATATATATGGTGACATACATGATTTAGATTTGTAAAATTTGTAATACTGTGGGTTATAGATCTACAATCCACAAACATAAGCTTTGTTAGAAACATCCACTGACCAGCTTCGGCCTTTTTGGGCCACATCAGAATGGAGTAGTTGCAAACACTCTTTTTAAGAAACCGAAGCAATTACTGATATAAGCTCCAAGAAGCTTTGTATGATGGTAAGAGTATATTACAACCGCCATCAGATGATAAACAACGACACTAGGCCGTAAAGGTAAAAAAGATTCATTTCAAGCTAAATAGCCATTTTATAGATGGCCATACAAGTATGTCTGTCATTTGAGATTTGGGGAATGTTATAAGAAAAATCTATTTATAATTAATAACAATCAAATCGCGGCGTCCTACGTTTTATTACCCAATCAGGCAAAATCATGTTCACATAAAAAGAAAACATACAATCCCAAGAATATTTACAAACGTTGAAAGTACATATTTGCGTAATCGTTGGCTATGAGAAGGCCGCGTTGAGTGCATTGCTGAAAGAGTGTATAAAAATGGCCTCACGTTGGGGTGCCGCTAAAAGAGTGCTGTGATACAGATACAGCAATTTGTTTAACTTGAACTTGTACACATACTTACCTTCCTTTGTAACTTTTCCTGGCTAGCTCAACGGAACTGACGGAGTTTTTCAGAATGAAATCAAACACAATAATATCACAAAGCATTTATACGGTATTAAAAATTTTCTCTCATACAAGAACGTTTAGACAATTACAACAACTTTCAAACCAAAATAACTTTTAAGAAGGATATAAAAAATGTTATTTATCTTATTTTAAATTTACAGAATTAAACTTATTCCTTTGAGAATGGTTTACCTGGTTATATTTCCACGCTTGAAAGATTTGTTTTGGCCAGAAAAAATCTTTGACAGATAATCTATTAAATATTTTGAACACGGATCACAAATTATCCTGGTAAAACCCTTTTACATAAAAATATTATATGATAAACAATTATGATTACTATACCTTACATTAACTATAAATCAGTTAAAAATAGATCTAAAAGTAATACTTGCAGAATCTACAACAACGTTCCTCGTAATAAAATTCTTCTTACTTTAAGTTGATATCCAAATCAGCTTACAAGATTAAAATCTTCGTTTCTAGCAGCAGTTACCAAAGTACATTTTTGGTTAAATCTACTGCTTGGTTACTTAATAAAATTGTAAAAAATAGCTTTATATTGAAGATTTTTGCATCTTCGTCGTAATAATTCCATTTTCGTATGTAATTTGCGTTTAAAACATGGCTTCTTTATTTATTGCAGCCTGGCAACTAATAAATTGCAATATATTTACTGCATACTCGAATACTATAGCAACATCTTGCGGTTAAATCAAAATAACATTTTGTGCTCACGTGAATGAACTCTAATGAATGAATGACCTCACCGAATAAATAAACGCTTAAAAGCTTACTAGAAAAATGTGGAACAATATGATGCAAGAAGTCTTGGATAACACAATTAGCGTCTAAAATTGTCGAGTGTTATGACCTAATTATCTGGTTCTAGTTATCCATGACGCGTGCTGTTCTTCCTTGTTTAATAGCCAAGGTTAATGTGCCGCATCGCTTCTTTCTAACAGTGAATGCGAAAAATAATAAACATTTCTTATCAGATATTCCCGGGATTTTGCACGTTTTTGTGTTTCGACCGCTTCTAAGAATAAAATGTTTATCGATTAACAAGTTTATATAAATTGGACGTATTTTTAAATACCAATGTTCTAAAAAATTCTCTATTAAAAAATGAATTGCTCTTATCCAAGGGTTAATTAATTTAAATTTTAATTGCTTTTTAATGCAAAAGAGGTTTGAAATACACGTTGATTGTAGTTTCTTAAACTAAAAGCGTAAAACTGGCAAACTTTTATGCTATTTACAGCAAATCAATTGCATTTTTATCAACAATAAGTAAAATAAATGGCTTTATATTTATCTTAAAACGATCGATTTTTACGTGCGTTTTACGGTATCTTATTATTAATTGTTCTTACATATACGACTTACGTTACTTGCTATTTATTTACAATACGCTTATATTATACAGGGTGATTATTTATACACGTGCAATCTGCGTTTTTGTATGGCACTTTAATGAATAAAGGTACGCTTGCATTGTACAGGGCATAACCATGAATTTACGAATAATTTTATTTTTCCGGATTATTATATTTTGATGGGATTTATTTTTAGAGCTTGGGTTTCAATGACCTCTCGTGACCCCTTATCACGTCAATATATATATATATATATATATATATATATATATATATATATATAAAGCATGAAGTAATAAAAATTATAAAACGAGTTTTAAATATACAAAATTGTAAGCTGTTTAAGAAGAAAAAATTTTGATTTATTTGTATTTACAAACGTGGATGATGTTACTGCTGTTAGTTTGAAAGATACAAGTATAATGTTTTCAGAATCGGAAGAAAGATTGGAAAAATCTAAATTCGTTCAAAAGTTATGAAAAATTCATTTATTTTTATCTTTATTTGTACGTAATAACATAGTTTCCATTATTCGTTTTCGTGTTGTTTCTGCACAACGTCCCTCTGAACAAAAAGATACCTACATTGGTAGCGTTTAGTTTCTGAAATAAGAAACTGATTTCTGCTTCTCTCAAATCCATTTTACTTAACCGTTTCATATCCGAAATTTCGGAAACTATTTATACATTAAACTTTTTTTTTTACTTTTCTTTCCAGTATACATCGATTATGTCATGTTTAATAAACTATAACCAAGTGCCAATTCTCCGTTACTTGAAAAAAAAAGTCTACCTGCTGATTACTCAAGTATTTGAGCTTTCATTCAAATTCTGTACAAATTTATGGAGATTTATAGATTTACGGTACATATTTGGTATAAAGTCGATTTTGAATAGAAGATTTAAGGAACAGTATTAGTGTTTTTCGATATTGATTTGAGTCACGGCTAGATGTTAATGCGAGGCGTTGTAGCAGTTGGCCATGTCTTTATTTATATTAATATTAATGAACTAGGATATCATTTTTTCTTCCATTAGACCATTACCATCATTTATCATTGACGATTACCAATGACATGAGATCTTCATCAACTGTATTGCAAACACGTACAATCTTAATTTTTATGCTGTCCCATGTAGCTGGTTTAGCATTCCTGTCAAACTGCGATTATTAAAAAGCAAAAGAAAAATGACATCCGCTGAATGTTAATTAATAACTCATTATCCACAAATTTATTTCGAAAAAGGAGTTTGTATAAACGTGTGTATCATTTACAGTACATATCTTTGCGTCACCAAAGGAAATTTTCATTTTTAAATACAAAGTACTTGTTTATAATATGAAAGCAAAGACCCCAAAGCAAAGTGAATAAATGTAGGACAAAAGTGACAAATAATAATATAGCCTTTTTGAATCTATTCGATTATACATGGATTGTTATTACAAAATGAAAAAAAATAGCAGTAGCAAAATTAATCTTAATTATTACCTAAATATACATATATTAAACAAAATCTTTCCTAACGTATAGAAGACTTGCTGTGTTTTTATTGGCGAATTGGCTCTATATTTAGAGCACACACACAATTCGAATACAATATTGTTCAATTTTTACGAAAGTAGTTCATGTACACAATCAACCTCTAAATTTGTTATGTACTTTTAAAACAATCATTAATCACGAGAAGAGAATTTATTCATAAAATATAAATTTTATCCGTTCCGGTAGGATTTGCACGTAGAAGAAGTTCTAAATTACTATAACGGGTGGAATGGCTTGCGTGTCCCAGTGATCTAAAGAGACAAACTACAGGTTCGACCAAATTAGTCGGGTCTTTAGTGAGAAACCAGACTAAGACAGGTTCCCCGAAAGAGGGCAGCGGCTCTTTCGGTACTTAGATTGGCAGAGACCATAGAGGTTGGTATTACATTCTAAGACACACTACTACGATGTGGAAGGCAACGCGAAACCACCGCATTACCTCCCAAGTACACAGAATACTTAAATTGTTATTAATCCTATGGGGTAAAAAATTCCGAAGTGAAAATAGTCTCTCTTCGGATCTCCGGGAGAGGACTACTTCGAAGGATGTGATCGGAAAGCTCAAAAGAAAAGCCAGGAACATTTTGCGAGTCAAAGCGTGGAATATCAAAAGTATGAAGCAAGTAGGTAAGTTAGAGAACTTAAAAATTAAAATAGATAGGTAAGCATTAGACATAGTAGGAATTAGGGAAGTTCGGTGGCCAGAGGCGGGGAATTTTTGGAGCGGAGACTTTAGGATAGTTCGTACAAAATCAGAGGAAGTAAATTTGGGCTTGGCGATAGTTATGCGAAAAATGATAGGACACTGTGTAGAAAACCACTTACAAAACAACGAAAGAGTATCCATGGTTAGGTTAGAATCTAAACAAATAAATACAGTAACAATACAAGTAGCATGCGCGTCTCTAACTAAAGTGAGGTAGAGGTAGAAGCGATCTACAAAGATATTGAAGATATACTAAGATGTGTACGAGGACTTAAAAATTTAATAATTACGAGAGATTTTAATGCAGTGGTATGTAGGGGTAGTGAAGAAACGGTAGTAGGTTTATTTGGTTTGGGCACGAGAAATGTCAACGGAAAGAGGCTGGAAAAATGTTTCGACAAAAGCAATTTAACCATCACAAACACGTTACTTCAACATCATGCTGGAAGACGATACACGTGGAAGATGCCAAGAGATATAGAAAGATATCAAATAGATTACATTCTTGTTAGACAACGGTTTAGAAATCAAGTAAAAGAATGTAGAAGATACCCAAAAGCATATATAAACACTGACCACAACATCGTAATTATGAAAGGCGCACTTAAATTAAAAAATTTGAAAAGAAGGAACAGAAAAAACACTTTGACTTTGAGAAACTAAAAAATTTGAAAGAAAGTTAAATGAAGTGCTGAAAGACAGGAAAATTTTCTGATATTAAAGAAGTAGAAACAAAATAGAACAACAGTAAATCCAGTTTAAACATGACGGTCAGAGATATTCTGGGGTGTACACAAAAAGAAACCAAGACACTATGGATAACAAAGGTTGTCATGAATTTAAAACAAGAAAGACGAAAATACAAAAACAGACCAAGCGAAGCAGGAAACAGAGATGCAAAGCCATAAAATAGAAAAATATTCGCATATGGAGGAAAGCTAAAGAACGATGAATTGAATAAAAGTGCAAAAAGATACAAACTATGGTGGAAATAGGAAAGACAGATAAAGCATACAAACTAATTAGGACGAATTTTAGGGATATAAAACCGGATAGAAAAAATATAAGGAGTGTGGGAGGAAGCGTCATTGTAGAAAATGTAAAGAAAGTGGTTAAATGGCCAAAAATATATAGAGAGTTTATATGCAGGAGAAAAACTAAAAGCACTAGAACAGTAATCAGACTTGAAAAGGACGACTTGGGATATCTTAAACTTAGAGATAAGTTTGAAATAGCATTAAAGAATCTGATAAATCATAAGTCACTAGGTATAGATATGGTGCAAGCAAAAACTCTAAAAACTGCTGGAAAAGCCGTAATAGAAGATCCCTTTCAATTTTTAAGTTATGTGTATGAGACAGGCAAGATACCCAAAGATATCAAACGTATCACCATAGACACTATACCAAAAAAGAGACGCAGGTAGATGTAAAAATTTTCGAACAATATGTGTTACAGCACCCATGTCAAAGGTATTAATTAGAATTTTACAAAAATGGGTAGTAAAACGGACTGAAGAAATACTGGGAGACGATCAATTTGGGTTTAGATGAAACAGGGGAACACGGGAGAAGACAATATAAAAAAGAGAAAGATTGTATATAGGGTTTGTAGATCTGGAAAAGCATTCGACAATGTAAAATGGAAGAAGATGTTCGAAATACTCAAAAGATTGGAATGAGACAAAGGGTAAAATAAATAATACATACCTTATACAAAGATCAAACAGCACGGTAATAAAATTACAGCAGGAACTTAGGGAAAGAAGGGGTGAGGCAGGAATGTATCCTATCCCCGTTAACCTTTAACTTGTACATCAAAGAATCAATGATTTCTGCCAAATGCAGGAAGACATTTGGAATTATTATACAGGGGCAAAAAATTGACATGCTTAGATTTACAAATGACAGAAGCATTAGCATCAACAAAGAAAGTTAGAAGCAGCTCTTAATGGAATGGGACCAGCTCTAACAGAGTGATATGGTGTGAAAATTAACAATAATAAAACTATAGTACTAGTATGTAAAGCAGGGGAAAATAAATCAAAACGCAAATCAGAATACAGATAGGAAACGAAAACTTACAAAGGGTTAAGGATACTGCTACTTGGGAAGCCAAACAACGAAGATGAAAAATGTGCAAAAGGTATAAAACAAAGATTAGCACAAGGCCGTGCTGCGTTTAACAAGAGATAAAGCAACTACTATGTTTAAAGACAAAAAACATAGAAACAAGGAAAAGACTGCTGAAAACATATATGAAGCATAACATCGTACGGCTGTGAAACCTGGACAGTAGGAAAAGCAGACAGAAAAAGTTAGAAGCCTTTCAAATGTGATGCAACAGACGTAAAGCGAAGATATCATGGACTGGCAAAGTTAAGAACCAAGAAATTCTGGTAATGGTAGAAGGAGAAAGAAATATGTGGAACTGTAAAAAATAGAAGCTAGGCCATATACTAAGGCATGAGGAAATAGTGCGGAATATATTAGAAGCAGAGATAGGAAAAAAGGAAAGTAGAGGTAGACTTAGGTTAGTATATTGCACACAGATGTAGGCTGTGGGAATTTCATGGAAATGTGTAGGCTAGCTCAGAATAGGAATCAATGGAGGTACGCGTGCAACCAGTTCCAAGAAGGAAAACTTACCGACAAAAAAATAACTGTACTTGAACCTAATTATTATTACATGCAACTAGAGGTGTTGGTTTTGGCAATATTTTCAACTAATGTTAATAGCGTAAAAGGATTTATTTATGGGAAACCTATATATTCGGCAAATGTCTAATTATTGGGGATCTTATTTCTAACTCTATAATATTTTTGCTTACTTTCACTATCCGACTCTCTGAAAGGTGTAAGCTTTCTTTTATTCTCTATTAAATCTAATATCTCTTTTGTTACCCAGAGTTTTCTAGCTTCTACTTTATTCTTACCTACAGTCTGTGTTGCTGTATCATGTACAGCCCATTTTATTTCTTTCCATCTATTTTCTACGTTCCCTCCTATAGCTATCTGTTTGACCTTATTATCTAATACTTGTTAATATTCCTCTTTTACCTCACTATCATTAATCTTACCTAGATCCCATCCCTCTCTTTTAGCCTTTCTCAATTTTTTGAATTTTAGATTACATTTCATTTTAACTAAGTTATGATCGCTGTGTATGTCAGCCCCTGGATAACAATGACAGTTTTTAACTTGGTTTCTAAATCTTTGTTTAACTAAAATATAATCTATTTGGTATCTAGCCCTATCACCTGGCGCTTTCCAGGTATATCTTCTTCTAACATTTTGTTTGAATAGGGTGTTTACGGTTACTAATTTATGTTCCTGGCAAAACTCAACTAATGTTTCTCCTCGATCATTTCGTTTACCATACCCAAATTTTCCTACCATTTTTCCCTCATAACTATTAAATTCTCATCTCCCTTAACTTTTCTCACTACACTATTTACATCCTCGTATACTGTTTCTACTACCTTATCCCCGTACTGAGTTGCTGGCATGTAAACCTGTACTAAAACAGTGTCTGTGGGTTTCGTACTCAATCTAACCATAATTATTCTGTCACTAAATTGTAAGTACTCTTTAACTTTACGTTCTAATCTTTTACCTAACCCTATTCCTACCCCTGCCTGTCCATTAGTTGAAGAAATTGTAATTATTCTATAATTATCTTTCCAAAAGCCATTACTATCTGGCCATCTTACTTCACTAATACCTAAAATGTCCAGCTTTTCTTTTCTCACTTCGTCTAATAAATTCATTAACTTATCTACTCTAAGTAATGACTTTACATTCCAAGTCCCTATCACTAAATCGAACCGTTGTTTTAAATTTTTACGATGACCAGCTCCCTTCCGGAGATCCGAATGAGGGGGTATTTTACCTCCGGACAAGAATTTTTCTTGTGAACTCTCCATCATACATAGTTCGTGTTTTAGGCAACGTATACCTGGGAAATATTGTGATAGGTTCACATATCTTTCCACAACGCAGTTCAACCTTGTAAATTATTAAGGATCGTCCTAGACCAACCGACTTTCCTCCAATATCTTTTATCCAGCAAGGCTGTTGCCCCTTGCTGCGTTCTTTAATCGCCTTTTACTATACGCAGACTTACTATATTAGTATTCTTTGTCCACTACTATAGGGAGAATTGTACTTAAACCTAATAATTATTCTTAATCTTCTTTGGGTATTAAACCACTCATAGTTTTTAAAATTATCTTTATTAACGTTTCGATCCATAACCTAGGATCGTTTTCAAAATAATAAAAACTTCAAGTTTGACATTTATGACATAAATTGAAGGTGCTTTTGATTTATTGATGTTTGAAATATTTGGTTTGAGTACACTAAGCAAAATTTTTAAAGTTTAAATGAATAATTGCCTTCAATTTGTGTTACGGCCTGGGACCGACTTTTTTAGGTAGCCAATACGCTTAACGTGAAATCAGCTGATTAATTTTTATTGTAAAAATTCAATAACTTGGGAATTGGAAAACATTTCTATTAAATTCAGGATATCCTTTGTTATTCATGGTTTCTTATTTTCTTCTTGTGTATACCCCAGAATATATCTAGCCGCCATATTTAAGCTGGATTTAATGTAATTCCATTCTGTTTCTACTTCCTTAGTATAAGAAATTTTCCCGATATCTTCTAGCAATTCATTTGACTATTTTTTCTAGTCTTTCGTAGATATCTTCATCTTTTAGCTTCTCAAAGTCAAATTTAAGAGCGGCCTTCATAATTACGATGTTGTGGTCAGTGTCTATAGCTGCTTCTGGGTAGATTTTACCGTCTTTTATTTGATTCCAAAACCATTGTCTAACAATAATGTAATCTTTTTGATATCTTCCTATATCCCCTGGCATCTTCCACGTGTATCATCTTCAAGCATGATGTTGAAATAATGTATTTGTGATGGTTAAATTGTTCTTGTTGCAAAATTCTACCAGCCTATTTCCCCTGTCATTTCTCGTGCCTAAACCAAATAAACCTACTACCGCTTTTTCCCTACCTTCACCTATCACTGCATTAAAATCCCCCGTAATTATTAAATTTTCATGTCCTTTTACGTATCTTAGTATGTCTTCGATATCTTTGTAGAGCGCCTCTACCTCTTCATCACTGTAGCTAGAGGTGTGCGTGTATACCTGTATGATTACGGTATTTACCGGTTTAGATTCTAATCGAATTTTTTTTACGTTCGGATCACATCCCCCGTAGTAGTCCCCTCTCGGAGATCCGAATGGAGAACCATTTTACCTCCGGAATTTTTTACCCCAGAAGATGCCATCATATTTAATAACAATTTCAGTACGCAGTGTACTTGAGAGGTAATATGGTGGTTTCACGTTGCCTTCCAAATCACAGTAGTGTGTCTTAGAATGTCATACCAACCCCTATGGTCTCTTTCGCTCTAAGTACCCTACATGTGACTTTCCAATGCTTCATCCGAAGGTATTACATTGGTCAGGAAGCGAGTTTTTTTTATCTGAAAAATTTTGAATTTTGCCGAACCCTTGCTATTCCAAGCAAGGTAGGGATCTTTAACGTGCCTGACAACACACACATGGGGTCTCCATTTTACTTCTCACCGAAGGAGGGCGTATTTTTGTGAAAAATGCTTGCCTAACATTTTTCAAGCGGACCGTGTCGTGATTCGAATCCGGGACCTTGGGTGTAGTAGTCACACACATACCAACTATGCACGGAGCCGCCCACTCTAAGTACCGCAAAAGCTGCTGCCCTCGTTCGAGGACCTGTCTTAGTCTGGTTCTTCACTAAAGACCCCACTAATTTGGTTAAACCTATAGTTCGGCTCTTTAGCTCACTGAAACTCGCAAGCCATTCTATCCGTTCTAGTATTTTAGAACTTCTTCAAAGTGCAGGTCCGTTCAAAATGGAATTATTTACATTACCTAAAATCGTCGGCTGTGACGTAGCCATTTTAAGTGATTTATCCGACTGCTTTTTTAGAGGTTTCATCTACTTTTTTCTAGCTATCAGTAACCTTAGGTTTTTTTGTTACTAATTTTGGATTCTGACAGAAGCCAATCCAGTTCTCTAGCATTAAGATTGTATTTCTAATCCAAGTTTGCTGGACCATCATTAAGATTTTTTTTCTATTAATGCTGCTTTTGTAGTTGACTGCGCTAGTTCCTTGCTTTGTGCCTAAAGTAACTACTTGTTTATTTTAACTTCTCAATTTCATTCAAAAAATGCTATAATTGCGCTTGCAGATTGATGCTAACTCCATCTCTTACGTCAGTAGAACAAGTGTTAATATAACACCACCGTTCTGATTAGTGCCCGGTAATGCTTGTTGCAATTGAAACATGAAATTTCCGCGATAGTCTGACGATTCCGGTTGGTACTGCAGATCACTTGATATCACCTAGCGTAAATAATAACACTTAAGTTTTGCGTTGTAATCAGTTTGACAACGCTCTGAACACACCCTTGCTATGTCAAATGCAAATGTGACGTCATTTCTATTTCATTATCATAGCATTTATATCGTCTAGTTGTTATCAATTTCGGAACAAACTTTCGGTATTCGACATAGTATTTCTTTTTGGGTCTTTTGTACTTCTTTGTACAGTTCATTTTTTCCTAATAGGTTAAATTAATTCTTTAGTTAATCATTCATTACACTTCTTATCACAGTTTTTACCTTCTTAATGGACGTACATTGTGCCACAGAAGTCTATGCATTCTCCATAATTTACGAAGCTAGTTTTTCAACATCACATTCTGTATTTCTACCGTAGTTTGTAGTTCTAAATAATTTATGTACACTTTTTATATTATTTTCTTATACAGTTGTAATGATTCACTATTGTAATACTCATAGATTACCAGCTAAATGTAAATATAATTATTACTTACCTTATAATTATCATACAAATATAAAAGCATCACGTTAATAATTAATACAAATAGATTGCTCTTTTAACTATGCATAAACTGGTACTCATATCGACACCTAGTGTGAATATAATGGCGTATATACGCTAATTTGTCTAGTAATCTGCATAGTTTTCTAATGTTTATTTACAGAAGATCCTTAATATATTCAAATGCTGATACATAGGTCACTTATGATAATACAACAATATTTATAGCGCCAACTATTTTCTTAAGACGACAACTATTGCTAATATGTCTACACATGCACTAACTGTTCTATCTAAATTTATATACACATTGAGCGTATTGATTCAATGATTTATTTCATATTACTTGTAGATTAATATACAACCTGCTTGCATGTCTGGTTGGAAGTTTTTGATATCAAGCTATAATAATTGGAGAACTTTCTATATTCTACGAGATCATGATCGAATCGCTCCTTTTGTTTGTTCTATGTCGGTTTTTTAAATACGCCATTGCAGATGTCAATCAATCCATTGTTCGTTTAAAGGCTTCATTCACTTCAATTCTAGACCTTTCCGTGACATTTTTATTATATTTATTTGTGTATTGCCATGGAGAGCTTCTAGTTATCACTTCGTTGGCAGAAAACTTGATTGTCGAAATATGGACTTCAGAGTTTAGGGTTTAATAGCAGTGCTCTAATTTAATCCAAGATTAATTCAGAATTTAAAGCCGCTTAACTTTAACCAGTGTCAGAATTGTAAACACAAGAAATTACGAAAAAATTATACATAGTTTTCTTTGAAACTTTTTAGGTATTTGTTTAAAACATTTTGGTTAATTAACGTGTTGTCGGGCCAAAACAACAACTATGGTTATGAAACCTTAGTTGTTAGTTATCGTGATAAAATGTTGTATCTGTCTTAAAATTGTGACGTTCATTTTACGACTAAATTAAAATCTACATCCTACTTTATTACTCATTTATTTAGATCCTGTATATTTTACCTGTTTATTATAAATAGGCTTGCGAATAATTTTCAACTTCAATCTATCTACTCTAAAACGACGAGCTTACGCTATAAATTCTATAGTTGGCACCTTGTTTTGAGTATCCTTTAACTGGCTACACATGACAAAATTAATCCTTATACTGCTACGACCGAAAGCTTGTTGAAATAGTGGTTTGTATTATTTGATAAAGCTTGGCTCGAGTTTTCTAATCTCATTTTTGGTATGTTGATAACGCGAGGATTGAAGCTCGAATTCTTGTGATTTAAAACGATTTTCAATTTGATTCTGCAGTTCGTCCTCATATGTATTTTCCTAAACTACTCGTTTTATAACTCCAAGAGCGATGCACGTTTTTTCTTTATAAGAAGTGTAGATTTTGGATGTATCGTAAGTGCTCCGGGGTTATTAATACTAGTAAGACTCTCTTTTAAGCTCTTAGCTGGAGGCCAAATTGTTGTACGCAGGTCGATTATTCTTCTTATGTAGAACTGACCGCGCTGGTAGGTGTTCTACTGTTGCAGTGAGTGTCGCAGCGCTCCACATTTTTTTTTTGTTGATTCAAACGGAACTCTTCTTTCTTAATTGTAAATAGAAAATCGAAAACGATGCATTTCTTTCTGTGTTGTTTGGAATCCCCCCTCACAGCATTGATAGTTAGCCCGATATATTTACCTTTCTTGTGTTCTGTTTCGTCATCGTGATTCGTGCGGGCCCTCACTGTAAGTATCCTTTGTATTTCTGGCTGACTCGTACGCTTCATAACGTAGCATAAATTTTGACACCCTGGAGTGGGGCCCCGAGTTTGTTTTGCTTTTGGCCTGATTTGTTTGTACTACCCAAGTTATCACATTATCCGGTTTTCCCGGCCTGATATTACTTATGTTTTCTTCC
The DNA here is from genome assembly GCA_036346225.1 of Platerodrilus igneus. Classification (NCBI taxonomy): domain Eukaryota; kingdom Metazoa; phylum Arthropoda; class Insecta; order Coleoptera; family Lycidae; genus Platerodrilus; species Platerodrilus igneus. The sequence goes on along the minus strand of JARFIW010000864.1, from coordinate 3,889,275 downwards.
CATACGTTCGAACTTGTATTGATTTCTTTCCTTTATTTAGTTCTACTTGATACTGTTTGTTCTTGTAATGTTGATGAACATCTACCTGATTCGGTTTCTTTATGTAATATGGTTGAAGTGCTATCCGTTTCTGTTCCTTTTCGTAAGGTTGATTTTCATACAGCCAATACTTTTTCTCTTCCTACCGTTGATATTTGGACAACCCATGATGTTTCCGTTTCTGCCGTTGACTTTCTTACCACCAATCCTAACAACAAACAACGTCATCCTATGACGCGTTTTGAGTTTTCTAAACTACCCTTGCCACCTCGTAAACCTTGTGCTACAACTACTACTCCCCCTGCTGTTCCTGTTTGGCAGAAAAGTGCCCAAAAGGCGCAGACATTAGTCTATGTTCCTTCCGAACCGGAAGATGTATGTCGGCAAAGTCCTAATGTCCTTGATTTTGTTTCGCTTTCCTTCTGGCGGCGCAAACTACTTAAGCGCATTACCTAGTCCTCGCGCCCAAATTCTTATGCCAATTTTTGCTCCCCTTAGGTTTTGATTTCTGAACTTTAAGTTTTCTTTTTATTTTACTTTCCTGTTTTGCTGGATTTTCTTTCTTTTTCTTTCACCCGTGTGGGTCCGGGAATAGAATAATCCCACGGTGCGACCTGCCTGTCGTGAGGCAACTACAGCGGTCCAACACATACACACACACACACACACTTTATGCACGTCCAACACATACACTCACACTTCATACACATACACACATACACACACACCCACACATATTCATATATCAACAGACACACACATACACACACGCACGCACGCACACGCACACACATACTCATACATAACTACACTGGGATTCTGTTTTACTTTCTTTTGTGCGATTCTTAGGTTTTTTGTGGTTCTTGTACTTGTTGCTTGGTGTTACTCTTTTTAGTTTTTCTTTTTTCCTCGTTCCTTTCGTTCCACATTCCTCTCCTTTTTCCTGTTGCTGGTGTTACTTTTTGTCGCTCTTCAGCTGACAGTATATTTTTCGATCCACTGCCTGTGGTAGGTGTTTTCTAGTTCATTTTTTTCTTTTGTTCGGAAACCACGACTTAGTCGACTTTAGGCCTAGTTAGCAATTCTTTTCTTTGGTTCTTCATTTGTTGCGATTCTTTGGGTACCACAGCTTGAAGTAATTAATTTTTTCTTGTTGTTCCCGAGCCATACTTTGAGGCTTGACACTTTTGTCATTTTGGCTGTTACTGTTGGTTTTTTTCATCGCTTTCTTTCTTTACTTTTGGTTTTTCTGCAGGAAACCAATTTTCTTTTGAGATCGAAGACTTTTCTGTTTATTTTCTGAAGAAACATCCGTCCTTCGACGACTTTGACAGTGTTGACGCCGTTCTACCTTTTCCTTCGTTCAGTGCCACTACCTACCTATTTTTCCATGTGCTTCTCTTCGAGTTTTTTTTTTTTTGCTTTGTTCGGTACTTTGCCTTTTCGCGCCGGATAAGAGTTCTTTTTTTGATTTTAAGGTTTTTTTTTTTTGTTTTCGTAAACGAATTTTCTTTTAGTTTTTTCTTAAGCGAATTTTGTTTGGTTTGTATCTTTGGTACTGCCCACTCCCGTACTTTTGCTTTCCTACCCCGTTGTTTTAATTTTGCTGGGGGGGGGGGGGAGGGTTACGACTAAATTAAAATATACATCCTTTCACTTTATTATTCATTTATTCAGATCCTGTATATTTTACCTGTTTATTATAAATACACTTGCGAATAATTTTCAATTTCAATCTATCTACTCTAAAACGACGAGTTTACGCTATAAATTCTATAGTTAACACCTTGTTTTGAGTATCCTTTATCTGGCTACATATGACTATAGCATAAAATTAATCCTCATACTGCTACGACTGAAAGACTCGTTGAAATAGTGTATTCTATTAGTTGATAAAGCTTGGGTCGAGTTTACTAATTCCCTTTTTGGTATGTTGATAACGCGATGATCGAAGCTCGAATTCTTGTGATTTAAAACAATTTTCAATTTGATTCTGCTGTTCGTCCTCATATGTATTATTCTAAACTACTCGATCTATAACTCCAAGAGCGGTGCAGGTTTTTTTGTTATAAGAAGTGTAAATTTTGGGTGTATCGGTAAGTGCTCCTGAGTTATTAATACTAGTAAGACTCTCTTTATAGCTCTTAGCAGGAGGCCAAATTGTTTTACGTAGGCCAATTATTTTTCTTACGTAGAACCAACTGCGCTGGTAGGTGTTCCACTGTTGCAGTGAGTATCGCAGCGCTTCACATCTGTCGACCGTGGTGACGCTACATCTGGACACCAGCACCCGGACGCTTCGTTGATTCACCTCCGTGGATGAAATGGGCACACGCTAATATCCCGGCACTTGTAGGTATGTTGTATTAGTCTTCCCATATATCGGGAGCACGTCTTGTATTCCTACTTTTGTTGTTCGTGCGTCGCTGGTGCTCCATAGTACTTTACTACCCGATTATTAGAATTTGTTCTACCGTAAATAATTTTTTTTTTTTATTTCAACACCCTGGTGTTATGAGCAAGTATAGACAGTAATTTTCTTTTTTTTCTTTTATTAATGAATATTCAATGTTAAACGAAATGCGCACTTCGTAGGTAAATTTTTAAAATGTGTTCTTTATAATACAAGTATTTATTCATTTATTTTGTTGATTCAAACCGAATCTTCTTTTTTGATTGTAAATAGAAAATCGATGACGATGTGTTTTTTTTGTGTTGCTAGGAATCTCCCCCTCTCCACATTGGTAGTTAACCCAGTATTTCTACGTTTCTTGTGTTCTGTTTCGTCATCGTGATTCGTGCGGGTCCTCACTGTAAGTATCCTTTGTATTTCTGTCGTCTGACCCGTACGCTTCATAACGTAGCAAAGTGTCTGAATATGAGTTATTTGCGTAACCGGAAATTATTTGGTATTGGTCTATTTTCGTTTTTGTTCTTCGCGGCATAAACTTTGACAGTACTAACCTAGTAATTCAAAATAATGTTCCTTAAAACCAACATCGTCGTTGCTTAAAGTTTACATCGTAAGATTTTAAACATAATCCAGTTTTTAGTGCACATCTGACAACGAAATCAATCACTGTTAACCTGGTTTACATTTACACGGGATTCACTAATCTAAAAAGGATTAACTGAAGATCTTATTAAATATAAAAATCAATTATTTATACAATGATTTTTAAATTGCTTTCTTCAAAGAAATAATTAAGCGGCACCTTTAATAATACATACATGTAATAAACGCTGGCATGAAAATTAAATATAAAGCCTGGGAAGGGGTTATTGACACATCTCTTGTTCGATGGAAAAATCCGGAAATGCTTTTGATGCTCAGACATAGGTATCTTGCAAGATGTGTGTGAACAAACGTTTATTATGGGTTTACTCTACACTGAGGTACATGTCTACCTTTTTAAGTGATAGATGAAATGAATGTTAGATTTAGTAAGAAAAAATACAAGGTTACATTTGGATTTTAATAACAAAAATTAAAAACTAGTGTAGGACACTAGACAAAAAAATATTAGATTATCGCACAGTGGTAGTTATCTACAATATTGCATAGAGTGTGCATCTGGTTCCATTGGAAGTATGATCGTGTTTCGTTGCTGATGCTGGATATACCTGTTCCTGAAGACTTTTGGATGACTGTGTAATCATTGGAACAAGAACGGGAACTCCTCAAAGCATGTCTCGCTTTAATTTGCTGGCTATAGATATTCGGTTCTATGGAGGGCTTAGTGATGCTTATAAACCGTTCAGTCCACCCTTCATTTAACTATGATCTTCTGGTTAAGAATAGGAAACTGAGCCCGTCGAACCTCCTTCGATCGGGTAGCCAAAGGTAAATGTATCTCCGGACTGCTTGAAGCGAAGTCAACTACAGAAGCGGAAACGTGACACTCTCAGTGTCGCTATGACGGCCATTTAACTCTCTTGCGAGTTTTTCGGCTTGTTGATGTTGGGATGTTTTTGAGGTGTGTGTGTGTGTGTGTGTGTGTGTGTGTGTGTGTGTGTGTGTGTGTGTGTGTGTGTGTGTTGGATGACTTTTATACATAGATATACATAATTAAACATAGAAACACATATAATTTGGTGGTGTTTTGTGTTTGTGTGTGTGTTGTAGAAGAGAGTAACACAAGCTAAATATGTGGAACGCTTCACGATTTTGCGTGTCATCCTTGCGCAGGGGCCATGCTAATCTTCTCTGTATCGTTCCAATTTTAGTATATGTACCGCCGAAGCGAGAACTGAAGCGAAGTGCTTGGCAGTCAATTTATATACCCGCAGAATGACTTATGTGGGAATGCTTGGTAATTTAAACTTTATATATTTAGGTCGTTGTAGTAAATTTCAAATCGATACTTAGACGGTTGTGTGTTTATAGTAGGTATTCCATGATAACTTATTGATAGAGCAATTGTATTTTGAAACGAAACATATAAATGTGGGAAATTTGTATTAATCATTCCTTTCGTGAATCGATTGGTAATAATTATGCGTTTTTATTTTTTCATAGTACCATAAATTTCAGTCGATATTACAGTCATCATCATCATCACCATCATCATCAATAGTTCTTCAGTCCCTCAACTGGTTGGACGCGTACTTCCATTAATTCCCATTCTGAGTTAACCCACACATTTCTCAAAACTCCCACAGTCAACATCTTTCACTATCTGTATGCAATAATCTACTTTCGGTCTACCTCTATCTCTTCTTTTTCCTTCTCTGCTTCCAATATACGCTGCGCTATTACCTCATACCTTACTATGTGTCTTATAATCCTCATCATCATCGTTAGGTCTTCGGTCCTGGAACTGCTTAGATGCGCACCTCTGTTGCTTCCTATTCTAAGCTAACCTGCTCATTTCCCTGAAATTCCCACAACCCTCATCTATCATTATTTGCGTGCATTAGTCTAATCTAAGTCTACGTCTACCTTTTTTTCCCCCTATTTCTACTTGTAATATATTCCGCACGAATCCCCAATGCTTTAGAACGTGGCCTACCTTTCTATTTCTCCCATTTTGTTTTGTTTTCTACAGATATTTTACTTCCCCTACTATTTCTAGAACCTCTTTGGTTTTAACTTTGTCGGCGCATCCTATCATAATCATACATCTGAAGCACCACAATCCTAAGACTTTTACCTATTTCCTGTCTGTTTCTCCTACTGTCCGATATTACAATATAACACAAAAAAATAATTATGATTAATAGTCACAGTGGCTGATGCCGTTAACAAAAAATATAAATCAAATAAAAAATAGGTATGCTATAATAAAATATTGATAAAAATACGCTGGCTATACAACTATAAATAATAGTAGAGAAAATTATAAGGCACTTAAACATAAAATTTACAAAAAAAAGATGTTAGGGGACCGTCTGCTAAAACAAGATAGTCAGATTAAACAGGATACCTCCTTTTATATTTCTGTACCGCTGGCGCTATCTATCTCTGTATCTTGGTTTTGCCTGTCCAAAACCTTATATTTTCCATATTTCAATTACTAACTCGATTTGAAATGATCATTTGGGCTTTGCATGAAAGTCTAAGTTATTATTTCATCTTATTCACTGTAATACGATAGTATTTATCAACTTACCTTGTGTAATTAACTACCTAATATATATTAAGTTAAGTAAAAAGAACGTAGTACACCGAGTATATATACATATATATATATATATATATATATATAATAGTTTCGATAAATAGTACAATTGGGATATTTTGTCCAAAATTAAAACGAAATAATATTTTGCATATATTTAATTACAAATCGACGTTTCGGCAAGGGTTGTTGCCTTTATCAAGATTCTACAAAGGAAAAGCAATCAATACAGTCATCAAAAATCTTCTTTTAAAAATTACTTACTTAATTGTTATCAATTAACAATTGTTAACAATTAACAATTAAGTAAGTAATTTTTAAAAGAAGATTTTTGATGACAGTATTGATTACTTTTCCTTTTGTAGAATCTTGTTAAAGGCAACAACCCTTGCCGAAACGTCGATTTGTAATTAAATATATGCAAAATATTATTTCGTTTTAATGTTTCTTATATGTTTTCATATAAATATATATATTGCCGTGGAATGCTCTAATTAAGCTCCGTACCTCACCAGTTTAAAAAAAAAAACTTTCAAAAATATAAAATTTTCTTACCCAGATTCTGCTTCATCAAATTAATTTCTTCAGCAGCTTCCCTGGCTAGCTCAGCTGTGCCTCCTCTCGGATACCTAAATTTACTATCATTCTCTTTAACGTTCACACACAATTCAATAGAATCACAAAATAATACAACAATCATACAATATTTATTTACCACTATTTACAAATAATAATTCATGGTTATGTACAGTTCGGTGCTCTAGTTACACCTCAATAAATACTATCTTTGTAAAGTCCTTGTTTTTAAAATTGAAATTTCAAACACATTTAATGCAACAGGAGTAAATGGGCCCCAAATAATACCTTATCTTTATTTATTACTGCACACTGGAGTATGGTAAGCTCATGATAACCCAGTTTATTACTGTATGCTTTCCACTTTGCATACTATTACTACAAACTTAAAAAAAACCATGTACTCTTAACAATTAAATTTAAATTCATCAAGAAATTTAATAAGCTTTACGTACACTTTTTGTTTTATATTCCAAAATACCATAATAATAGTCAGTTAAACGTATCTTTTTCAATACGTTAAATTACCAACAATAATCATCAAAGTACCCTCACACATCACAAATAATTTCAACATTTTATATAAAAAACAGCAAATTCAAATGCGTTACCTGGAAAAAGCGTCAAAAGTCTATCTCCGTTGAAGAAGCTCTATATCCCAGAACCACTCGGCTTCGAGATTATGCTCGCGCTGTTCCAGCTATTTATAGATGACAACTCAGTTTAAGCTGAGCTGCGTGCTTCCAATTCACCAATTCCAACATCCAAATCCATGTATATTACACTTGTTTATTATTGCATTATTAATTTACAAGCTTGTTAAAGTATTCGTGGATTTCAGTTAAATTTAAATTACACTCTATTATACTCGCGTTACTAACTATAAAGCCACAAATAATCTAATACTATTTCACTGAATGTTACAAAATTTTAAATACTCACAAGCTTTGTCAGTTGATTATAATACATTGTTAAGCGATGCAAAATTAAAGAGGCCCAGAGTATTCATATCATAAAACTAGGCCCCCTTGGCCACACTTTACGCAAACTACTTAATCGAAATTAATATTTCTCCAAATTTTGTCTAAACATTTTAAACTTCTCGAAAATATTCCCCCGTCAACACGCTATATCAGACAAACTATCACACCACCTGTCGCGTGTTCCTCTGTTCTAAAACTAACTATTTCGTCCAATCATACATTTCAGTGACGTCTTAAAACTCCGCCTGCAATATCTCTATTTCTGTCTTATGCATATTTGATGTCGCATTCTAACCTTGCGTGTGTTGTAGAAAATCGATATAGCTGCCCGCATCGTCATGGACTCCACGTGGATCGAATACGTGCCTACTCAAGTAAAAGCTTTTATGCCCGTCTCATTTTGAAGCATATTATTGATTGTTCATCCCTTCTGCTCTTTAAAAAACCCTTGCCAGCGTTTATGCGAAACCACCGACGGTTTGAACAATATTTCCTTGAAACTCGCCTCGTTGTCTTCACAAATAAGCGGAAGATGACCTTTCCAACATGCAGGTGTGCTCAATTAATGATCGTTTAAAATAACACTTCTCGGATCTTACATTTCACAGTATTTTATACAACCAGCGTTTGTTCGTTTGTTAAGAAAGCTTTTCGCCTTGGGATTATCGATTTTTCATGCTCTGATGCGTTTTCTGACGTTATAACCCCTTGAATTAAACTAAATTAAATTAATTAATAATTTCTATTGGCTTATAAAACTGATTTTCTTTATGAACCTATTGCCTTTTAATCCCTAATTATAAAATTATGTCAATACTTGTTAATTTAAATTAAATAGATGAAATAAATTTTGCGCGTAAATTTTATGTTCCTCTCTCTACACAGGGTGTTTGAAATTGCATTGTTTCTACCCAAATTTAACCCTTTAAATCCACTACAATATATATATATATATATATATATATATATATTGATATGATAACGCCGTACTCGGTGTACTATGTTCTTTTTACTTAACGCCACCTCTCTGTGTATTTCAAATTTAATCTTTTACTTTTATTATTATGCCACGGCTAGCCCTTTTTAATTTGCACAGAGTGCACAACGTTACGATATTCAATTTTCTTTTTTCACCCCTTTATGATTACCTATTTGAATTGATAAAACAAAGTCAATTAATTTCATATAATGAACGGAAATAATAATTACAATTTTTGAAATTGATTAAATACACCCTTCAATCAATTAACATCATATGTATTATTTATCCGAAAATTTATATACTTTTAATTCAACATAAAGTCACCAAAAACTACACCCTGTACAAAAGAATCTGGAACGTTCTAGACCTCTTTATGATTTATTATGTAAGTTTAACGTATGCAATGTTTCTTGTTGACTTCATTACAAGTTTGGATAAATTGAATAAATTCAGTATTAAAATTTAAATTGAAAAATATCTTAAAATTAAGTAGATCTGACCTGTGATATGTTGTTCGTGTTGTGGATCAACACCCCCTCGCTGTCTTCATTCGTATGCCTAGTTGAACCAATATTTGAGTACAGTTACCCCTTGTTTTCCAAAAATCACCTCGTGCATCTTTTTTTATATTTGTCTGCATATGCCTTAAATCTCTTGCCTTAAATGCTTTTGACGCAGATTAGAATTCTACCAGAGTTATACCAAAATTCGATTAAAATTGTCCCCTTAGAATCCAATTACAATTATAATTTTCCTCTTAAAATCCACTTAGAATTACAACTTCTATTCACCAGAAGTATTATTGTCAACACAGATTTGAATTGTCCAGAAATATACCAGAAGTATTATTTTCGACGACGATTTGAAGCTCTATTATTATAAATATTTAATTTAAATCAGTTACCCAATTTCTACTCACGTTTTCTATAAAAAACGGCAACAAGTCTTTATATATGCTTAACGTAATTGTTGCACTATATTCACTGTAACATAAATTTAATCTATTATACTTTATTTATTTTACGCGTAGATTTTTGGTTAACAGTGTCGTAGCTTCGACGTGCATCAGTGTGGACTGAATCGTATTATCGCCGAATGGGTGTTAAATAGCCTTTTGCCACTACCTCTGGGTTGGGTTTTCAAGCAGTACTGCAGATTATTTCAACCAACCAGGTTTTGTCTTTAATATTTCCTGTATTTTTTAAGCTGTTTCTGATGTAATTAATTCGGATTTCCGTGTAGTGGTGTTTATTTGCGGTCTTTGATACTTTATTATTTGTTATCTTTGCCATACGTTGTTTGTGTAGATATCGCCTTTTAGATAATTATACAAAATAAATGATGTAACTCTAATGCTGTTTTAGTTCATGTATTTATGCATCTTTGAAACTGCGTTTTCTTATCAAAGCGCTTATTGTTCCAGCGTAATTGCTAAAGCTTTGTTGGATTTTATCTTCGGCGTTTTTATTTTAAAAATGTAGAACACTTCTCAATTACATGTACGATCATTTCTCTTCTAAATATACGTTCTATTGTTGAAAGATATGCTCACTGGCATTACTTAAAATTAATAACAGTCTATATACTGGGTGTTAAATGCTTGCTATTTACATAATGTACAAATTACCTATTTTTCTGCTAAATACGCGCTCTATTGTTGTAAGATATGCTTACTTGCATCGTTTAAAGTTAATTACGGTCTTTATGCAGGGTGTTAAATGCTTCCTATTTACATAATGTATGAATTACTTATTTTTCTGCTAAATAAATGCAGTTTTCTGATTCCTATTGTTATTTATAGTTACTACACGACCCTTACTACTGAATACACCCATAAACAACCCCTTATCACAGCAATATATAAATATATATATATATATATATATATATATATATATATATATATACATATATATTGCTGTGTTTCCTCGTATTAAGAATCCAGCCTCACGAATTGGGCGTCAAGAATTGCTGTGATTTTCTTGTCCGTTGTCTTTCTTCTGATAATCGTCTCTTGACTCTTTCCGCCTCGGCAGCTCACCTAGATAAAACTTTCATCCTCATTAATTAAAAAAACACATTCCTACCACAAACATCAACGTTAACTCTATTTACACCAATATTCACAATACATTAAAATTTCAAAATTAAATTTTAGCATAAATTGCAGCATCATAAAATTTCAAGTTCAAATTTGTCATCATTTTAATTTGCATCCAGAATTAGAGTCCTTGCAGGATGCATACTAATTAAATAAACAATATTTGCAGACCTGAGTCTGAATAAAAGGGAGCATCTCCCACCCCTTTACGTTAATTTAACAGGTTAGTCTAAATGAGCTCAAAGACAGACCCAAATTTTCATCATAATCAAAAACATAAACCTGATAAATACTCCTTTCTACTTATACAAGAAAATTTTACCTTAAAATTCAAAATTTGTCGTTTATACAAATTTACTACTGTCCATCTTTATCAAACAAATTATAAAGATATTCAACACACACCAAAACATCTAAGATCGAACAAAATGCATAATTTACCTGAAGGTTAATGCACTCGTGGTTTCAATGTACATCGGACTTGCTCATCCCACCATTCCAGCTGGTTTATGTTTACGTCTTTAGATTTCTGACCGCCTTTAAAATTTTTCTACACCACCATTCGTCTAAAAAGCTTTCAGGGCTTCTCAGAACGTCATATATGTATATCTAAATCTTGTTTTGTGGATCCAATCACGTTTACCAATAACATTTGATTACTAACACCCCCGAAAAATAGCACTGAAATTCATCATTCTTTCACGCTATACCAAAAACTGCATACTTCTATTTATTTATTTATTTATCGTTATTAATTTGGATAATTGGTACAGTAATATCCGCAAATATAACTAGACTTTGTTACCTTTATTTATCTTCTCAAGTGTACTAATAACTTTTATTGTAGCACGTAATCACCACGTATTCTACTTAAAGTATCGAATAATCAAAAAATAAAGAGCAAAACTGTTTGAAGTATCGAATAAAATCAAAAATATAAGAGAGCGAAACTCCTATTAGCACGGGTTTATATAATGGCTCGCTTGCAAGTCGAATTTGTCCCGCGACGGCCGATTTTCAGAAATTCGCATTCTATTTTCCCTTCCGATGTCTCGGCACAATGATTCTACTGAAATTTGCACTCGTCCGAGTTGAAAATCTAAGAAATTTCCACACGGCTCGCAACACGTCCGAGAACAACTAATTAATTTTACACACCAACTGATATGCTTCCCCTCTAATGTTGCATCTTATTTCAACCTTAATCGCCAATCTAGTCTGTTCGTTCTATCTAAAACCTGTGCGTTTGTTTTACATTTTCCCCCTCATTTAACTGCTAATGCATTCCATCTCGCTTGTCTTTATACCACAAACTCGCTTTCTTACTTGCACTCATATAGCTTGGAGCTTATCGACTATCATATACATCGTTATCTTTGCAAGTGTTCTGAGTTCTAATACGCCGAAGGCTCTTACTTGACTTTCCCATGTCTTTTATAATTTCTCGATAGTTTGAGTACTTGGAACGATTAAATTAAATACAAATTGAACATTTTCAACTCTGCTTCTTTTTATAGAAAGCGTCCAGTGAATAATCTCAACCCCTTATTTTTAATGAAACGAATAAATTTTTATGCTCCAGGGTTTTAATAACGCGTATTATCTAATGACATTCTACATTACTTCCTTCTAAACGTTGATTATGATTATATACAAACCCTACACTCTAATTGAATGATTTAAATCTACACAGTAGGCCTTTAATTAAGCGTACTATTTTCCCCTGCTTTAATATACACGGTGTTTAACATTATCTAAACAATATAAACCCTGCGTTTAGAAGTAAATGACGAATTTATTCAGCATGCCTTTAAGTGAAGTGTCTTATTACCCAAAGCGTCCTTATACACGGTGATTAAAATTATTTGATGTCGTTTATTAATTTTTCTACCCTGGTCTAAATTTGAGTAATATATATATATATATATATATATATATATATATATATATATATATATTGCTATGCTCCCTAAATTATTCACGCCCGTCTTTGTGCGCCATATTATTTATTGCTATGAACTACTGGAATTATCGAGCCCCTACGTTGGGCTGTTATATTATTATTGCTATGTCCCTCTAAATTATTCGCGCTCCATCATTTGGGCGACCATATTAATATTACTATGTATAAACAAGATTGTAATTATCTCCTCCGACACGTTGGGCTGTCTTATTAATATGCTATAAATTCCCTCCAGAAACTAGATTTTATCTTAAACTAACCTTGTCTACCAATAACAAAATTTGATACGTAACCGCCTTCCTCGTTACCAATTTCCTATTCAACTTATAGCTCCTCCTTGAACTGTTTAAATTATCAAATCACTCCCATTCACTTTATCTTATAACCTCGACTAGCATTTATTTGGAATTGTAAAATTTAGTTAATTTGAGTCTTATATAATGAAACCAATATTATGTACAGCTTTTGTAAATTATTTAAAATACACTTTTCAATTAATTAATGTTTGCAAATCTCATTTATCAAAATCATATACTTTTTACTCAAAACCCAAAGTCACCAAAAAAACCCTATTATCTTTATAAAAGAAAAAGCTTGGAACGTTCAAAACTTCTTATCATATCACGCACTTTATGCGTATTTAAATCCTTTGTTTTGGTGAACTTTGTCACATTAATTTATATTAAGCAAATTCAATATTCAAATAAAAAATTATAGAAAAATAAAATGTGTTCTAACTAAAAATCTGACCTGGTCTATTCTCTTCTTGCAATTGACGCATCCACTAATATTTCCCATTCATTAAGCCATCCATTTGAATAAAAATTATTTTCCCCCAATTCAGGATTATTACATGCCCATTCGAAATATTGTTTATCCACACACTTGAACCATTTCATTTAATTTGTTGCCATCACCCTCTGGACTACCATTATTAACTTCTACTTATGCACCCCAATTTATTGTCGTCTCATTTAGACTTATTACTTCATATCAATTTCCCCAAACTTAGAATTGTATTATCATCATTTATTTTCCCTACGTACTCGAATAGAATTCTTATTATCATTGTCCCCTGACTCGAAAATTGAATTTTTCTCCCCGTACTCGAAGCCCTATTATTAATATGTTTTAGTTTAAAATAAAATTCCCCAAAATCTACTTACGTTTAATCGGTAATTATAATTTTCATCTTGGCACTTATACTATCTTTCACTTTAAAATTATTACGTATCACTTTATTTCATAGCGGCGCACTTCGGCCTTTGTTGAGTTGCAAACTGACCTCGTTATCACTGTACCTGTTAATATATCTTTTCTCTCCTACTCCGTCAGTGGGTATGGTCTAGAAACTCGTCGCTCTCTTTTGACCAATCAAATAATTACATTTAAAGTAGTTTCTGATGTAATTTTCTATGCTCTCAAATAATTGTGACATGATCGCAGCTGTCTTCGTTATCAAACATGCGGTGTTTTGATGAATCTAATTGCTTTTCCATAAACAACTGATGCAATTCGACTTTTAATTTTCATATCTGCCTGTTATTTACGCAATTTTTAATCTCTTTTCGTATCAGAGTTCTTAACTACTTGCACGCATTTACATTATGCTTCCTGAAGCTCTATTTCTTATCACAGTATTAACCTAATTGTTTGGAACTCTTTTGAATGCGTGTTTAATTACACTTTATTATGTTTACATATAAAATACGCGTGCTTCCACTGAAAAATATTATTATCTGCCTTACCTAAATTAACTAAAACTTTATCTACAGGGTATTAAATATTTACTATTTACCTAATGCATGTGTTCCTGGTTTCTACGCTAACTATGCGTCTTCCTGTGTCTATTTGCGTCGCTTAAAACTACTTATACTTTATAAACAGGGTGTTGACTGCTTACTATTTACAAACTACTTCCTTTTCTCAATTCTTTACTACATAAATCCAGTTTTCTGCTGCCTATGGCAATTTCTCATTTCTAAACGACCTTTACTATAAAGTACACCCTTAAACAACCCCTTATCACAGCATAATATATATATTGATATGTATTTTTCGCCCCTACGTTGTTGCGCCATAAATTTGCTGTAGTACCCCCCTTACTTGTGGAGCCGGATGTAATAAACGTCCAGCTAAACGCCACCGCTCTGTGTTTTCACTTTAATCTTTTAATTTTATTATGCCACCGCTAGTCCCTTTTAATTTACACAGAGTGCACAACGTTACGATGATCAATTTTCATTTACCGCTTTATGACTACCGTTTGAATTGATAAAACGAAGTCAATCAACATTCATATAATGAAAGGAAATAATATTTACACTTGACAATTATTGTAATTTTCTAAATACACCCTTCATTCAATTAATATTATATAGATTATTAATCCCAAAATTTATATTCTTTTAATTTAAAATAAAGTCACCAAAAACGACACCTTTACAAAAAAATCTGGAACGTTCGAGACCTTTTTATGATTTTTACGTAAGTTTCAACGTATGCAATGTTCCTGTTGACTCCTTACCTGTGATCTCCTGCTGATTTGTTTCGTGTTGTGGATCAATACCCCTCATTATCTTCAATCGAAACCAATGCTCTGCTTTGTACTTTTTAACATACGTTAACCAATATTTTAGTACGGTTACTCCTTGTTTCGAAAATCACCTCGTGCTTTATTTTATATTTCTCAGCATACGCCTTAAATATCACTTGAAATTCCAGACTTCGGATCATAAATTAGCAGTGTATTAGAAATAGACCAGAAGTCTATTAAAACTGGACCATAATTGTTTTCGACGCGCATTAGAATTACAATTGTGCCAGAATTAAAATTAGAATTGTCCCAGAATTAAACCAGAATAGTCCCAGAATTAGAATTGTCTCGGAATTACAAGCCCTATATCATTATAAATATTTAATTTAAATTAATTACCCAATTTCTACTCACGTTTTCTGAAAAACGGCATAAACTCTTCATGTATTCTCAACGCAACACTATTTTCAATATAATATAAATTTTATTTATCTGCGTAAATATTTGATTAAAATTGTTGTGGATTCGACGTGCTTCAAGTTGAGACTAAGCTGCCTTATTACCTGTGGGCGTTATATAGCTTTTTCCCACTACATTTGGATTGGTTTCCCAAGCAGTCTTACAGATTGTTGCAACCGACCACGTTTGTTTTAATATTCCCAGTATTTTCAAGCTATTTTCTGATGAAACTATTTTGGATTTTCATATCATGCTGTTATTTACTATTATTATCGTTGCCGGACTTTTAACTTATGTCTGTTGTTTTGTGTAGATAAAGTTTTTGGATAATTGTACAAAATAAATGATGTAACACGATTGCTGTTTTCGTTTATGTATTTATTCATCTTTGAAAGTGCGTTTTCTTATCAAAGCGTTTATTGTTCCTTTTTTATTACAAGAGTAATTGCACGGGAATTTATTAGGTTTTATCTTATCTTCTGCGTATTTGTTTTATAACTTGGTGAACACTTCTCAACGTAGTTTAATTACATGTACGATTATTTCTCTGCTAAATACGCGTTCTATTATTGGAAGACGTGCTTGCTGGCATTGATTAAAGTTAATTACGATTCATATACAGGGTGTTAAATGCTTGTTATTTACAAAACGTGCTAATTATTTATTTTCCTGCTGATTCTTATCGCTATTTACAGTTACTATGCGACCCTTACTACTCAATACACCCCTAAACAACCCCTTATCAAAACAATATATGTATATATATATATATACATTTCTATGATATTTGGAGGTTAAAACGGCATTAGTATTCAACTTGGTAATTATTTCAGGATTCAGCATGGAAAATACAAATAACAAGATGAAACGCTTTTCTGTAAAGTAGAAATGAATAATTTTACAGAATAATTTCAGTAAGCTGAAAGTTAATTTAGCATCATCCTTTAACTATGAATACTAATTAAAAATAGCGTGTGTTATATCATAAACATATTATAAATCAAGGTAACCTTCAGAGTTAAATTATTGCAAAAAAAGTTTGAGCATTTTAAAACGCTGTACTTCTGCGTAATGTTTATAACAGTAAAGGTGGCAGTTATATTCGAACGAAGCTTTATGAGTATCGTTAAAAAATAAGAGGACATAAATAACAGGCAATTCTAAATAGAGTTGGTCGGCGATGTCAATTCAAAATGAATTTATGAATTTATAGTTTTGGAATGGGTATTTAGTTGGTTGCAAATACTGCTGGCCAACAGCCAAACAAAGAGGAGTCATTTGTTAGAATGAGTAGAAGTAAGATAGAAATATCATGTGATAACATAGACATAGTTTAAACTTAAGAGGAGAGGGTGATTTTGTCAGTTACAATAGAACTTGCAAACCAATAAATAAAGAGAGATTGTTTGATAGAATGGGTATGAGTGAAATAAGCAGAGATGTAACTTTAACGTTCGGGGACAACGGGGATGACAGACAAAGTAGACAGGTGATTTAGAGCGTATGTATTGAAACGAAATAGCTATAACGAGTATTATTAGAGACGAGTTTTAAACGTTAACCTTTGCCAGTACGGATTCAATTTTTAAGGAAATGTTTAAGTGTTGTCAGTTAGAACGAATACAGAAAAATGATAGTAGTGCGTTGTTGTGAGTTTAAACTTATGTTTTCGTAGAAAATCGGTTTCGGTTAGAATTGAAATACATAGAACTGTATACATTAGCTTGTGGTAAGGGGGCAATTTCAAAAATTTCGTTGGCCGAGAGAATTGTTGTATCGGGCAGTTTCTAGAGTATTGGGGAAGATAATGAAAATGTTTGTGGAAAAATGTATCCGTTGGACGTTTTAAGAATTGAATGTTTGTTTGTATTGACGGAATTAACAAGCTTTAGAAGGGCAGAAGAAGGATATATAAACTCCAAGGAATGGTGGTGAGACACTCTAAGTTTCCAGCAAGCGCACGTCTCTTTGGGCTTACATTTGTAGTTTACAACCGGCCAACGACGCCAAGTATTATTACGTTTACGAGTTGCATAAAAGTTCTTTTTATGTAAGTAAAACTTACATTTATTTGCACTAAGTGTGCTAAGTATAAAATTGAGAATGGAGTAAAAAGAGTGTTTGGTCAAACTGGTTGATTACCTACACATTATAGAAGAGTTTTAGGGAGTCTGAATGCAGTATGGAGGTGGAAAACGAGATAATTTTGTGATATGGTTGCAGCTAGCAGTGGTGGTAATTGCAATTCAGATTGGGTGTTCCTATAGGCAGCAGTCGTTGATGGTATGATGGCAATCCTGGGAGCAGTGATAAAATCCGTTGCTTTTGTTTGCATATTGTATAAACAGGTGTTTTGTGCATTTTGGGTATAATGTTGTGAACTAAAAAGGTAAACTTGGGAAGAGTTATAGATTGAACTTTTTCTATTGCATTATTGTACTGTATTTTGATGTGGGAATTTAGGTTTAGAAATTATTTATGATATTAACAATATTTAGTATGTACAAGTTAAAAGGGTACTTTTGGGGATTGATGTGCAAAATTGGGCACAAAGGATTAAGGCTTATTATGAGCTCGTACTAAACCGGAGGTAAAGTATAGACTGTGGTAAAGCCCTGTTACTTTCTATGATAATATAATTTATTTATCTGGGTAATTATTGATTTCAAAATGTATTGCAAAATGTATTTTTAACAAATAGGATGTACATAAATATAATTAATAAGTAAACGAAGAGTTTTTTTGTTGATCTTGGAGTGTTTTTTTCTATGAATATGTTAATAACTTAGGCGATTTATCGTAGCAAATTTTTTTTTTGTAGTTAGTTTGATTTACAGAAAGCAGCTGAACTAGAGTTAGAATTAGAGCAATTCGCAGCAATATATATATATATATATATATATATATATATATATATATATATATAAGTAAGATGTATCTGTAAACAAACTCTTATGAAAATAATAAGAGCCATTGACAAATACAAATCGGGCTGGTAGTTATATAGCCATTAACAAAACATTAGCTTTATTACTTCATAGGGGAGGAAACATCCACTGACCAATGGTTTCGGCTAGTTAGCCTCATCAGAGTGGAATAGTTCCCAAGAACCCTATGAAGTAATCGAAGCTATTATAATGATATAATTTCGAAACAATCACTGTACTATGGCAAAAGTAAATAAAACCGCCATCAGGTGATAAAAACCAACACTACTAAAGTGTGGAAGTACAGAATTGAACCGAAACTACATAATAAATTTTATAAATGACTATAAAAGTACGTCAGGCCTTTGAGATTTGCGGAATGTTACAGCAAAATTTATTTGCATACGTTACAAACCTTCTCGTGGCGACACCCGGGTTCATGCCTCAAAGGCAATTCAAATGAACAAAGACAAGTTATTTGCAGTCCGCAATAAGAAAATTGTATAAAAAGTAAGATGTATCTGTAAACAAACTCTTATGAAAATAATAAGAGCCATTGACAAATACAAATCGGGCATGAACCCGGGTGTCGCCACGAGAAGGTTTGTTACGTATGCAAATAAATTTTGCTGTAACATTCCGCAAATCTCAAAGGCCTGACGTACTTTTATAGTCATTTATAAAATTTATTATGTAGTTTCGGTTCAATTCTGTACTTCCACACTTTAGTAGTGTTGGTTTTTATCACCTGATGGCGGTTTTATTTACTTTTGCCATAGTACAGTGATTGTTTCGAAATTATATCATTATAATAGCTTCGATTACTTCATAGGGTTCTTGGGAACTATTCCACTCTGATGAGGCTAACTAGCCGAAACCATTGGTCAGTGGATGTTTCCTCCCCTATGAAGTAATAAAGCTAATGTTTTGTTAATGGCTATATAACTACCAGCCCGATTTGTATTTGTCAATGGCTCTTATTATTTTCATAAGAGTTTGTTTACAGATACATCTTACTTTTTATACAATTTTCTTATTGCGGACTGCAAATAACTTGTCTTTATATATATATATATATATATATATATATATATATATATAATATAGTTTAGAGATAATGAATATATATATATATATATATATATATTGGATATTTGCAAAGCCCCGTAACGAATTCTGGAAACCAACTTTATCTTCTTCTTTTTTCGCACTCGTAGATGACGATACCTCGTCCGCTGTCTCACACGGCGCGTCCAGGTCTTGCGTTCGAAAAATCGTGCCTTTTTTACGCGTAACCTGCTACGTGAACGCAAAATCAAAATTCCTGAAAACACGCGTTTTCGTCGAGTATATCGTCGCAAAACTGTGCATATCCCACGTATAACTTAATTCCCCATCGTACGCCGCCCCTCCCGTCTTACCACTGCCAACCCTCTCGTAGGAGATACACGATTAGCCCCCTCTCGGACCTGCCAACTATCGAAGCGAAAGCCAGCTATCAAATTTTATAGTAGTTAAAAAAGCGGAAACGACATTCCAGCCAATTAGCTCTTTTAAATCGTCGATTCTTTCTGTAAAATTACCCAAATAAAACTCTCGGCTCATTCACCGTTGGCACATAAATTTTTTTACACACAAGAAGAGATATCAACTCATCATGTTAATTAAACTGCTGAATTTCACACAAAGGTTACCGAAACCGTTTCTTAGCAGGTAACATATAAAAAATTCCAGTAAACTTTATGGCAATTATTCAGAACAGATACTTGTAAATTATTTTACATTTGTTAGGTAAGATAACTAATGTAACGGTCTATACCAAAGGAATTATAATTATTTACACGGGTTACGGAACCGTATCCACTTCCATGTGTGCAACTGTTTACGGAATTTTTGGGTAAGTGATCATACCAGGTGTAAAAGCTTAATATGAACTTGTAAATTTTGAGGAACGTTGTAAACCTTACAGGCATGGTTAAAGGAATACTTTCAAGAATATTCTCTTCAAAAATTATCTTCATATAATTGAATGTTATAATAAGAGCTTAGTGCATCAGATATTAATTTAAGCGATTGCATAAACGACTGAATGTGGGCAGAGGAGAATAAATGATGATTGGAATTGCTCCAGGTTCTCAACACCTACTACATCACGAATTACTTACTCTAGCTTAAAATAAATTGTGCATTACTTTCAACTTGTTACGAAATTAATGCTTTTGTGAATCGTCAAGGACTTGAAGAATTTTAGATACACACAGTGAAACCTACTAGAAATCAAAGGTATAAAGAATTCTGAATAAAATGTGCGTTAATTAATTTTTAATATTGTTTTGTAAATGTTAAAATCTAAGTTCAATTTCATTTAATAGTTTCTGCATGGGGAAAATTCCCAAATTGTTTTATTGTTAACTATTTTGAGAAAAATGGAACGTTGTTAGGCCGTTACCTGACATTGGAAAACTTCATGTCATGTTATACCTCGATATTGTCGTAGGGTTTTACGTCAGGAGTCATGATACCCCCTTAAGATAATGGACGAAACTTTAACCTTCTAGTATCTAATTTAATACGGTCCAAACTAAGAAAAAATACTACTGTTAATTACGTTATACATAGTGTATAAATGAATTTTGAGTATATCAATTATTTCAAATTTATAACATTAATATTTCGTTCCTTTCTCAACGGACCTGTACCTCGAAGAAGTTCTAGATTACAAGAACGGGTAGAATATGTTTGCGTGTTTCAGTGAGCTAAAGACCCGAACTATAAGTTTAACTAAATTAGAGTAATTTTTAGTGAAGAACCAGGCTAAGACATGTCCCCGTAAGAGGGCAACATACCTTTGAGTAGAGACCATAGGGGCAGATATGGCGTTCTGACACAATACTGTGGAAGAGAACGTGATTTCACCACATTACCTCTCAAGTACACAGCGTACTTAAATTGTTATTTAAGATGATGGTTGAGCAAAAAGATTTCGCAGTTAAAATAGTTCCCCATTTGGATCTCCAGAAACGGACTACTTCGGAGGATGTGATCGACAACTTAAGAAGAAGAGCAGGGAACATTTTACGCGTCGAAGCGTAGAATGAACCAAGTAGACAAGCTAGGGAACTTGAAAATTTAAATGGATAGGTTAACATTAGATAAGTTAAGAATTAGCCAAGTTTGGTGGTCAGAGGCGGAAGATTTTTAGAGCGGAGACTTCAGAGTAATTTATACAGGATCAGAGAAAGGAAATTCGAGTGTGGGTGTAGGTGTGCAAAAAAAGAACACTGTGTAAAAAAATACTTACAAAAGAACAAAAGCGTACTCATGGTTAGATTAGAATCTAAACAGGTAAATACAGTAATAATTTAAGAATACATGTCAACCTCTAGCTACAGTAAGGAAGAGGTAGAAGCGATCTACAAAAGGACATATTAAGATGCGTAAAAGGATATTAAAATTTAATTACGTAGAATTTTAATGCAGTGGTAAGTAAAGGTAGGGAAGGAGCGGTAGTATGTTTATTGGATTAGGCACGAGAAATGACAGAGAAATTAAACTGATAGAATTTTGCGACAAAAGATTTAACCATCACAAACACATTATTTGAACATCATGCTAGAAGACGATACACGTGGAAGATGTCAGGAGATGTAGAAAAATATCAAATAGATTATATTCTTGTTAGACAACGGTTTAGGAATCAAGTAAAAGACTCTAGAAGCTATCCAGAAGCAGATATAAACACTTATCACAGCATCGTAATGATGAAGGCCGCGTTTAAATTTACAAATTAGAAAAAAGGCATTGATAATCGATATAAGCACTTTGACTTTGAGAAACTGAAAGATAAAGATGTACACGAAAGATTTAAAAAAAGTCCAATAAATTACTGAAAGACATCGAGAAAGTTTCTTATACTAAGCAAGTAGAAACAGAATGGAATAACATTAATCCAGCTTAGACATGTCGGCCAGAGATATTCTGAGATATACACAAAAAGAAAATAAGACATCATGGATAACAAAGGATATCCTCAATTTAATAAAAGAAAGCCGAAAATACAAAAACAGACTAGAAGTGACGGAAAACTGAGATACAAAGCCATAAAATAGAAAATTTTTCGCCAATTCAGGAAAGCTAAAGAACAATGTATTGATGAAAAATGCAAACAGGTACAAACTAAGATGGACATAGGAAAGACAGACGAAGCATACAGACTAATTAGAATGAATTTTAAAGATATAAAACCGTATAGTAAAAGTGTAAGGAACGCGAGAGGAAACGTCATTATAGAAAATGTAGTGAAAGTGGTTGGATGGCAGGAATATATAGGGAATGTATATGCAGGAGAGGAACTAACAGCATTAGAACAGGAATCAGATATTGAAAATGGTGACTTAAAATATCCTATACTGCGAGATGAGTTTGAATTAGCATTAAAAGGTCTGATAAATAATAAGGCGCCGAGTAAAGATAAGGTGCGAGCAGAAACTTTAAAAGCTACTGGACAAGTAGTAACAGAACGTCTCTTCCAAATTGTAAGCTATATGTATGAGACAGGCGAGATACCCAAATATTTCAAGCGTAACATCATAGTAACTATACAAAAAAGAGGGGCGCAGATAAATGTGAAAATTTTCGAACAATAAGTCTGACAGCACACGTGTCACACACGTCTCTTCCAAATTGTAAGCTATATGTATGAGACAGGCGAGATACCCAAATATTTCAAGCGTAACATCATAGTAACTATACAAAAAAGAGGGGCGCAGATAAATGTGAAAATTTTCGAACAATAAGTCTGACAGCACACGTGTCAAAAATTTTACCTAAAATTGTACAAAAACGAATGGAAAAACGAGCTGAAGAAATACTAGGAGAAGATCAATTTGGGTTTAGGCGAAACAGGCGAACACGGAAGGCTATTTTAGCTCTGAGGGTGATAATGGAGAAAACAATAGAAAAGGGGCAAAGCGTGTATATAGGGTTTGTAGTGTAACGTATTTTTTTCTAGTTACATTTAGTTCAATAAAATAAAAATAAAACAGCTATAATTTAAAATATTTAATTTGAGAATTATCATCCAATAAAAATTAATATATAATATTCATAATAAAGCATAGATTCTCGTATGTATATACTCTAAAGTTCGTTACCAAGCTCTGTCAAGTTGTCAGTCGGCACTTCATTCTCAACGTTGGAAAGTGCAAACCGCTTTTGCAGACGAGGTGAAGTCGAAATGGCCCTGTCGAAACACATGGCTTCTAACAAAGTTAGGAAAAAGTAGAGCATTGAAAATTCTTGGTGTCTGGAGGTCGAGCCTAACAGCGGTTGCGTGAGCATGATTTTCGATAAGCCTCGCTCCGAACAGTTTAGTTGATCCCGACAGGCCTGAGAATATGGAACCCCTTTGGACAACATTTTAGACAGTTGGTATATATTAATACAATAGATTATACTAATATCTTTCATCTTAGTGCAATATCTTGAGGACATATCTTGAATAACATTTCCGATAATAAATTAAAACAAATTTTGAAGGCAGTAATTTAAAGCAAGAATTTATGGTTTCGTTCTATTCAATATAACATGCAGTAAAGTAAACGCCGATTCCACATGTGTTCCCGATATTTCAACCTTACCGAAGACTAATATCACACAAGGATATTATGATGGAAATCTCCGACAGCTGAGGTCAAGGTCCAGCACATTCCAGTACATTCTTGATGCACGTGAGTGTTTTTAACTTTTGATAACTCTGAAATTATAGTAAATTATTATGAATTATCCAACATTAATTGCTTGAGTAACGTAAATAGAAAGTAGTTTTTTTGAGAAATCAGTAAATTAACGAATATGTTGCTTGCTTGACAGAATGTTTGCACATGTACGCAAACTGTGTATTTTATAAAGTTCTGAATGACAACCTATGTCAGACAAAAAAATATGTAGATTCCGTTTTCCTATCTAGACGCCATATGCTGTCTTGATTTAATTTACATTATGCTTGAAAACTTTCAGGTCATGTAAAGGCACTTTCATTGACATATGAAATTCGCGTATTTATTATAGATTACAATTAAATTAGAATAATAACATTTTACCAAGTCTGCACTTTGATAATTAATTTTTGTTGTAATAATCAAGGAAGTACTTCGCTGATTAAAAGAAACTTATGTGTTATGAACAATTAATAAATTATATGTCTATATAATTAAATCTTATAGAAATGAACTACTCATAGATCTTAATTTTGAATGTAAAACTTCATTAGCGTTATTATGAAAAAATTCGATAAAGAGACAAACTTTAATATTGCATTCATATGTACATAATCAGAAATTTATCCAAATAGAATCCTTTTTGTTTTTGAAAGATGTTTTATTATTTAGCATTTAAAAATGTATATTTTAAATGCCTAAATTCTATTATTCTATTTTTGGCAAATGTTTTTGAGGACACAAATGGTGTCCATATTGTGCTTTTGTTTGTTCACAGGTAAAGCTGAGACATCTGTATGACATCTGGTGGTTGAGGTTTTGGTAAGTGTGTCCTAAAGAGAGAAATTCAGGTTTTATGGGTATGTTAGTGGGGTTAAGATAAGGTTTCCGCATTCCCCTTATACTAGCACAGTTAAATTTTGTTGGTTATTGTATTAAAAAATACGGTGGCGCTCATTAAATATATTTTTGGTCTTTTATTCACCCATGACCCAAGCTCATGATCTACCAAGAGCTAACACTCGACTAGCCGTTTATATCTTAAGAGTTTTTCTTTGTCTCAAGCCATTCTCCATCCGACATTACCTTGGGCTTAAAAGAAAAAGAAGAAATTCTCGACCTTGTGATATCAGATTAAGGTTTGGAAAGTTGGGAGGTTTAATTTATAGCTGATAGTCACGAGGATAAAGAAATATAAAATTATATTTTTACATTACAGTAGATCTGCAAAAAGCATTCGACAATGTAAAATGAAAAAATGTTCGAAATAATCAGAAAGATTTGAATGAGATTTAGAGATACACGGATAGTACATAGCTTATACAAAGAGCAAACAGCGGTAATAGAAT
Organism: Platerodrilus igneus; assembly: GCA_036346225.1. Lineage (NCBI taxonomy): Eukaryota > Metazoa > Arthropoda > Insecta > Coleoptera > Lycidae > Platerodrilus > Platerodrilus igneus. The sequence goes on along the minus strand of JARFIW010000864.1, from coordinate 3,864,022 downwards.
TAGAGCAGAAACATAGAGAAGTAAATATTAGGAAAGGGGTGAGACAGGGATGTGCCTTATCTTCATTAATTTTGAACTTGTACATAGAAGAGGCAATGAATATTGTCAAATGCAGGAAGACATTTGGAATTACTATGCAGGGATAAAAGATTGATATGCTTAGATTTGCAGATGATATAGCTTCTAGTAAAGAAGAGTTAGAGGCTGCTCTTAATGAAGTGGAAACAGTTCTAACAGAGAAATAGGGTATAAAAATTAACAAAAATAAAACTAAAGTTTTAGTACGCAAAAACGGGGAAAATAAACCAAAAACAAGAATACAAATAGGTAGCGAGAACTTACAAGAGGTTGAGGATTTCTGCTACCTAGGAAGCCAAATAACGCAAAATGAGAAAAGAACAAAATATATAAAACAAAAATAAGCCAAGGTCGTGGTACATTTAACAAGAAAAAGCAACTACTGTGTTCAAGGGCAACAAACATAGAAACAAGGAAAAAATTGCTTAAAGCAATGTGTGGAGTACAGCACTGTACGGCTGTGAAGCCTAGAAAGTAGGAGAACCGAGAAAGAAATGTGGTGCAACAGACGTATGATGAAGATGACACACAAAGTGAAGAACAAATAGGTACTATAAATAGTGGGGAAAAAAAGGAATATGTGGAAACAGTAAAAGATAAAAGAGATAGGATGACAGGTCACATACTAAGACATGATGGAATAGTGTAGAATATATTAGCAGCAGAGATTGAAAAAAGAGAAATAGAGGTAGACTTATTTTAGAATATTGCACACAGATAGTGAAAGATGTAGGATGTGTGAACTTCAGGGAAATGTATAGGCTAGCTTAGAATAGAAATCGATAGAGGTACGCATCCAATCAGTCTCAAGATGGAAAAACTAATGACGAAAAAAATTAATGTACTTAAACATGATGATTATTATAAACAACTACAGATATTGGTCTTGCAATGTTCTCAACTAATGTTAATTATACGAAAGTATTTACTGGAAAACTATTAATTCGGCAGTCTAAGTGTTGGGGGATCCTTGGCAGCCACAGGCTACTTAACCCCTTTCACATACCGTACATTTGATTTTCCAATGCTCCACCCAAAGGTACTGCATTGACCAGAATGCGAGTTTTTTTATCTGGAACATTTTGAATTTTGCCGAACAGTTGCTGTTCCAAGCAAGGTAGGGATGTTTAACGTGCGTGACAACACTCACATACGGGACCTCCATTTTACCTCTCATCCGAACGAGGGCATATTTTTGTGAAAAATGCTCGCCTAACATTTTTCAAGCGGACCGTGTAGGGATTCAAACCCGGGTCCTTGGGCGTAGTAGTTACACGCATACAAACTACATCACGGAGCCGCCTCTTTTGCACATACCACTGAATCTCGGTGAAATAGTGCATATAAGTGGAATACAATAGAAAGGGAACCGAGAAGTACATAAGCTGTTGTGAGAATTTCAGGGAAATGTGTAGGCTGGCTCAGAACATAAACAAGTGGAGGTACGCGTCCAACTAGTTTCAAGACGGAAAATCGAAGGACAAAAATGTGCACTTAAATCTGATGATTATTATAAACAACTACAGGTGTTGGTTGTGAAACATTTTCAACTAATGTTGATTGTGCTAAATGATCTAATGGAAAAACTATTAATTCGACAAGTGTTCAAGTTCTGGGCGAACTTGGCAGCCACAGGCTGCTTACCCCCTTCACATACCACTGAATATTGTGTAATTAAGGGGTCATTGGGATATATAAGAGCACAAGTGAACTCACAGGTTGAGAGTTTTTAAATAAGGGAAGACAAATTTATTTAATTAGGGAGTTGGCATATTTTTAACAAATAATTTTTTTGAGCTTAAGTAGTGTATAGTAATGTACGATCAATCTAATTTAGCCAAGGATAATGTAACATAATACTTGTATAAACATAGAGCAGAATAAATAATAATTGGGGTAAAATCATTCTAACGTAATTAAAATTGTAGTAAAGTGATTATATGAAAGACTAGAAGCGTGGAGTATGTGTTAAAATAACATTTCTGTTTGCAAACGTAAAATCCGACATGTTTAAACAAAACAACGAGGTTAAGATAATATTTCTCGGTAAGCTTGGCAACAAACAAACTTTGATGGGTTATTGGAAAAGAACAACCGTTGGGATTAATGTAGACGCGGTTTTGTGGTTGAAGGCATACAGTTACCGCTACTGGGGACGATGGTGTAGAAATGGTTAGCACAGCGTTTAACAACCGTATGGCTAGCTATCGCATAAAAAACGCTAGTGTCGATGATGGAGTGTCGGAGTTTCTTTGGAAGCAGAAAGAGTGGTTTATTCGATTAATTAATGAAAAAAGAACACAACATACAGCAATAAAAGTCTATTGCGAACTCTACGGCGTCTACACAAAAATGGGGGAAGAGACTACCGATGTGAAATCTTTTAACACAAAAAATATGGTTATAACATCTTCTAGTAATCTGGAAAATATGTACGAGGTCTTAAGCGAAACCATGAGAACAAAATCAGAGGAATTTGAAACACGTGGGTTCAGTTGGTCTTTGGAAAAGGTGCTCTATTTAGAAATAAATATTAATAAGTACAAGCCGATGTGAGAACGTCTAGGTTAAGAATAAAAATTGTGAATATGTATTTAGATGTGGTTTACAAAATTTAAACTGTATTAGTAAAAATTGTCTGTAATACAAAGTTTTAAAAATGGTTTTTAGATTTTCTTTTAGGTATGAGCTGCAGGAAAGTTATAATTTTGAAGGTGTGTGTGTGAATTGGTAAGGGGTGGTCCGATTTTAAATCTATTTAGAGATTCGGATTCTGCGTAAAATTCTAGACTAACTTGATGTATTGCATGACTAAAAAATTTACAAGGATGGTCAGAAATCACTACCAGCAAAAAATCCTAAAATGAGGGTAGCACCCTGGGGGATGGTGCAATCTAAAAAATTCCTAGAAATTTAGGTAGCTGAGAAAATTCTAATATTAATTGATACCAAACAAAGTACATTTATCTCGTGGGTGAAAATGTGGAGAAAGATTTATCTCGCAGAGAGCAAATGTGTAAAACGGTAACGAGTGGTCCTTCCTTATCAAATCTATTTGCAGATTCAGATTCTGCATAAAATTCCAGATTAATTTGATGTATCGCATGGTTAAGAAAATTTATAAGGATGGCCAAAAAATCACTACCAGCAAAAAATCTTAAAATGAGGCTAGCTTCCTTAAAGATGATGCAATCTAAAAAATTCCTAGAGATTCGGGTAGCTGAAGATATTCTAATATTAATTGATACCAAACAAGGTACATTTATCTCGTGGGTGGAAATGTGGAGAAAGATTTATCTCGCAGAGAACAAATGTGTAAATCTGTTTGCAGATTCGGATTTTGCATAAAATTCCAGATTAATTTGATGTGTCGCATGGTTAAGAAAATTTATAAAAACGGCCAAAAAATTACTACCAGCAAAAAATCTTAAAATGAGGGTAGCTCCCTGGGTGATGATGCAATCTAAAAAATTCCTAGAGATTCAGGTAGCTGAAAAAATTCTAATATTAATTGATACCAAACAAGGTACATTTATCTCGTAGGTGGAAATGTGGAGAAAGATTTATCTCGCAGAGGGCATATGTGTAAAACGGTAAGGAATGGTCTTATTTTAAATCTGTTTGCAGATTCAGATTCTGCATAAAATTTTAGACTAATTTGATGTGTCGCATGGTAAAGAAAATTTATAAGGACTGTTAGAAATCGCTACCAGCAAAAAATCTTAAAATGAGGGTAGCTCCCTGGGTGATGATGCAATCTAAAAAATTCCTAGAGATTCAGGTAGCTGAGAAAATTCTAATATTAATTGATACCAAACAAGGTACATTTATCTCGTGGGTGGAAATGTGGAGAAAGATTTATCTCGCAGAGGGCATATGTGTAAAACGGTAAGGGGTGGTGCTATATCAAATCTGTTTGCAGATTCAGATTCTGCATAAAATTCCAGATTAATTTGATGTGTCACATGGTTAAGAAAATTTATAAGGACGGTTAGAAATCGCTACCAGCAAAAAATCTTAAAATGAGGGTAGCTCCCTGGGTGATGATGCAATCTAAAAAATTCCTAGAGATTCAGGTAGCTGAGAAAATTCTAATATTAATTGATACCAAACAAGGTACATTTATCTCGTGGGTGGAAATGTTGGAGAAAGATTTATCTCGCAGAGGGCATATGTGTAAAACGGTAAGGAGTGGTGCTATATCAAATCTGTTTGCAGATTCATATTCTGCATAAAATTCCAGATTAATTTGTTGTGTCACATGGTTAATAAAATTTATAAGGACAGTTAGAAATCGCTACCAGCAAAAAATCTTAAAATGAGTGTAGCTTCCTGGGGGATGATGCAATCTAAAAAATTCCTAGAGATTCGGGTAGCTGAGGAAATTCTAATATTAATCGATACCCAACTATATAGATTTATATCGAAAGATGAAAAATGGTTAGTCGAAGAAAACTATTTGGTCCAGATGAATGTGAAAATGAGGGATTCTGGTGGAAATGAGGTTCCAGGATCTGTAAAAAACATCTACTTTGCTAGCTAAGTAAATTGTCATTTTCCAACTACAAAACAAGTCGGCATTGCTGTCAGGGCTGTTGCGCTACACAGCGGTGTGACGTAAAAGCGAATGGTCTACGACTGTATAGTCGAAACCAGGAAAGAATGAATGCACGTCATAAGTTTCTGAATTAAAAAACGACATACTTTCAAATCTTATGTATTAAGCATACTCCGATAGATCCTTTAAAAGTATGTCGTTTTTTAATTCAGAAACCTATGACGTGCATTCATTCTTTCCCGATTTCGACTATATATACATCTTTTGTTGTCTGGTATCTTTGGTAGTCTAGGGTTCTACATTAAATGAACCTACGGGATCATTGTTCTGATCCAATTTAGTATTACAATCTCTCCATCACAGTACAGTATGTATAGTCTCCAAGAGCTATCTACCCGGATATTATATCTTCTATAAGGTGTCCGCTTTTCCAACTATATATTCCTCCACTCTGAATTACAACTAATCATTTGATCATCTTCGATATGCATATATTGGTCGAAATTCTTCCTGTATCGTCCTTTATAAACGTCAAAATCTTTGACGATAATTACAAAATCATGTTTCAAATTTAGATTGTCTCCATTCCAGCACTGCATGCACATTGCTTTAAATCTTGGATATGACATGTATCCGTTAATATGGATTGAAAATATATGTCTAAGATAGGCCTCGTCCTATTTCCATAATGCCATCATATTGACGTATCCCTGATCTGTATTTTAATGCACTGTCATACGTTTGACATAGGTTGTGTCTACCCTTATTTCTTTCCGCGTTAGTCAGACTAAAAATGTAACATTTTTCCAAATTCAAATTTCAAAACACCAATTAGATTAAGAGAAGAGATTGTTAATTGAAGCTCAATAAATAATATGTCAATGTCAATTTGTCATTCTATTGTAGAACATTGAACTAGCAACATGTCACTTTTTGGTGATTTGGTGCTGTATATTGCTGCTTTACTTCTTTCTTTGTAAACATTGTGTAACGGGCATTTTTATTAAATGTAACATTTTACGCTCTTCTCAAATAGTACATACCTTTCCGCAATTACTATTTCTATATTTTACATTTGTTTGCATAAAGTCAATACTTCCGCATAGCTTTCAGAATTGTATACAATTTAACTCGTGTGTATTAATTAAAAGTAGGTAATTTGAAGATTGATTTTCATTAATAAAAATTGGATTATAAATAAATTACTTTCCGACTTATCGGAAACGATAAACAGCCTGTAATTAATTATTAGATACGATTGTTACATTCACGTTTTAGATGTCCTTATGTTATTAGCGAGGTAGATAAAAGTCGATAAGCGGTTGTAATAGCGAGCAGTTTTTAGTTTTGTGCTGAGTTTTCTATGTAGATATTACGTTCAAAATACTGTTTCCTTGTGGCTTTATTAATTGTGTTTGGAGTTGTCGTTTGTTCTTCGTTCCTGTATATTACGTTAAAGGTGCTGTTCCTTGTTGCTTTGAAAATAGTGCGAATTGATGCGGAATCAATTTCGAATCGTGTATGAACAATTACGACACGCTTTTAGTTGTTTTTCTTGTGAAGTGAAAGCTGTATATTAACTGCGAACGTGTTTACTCGACCGCACGTGGTCCCTTTTTGTTTATCAGGGTAAGTGCAATAAACTTGTACAGAATTTTTAAAGGAGCCACTTTAGTCAGGTTTTAAAACTCTCTAAAACCTTTGCAAAACGAAATTGCAGAAGTGTTTAACTAATTCCGTATTAATGATATGTTAAATTTACCTTGCATTTAATAAGTAAATAAACTATGAACGTACATTCTTTTTTTTAAAGACGAGATTGTGAGAGTGATCGTGATTTTAAATGTTTCACCGTATTCAAACAATGCCTGTACCAACTGAAATTAGCTTCAGAAATTGACGAAGTTCTTTCTGCTGAAGCAGATCCGCAATACGGAAAATTCTTGACGGATGGTTGGATCGGTACTATTCTAACTTTAATTGTTCTTAGTTGCGTGTGTTGCATGTGTTCCTGTCTGTTGTACCACAACTTCCACCCCCGCGAATAGACTGTGAATCTTTGCCAAGCTACACCAGGGCATCCGGCTTACCAAGTTTCAAGTTGATAATGGGATGGAACCATGGACACCCCATACTCCACCAGCTCCAACTGCAAGGCTATCAGTAGCCGAACTGGTCCAATTCTATAGAAACTCTTCCTGTGCTCCTGGTTGTGTAAGTTGAACTATTTCATACTTGTTATTACTGTAAATATCTATCCGTTTGTTTTGCAATATTCTTCGTCGTTCTGATACCTTTTACAATAGACTTGCCTGCTATTAAGGAAAAAAAAAGAAAGAAAAAAAAACAATCAATACTACTGAATTACTCATATCAATTGTGACTTATCTATTTATCTTTTGTCAACATTTTATCTGATTTATGTTTAATTGGTGTGTGAGGAAACGTTTCTGCTACTCCCCAATATTACCTCACTTTGTACTAAAAATTTTTGTATTGCTTTACCGTTGTTATATTATATAGTTTATCTAAACAGTTTCTTTTTTTTACATTCTACAAAGTACTGAGTAATTTAGACTTTTCATTACTGCTATGCTTTTTCTTTATTTCAGGTTTGCAGGACTAAGCTTTTTTTATTGCAGGCTTGCTATTCTAATTTCTTTTATTGCAGGTACTGTTACTAACTCCTTACCGCCGCATACATCATAGGTCAGTCTGCTTTCTACAACCCCCCCTACTTTCCAAGTGAGCCGGGTCATTTCTTTGGCTTTCTTTGTGTTACGTAGCATAAATTTGGCGCCCAACGTGGCTGCCACGAAAAAAACGTAACAATTGGTGAGGTATTATGATATGCAAAGGGGCTTGCTCTCTACAGCCCCTTCTACTCAAGTATTTGCAATTGGAGTAATGGTGCCCGACTTTTTGCGTACCCCCTCCATCTTCATTGCTAGTCCGGAGTGTAACTGCCTGCTTATAGCCGGATGTCTATCGCGTTTTTCCTATTCAAATGCTATTTACCATTCCTTCTATCGCGGGCAGATTAATTTAACGGAAATACTCATATGAATTTTCATTTTTGCGTAGAATTTTTTTTTGTTTAGAACCTCCGTTTGTCTCTACAACACATGATTACTATAAAAATTTTTAATTGCAACCACATAATTTTGTGAATATAATTTGTGTCTCAAACCGCGAATTTAGAATAAAATTCGGAAGGTACCACTGACAGTACACGTCTTGTGGAAAATCACTGTGAAGTAATGCCTGTACTCTCATAATATGGTACGAATATAAAAAAAATCAATCAAAATTCGCCAAACAATTTCACGTTTATAAATATTCTTCGATTTCCTGAAGCACAGTTTCTTCAATTTTGGGTGTTATGTCAGTTTGACATCTACGTCCTGAAATATCTTTATGGAAACTACCATCTTACCTAAAACGGCGATAGATATTTGAAAAGATTCGGTTATCTGGACATGACTAGAATATTTTTCTGATAAATACGTCTGACTTGTGTTGCGTTACTGCCAGCAAAAGTATAACTCACTAACATTACCTTCATTTTGGCATTCGTATAATTCGCCATATTTATTGCAACATTAAAATAAAAGCAGCAAAAAAATTAAATAAATTCAATGAAACACTATAAATCGTTGAAATAATAGGATGAGATGGTTTTGAACACAAACAACTTACTTTATCTCAACGGGTATTATTTTGAAAATTGTATTTGGAAAAGGGCAATTTATTCCAAAATAACTAGACTTATGCTTTTAAAAATTATTCCTCACAATACTATTTATTGAAGCAATTTTCGTGTAACTGTTTTAATTTAGAACGGTGCGCCTTAGGAGAAAAACGCAAGTGAGTTTTCATGTACAATTAACAAGGTTAGCCAGAAAAATATCCATATGGAAAAATGTCAGTGGCACTCCATTTTTATTGTAAAACATATCAGAGAATATGTTTGCATGGACGCTATTGGTAGCGAATAAAATAGTTTTTCTAACTAAGATATGTGATTGAATTATTATTATACATTCCAAAATTGAAAATGATATCTAAAGTACCTTCGGAGATATTAAAAAAATTTTCAACACAAAAAATTTGAGCTGAACATTTCTCATAAAATGACATTAGGGAACGTCCTGAAATATTGCCAGGTTAAGAAGCACACGATATAATTTATATACTTTTTAAGAATCTTACCGACACAATGATGTTCACGAGGGGAGCAACTAAATTTCAGGCAAAATACTACTTAATTTCCATTCCACGGCTGAATTTTTCTCAAGAAATTAAAATCTAACAGGCTCAGTCTCTTTCATCTTCTAGATTATTATAAACGCACCTTCGTGATTTCCATTGTTCAAAGAATAACATTTTTGCTCTATATCCACTCGTAAAAAACGTGTTTGAGTAAGATAATGTTAGGTTACAAGAATGACCCGCAGGCAATCCATGAAACATCTTAACAACTATACCTAATGCCACCGTCAATAGCAGAGAATACACCACACACATACACATAGATACATACACCACTGCTCTATTGAACCAAAGTCCTGATTTGCCTATTATAATTTGTATAATAAAAGTAATAGACCGCACAGAATCTGACAAGTAATATAAATTGCTTAAAACCGATTATAAATTACCTACACGGCTTGCTGCCGCCGTTGCTCTAATGACTTTTGAATTGGTGGGAAATGTGGTCCATGTCGGTTAGGCGTCTTTACTTTTTCAATGCGCTCCATTTTCTATACAATTTACTTCTCTTGATATTTTTATTGTTATATACGGTACCGCTTTCCTCCGACAGTTATTTGTGTATGGTCATCATAGAAAATCTTACTGTCCCTTAGAGGAATTTTAAGAAGTTGTTAGCTGAATCACCTAGAACTGTTCAATGATTTTATAATGCCAGTTGCCACGGTTAATATTTATGTTTGTAATTTAGCTAAAAAGCATCAAGTTATTATTTGTTTATGAAAATGTCAAAAATAGAAAAAGATTTGTCATTTTGGACAGAAGTGAATGCTAAAAGTTATTTATATTTATATTTGAATCTAAAGGCTGTACCCAAATAGTAAAAGTACATTAGCGGCTTTTTGTACTATTATTAATTTTGTAAATTGTTAGGAAATTTATAGCACTTTTCAAGTAAAACTCTTAACCAGTAATTTGGAAATAAACCATAAAACAGTAAGTAAGAGTGTGCGTTTATAAAAGTGACTACAGAAACTGAAATCATTGGGGCCACGTTACCTCTCTCCTTCTAGATTCCTATTGGATTGTTGGTTGAATACGAAGATAATTAAATCTTCATACCCCCTTCTCAACAATCAGCAAAAGAGACAACGAAAAAAGATGGACGGTAACGAATGCCTATGCCCATGCGATAATTGCGAAAATTGGTTCCATTCTTCTTGTACTGGTCTAAGTGACGATGAAGTTAAAAGCTTGGGGGAGGACAACTGCCATTGGTTTTGTCATAAATGTACAATAAGAACATCTCAAATTAAACATAGAACTGCAGCCGATCCAAACCGTGTCCAATGCCCACATTGCAATCTTTATTTTTCAAGAAAAGGACTCAAGATCCACATTTCAAAAAACACCACTTACTGTTTGAAGACAATAACTCATCCCAATTCCAAACGCCACATCAACTTGCTAAATTTCTTTCAGAGAAGAAAAAACTATAAAAGTTTTGAAGCGAATTCCTTAAGGAACAAGATTCGCTGTCGCAAACAAATTGACTAGTGTACTAGATTGCTGTGTTGATAAGAATGATGTTTCCTCATGGATAAATTTACTCACTTTTTAATTTTTCTGCCTTTGTGTTCCGCAAACCTCAAATAAAAAGTTACTTATATCACTGGTGAAAGCGAACATTAACGGCTCAGAAAATTATGTCAGCTTAGAAAAAAAAAGTTGACATCGTTGTCCAGACGTGTAGATTCCAAAATTGTGGAAGGTGATATCCGTGGAGCCGTTAAAATTCTAACTTCTATGGAGTCCTTGGCTGTTGAAGGAAAAGATACTTTTGCTAAATTGATAGCAAAGCATCCCTCTCCAACAAAAATTATGCACTTTGAATCTCTGTCTTCAATTCAAACCACCCCTTTATTAGTAGATGAAAAAGCAGTAAGAAACGTTGTTTTCAATTTCCCAAACGGTTCCAGTGGCGGCATTGATGCTCTACGACCCCGACATTTAAAAGACATGATAAATCCAGGAAATGGCGAAGCATCCACCCGACTATTAAAAGCGTTGATTAAATTTGTAAACTTTGTACTATCTGGAAATATCAACCCGAACTTGCTCCCAATATTTTTTGGTGCTAATCTATGCGCATTAAATAAAAAGGACGGTGGAATTTGACCCATCGCAATTGGCAACACTCTCAGACGATTAATTGCTAAAATAGCTTATTCCTCTGTTCCCGATCCAATGGGAAAATATTTACGACCTACACAACTAGGATATGCAACCAAAGGAGGTTGTAAAGCCGCTGTACATGCAACGAGGACATTTGTTAATCAAAACTTGGGTTCTAGAAAAATTGTCCTGAAAATAGACGACGCAAATGCCTTCAATTCAGTGATACAATCCTCACTCAAGTCCGGAAGCTACTACCCAATCTATATCCAGTATTTTGGCAAGCTTATGCTTTTAACTAATTTCTATTTTTCAAAAAATGGATCATTACCTTAGCTTCCGGTTGCCAGCAAGCTGACCCAGGAGGACCATTGCTGTTTTGTTTGGCAATCCAACCAATCATTCAAAAATTGATGTCCGAATTCACATGTTTTTATCTTGATAATGGCTTGTTAGTCGGAGATGCCACCATTGTCTTATCCGACTTTCGTACTCTAATCGAAAGATGCAAGAAAATGGGATTACATGTAAATACATCAAAATGTGAATTATACTTTTGTGGAAAAACTGACCATCATATAGTGAAGGATTTTAAGACATTTCTCCTGGAATCAGAATAATTAACGAACTATCATTACTACGAGCACCGATTACAGAAAATTCGACCGCTGCCATTTTGAACGAAAAAATAGAGGAATCGATGACATTTTTTATTCGAATTAGAGATCTTTCCAATTTTCATGTCGCATACTATCTACTGAGAAACTGTATTGCTATTCCCAAATTAACTTACATCCTGAGGACGACTCCAACTTGGAAATTCAGTCAAACTTTGGAACATTTGGACTCTACTATCAAAGAGTCAATAGAATTTATAATCAACTCCCAACATTCTTCAAGTCAACACCAACAAGCCTCACTACCAACAAGATTTGAAGGCTTAGAGATTAGACTAAGTAAAGACCTGTCACTGCCTGCATTCCTCTCTTCAGCGTTCAACATATTTAATTTGGTCAACTCGATGTTAAGTTATCAAGACACAGACCAACCAAATTTGTCATACATTGAGGAAGCAATACATGAGTGGAATAGACAGACCTCAGATTTAGGAATGTCTCCGGCCCCTTTTCTTCAAAAATCATGGGACAATCTATATCTATGTTTCATGTTAAATACCAATTTGCCATGTTTAACGAACGAAAAGGCTATTAGCTTAGCTTTACAACGACCAGAGTCGAACGCCTTCGAGGTCATTGGGTACATTATTAGACAATAATACTTTCCGAATCAGTTGAACTAAGGATTGGATGTATGCTTTGTGAATCCCATTTGTGTATTTATGGATCGGAAGTATTATCTAATGGTCATCATGGACTGAGTTGTGGAAAAGGCTTAGGTCGCTATTCAAGGCACCTAGAAATAAACGCCATTTTATCCAAGGCACTCGTTTCGGCCAAAATTCCTTCTCGTTTGGAACCAATAGGTCTAAGCAGAGATGATGGGAAAAGGGTAGATGGGATGACCTTGATCCCGTGGGAAAAAGACCAATGCCTTGTTTGAGATGTTACATGCTCGGATACTCTTGCGCCATCTGATATTTCACAATCATCAAATCAAGCAGGATACGCAGCCAAAACGGTCGCAACATTAAAAAGAAATATGCCAATGTTATCGATAAGAATTTTATTTTTCTTCCTTTCGCGGTGGAAACTTTAGCACTGTGGTGTGAAGAAGCTATTCAATTTGTTAATCAATTAGGAAGATTGCTAACATTGCATAGTGGAGAACCTCGCTCTTGTCTATACCTCACCCAAAGAACAGGAATAGCAATTCAGAGAGGAAATGCAATATCAATTATAGGAACCTTCCCTTCTAGTAAAAAATTGGATAAAGTTTTTTACATTTTAAAACATAGAAACTAGTTTAGTTGTTACGATTCAAGTTTAAATTATTGAGAACTGTGAAATGTTGAAAAAAAAACAAATTATAAAAAAAGGAGTAACAAAATATAAATTTCCTTTAGATACATATTGAAATATTTAAACAAAGATGATGCATTCATTTAACTGCAACCGTTGTAGTAATCCGGACGAGTATGAAAATATGATGCAATGTAACAACTGCGAAAAGTGGTACCATTTTAGTTGCGCTGGTGATACCGAGGCTGTAAAAAATTCTGACTGGTCCTGCTGTAAACTAAAAGCTAAAAATCCCAAAGAAAGCAAGACATCAAAAGGGTCTTCACGCAATTCTACTTCGCAGAAAATGAGTCGTTCAAGCATATCCGCCACACTAGTAAGACTCGAACTTAAAAGGATGGAGGAAGAAATTATACTATTAGCGAATCAACACAAACAAGAAAAGACTTTGATACAAAGGGAAGTAGAATACCAAAACCAAAAACAACAGCAGGATATGGAGCTATTGCATCGTAAATACACTTTATTACGACATTTGCAATCGCAAAATTCTGACTCTGAAAGGACGAATCACTTGGAAAGTTATACGTCGCGAAAAGCGATCAAGCGGTGGATAAAAGAGACACAAGTGATAACTCGAGATACTCAAATGAGACAAGAACTCAACCGAGACTCATCGTCCAATCTCTCACTGCTCTATGAAAGTAGCCTCACCAACAATGTCTCCGCACCCGACTACTCAACAGCAAACCATTGCATTTGCACATGCAAGTAGTACGCTGCCATATTGTAGCCTCCCTTAAATGGCAACTATTGTAATAGCACCGGTGGACAAACCCAAGCAATCCACCGATACAACAGGACTTTGTCATAATATGTCTAAGTTAGGTGTAAGTGTAGCAGTTTCCCCTATTGAAAGTTTCGGAGAAGTTCCATGTCTAATGCACCAAGACGACTCTAATAATCAAGGTCCCTCACACAGTAAATCCGCCAATGGCATCCTTATTGCGCGGTCATCAAATCACCACGATGATGCCCCACAGTGGTATGCAATATCAGGTCCCAATGCTCGCCAACTACCAGCCCATCAAGCAATGCCAAAAGATTTGCCAATGCTAAGTGGAAATCCGGAAGAATGACCCTTGTTTATAAGCTGTTTTGACACATTTACTAAAATATGTGAATTTACCAATAAAGAGAACCTGATACGTCTTCAACGGTGTTTAAGAGAAAAGGCGCTAGAAGCAGTAAGAAGTCGAATGTTACTACTTAGTAGTGTTCCCAATGTTATTGCCACTCTGCGAATGCCTTTTGGACGACCTGAGTTAATAATTCACACACTTCTGCAGAAAGTTAACGCAGAGCCAGCACCCAAGATCGAAAAATTGGACGCAATAATTAACTATGCGCTTGCCGTTCAAAATCTTAGCGCCACCATAGAATCCGCAGGCCTTAAAACACATTTGGCCAATCCTTTTGTACTCCAACAGCTGGTAGAAAAACTGCCATCACATTTAAAATTAGACTGGCCCCTGCATAAAAGAACCATCAGTGAAGTAACAATAGCGACTTTCGACACAGGACCATTCCAGCTAGCCCAATCTGTTAATGATGTAACTGTAAACTTTGCTCATGCTTCAAATTCAAATACTAATAAGCAAAACCTGAATCAAAGGGTGTACCTTAATGCTCATGACAAAGATTGGCAAGGTGCAACAGAAAAGGGCTGCTCATTGTGCAACAGATCTTGTAAAACAGTAGAAAATTATATTAAGTTTAAAAATATGACTCATAGTGATAAATGGAGAGTAGTTAAGCAGTTAAGGCTGTGTCGAAAATGTCTAAACAATCACGGACGGGGCAAATACAAGTGTAAAGCCACGTCAATATATGGAATAAAGAGTTGTCAGTTAAAGCACCGCCCTCTCTTACATAATCCGAACTCAAACGATGTTCAACATAACGAAGATAACAGCAGCGCGCAAAGCTGCAACACACACCAAAATTGCTCCCACACCATACTGTTCCGCACACTTTCTGTGATACTTTATGGGCGCCATAAGTCTATAGAAACATTTGCCTTTATGGATGACGAATCATCAATTACACTACTGGAGAATGAGCTTGCTTGTGAGCTCAATCACAAAGGTAAAACCGAACCACTGTGTTTACAATGGACAGCAAACACTCACAGAGTTGAAAACAACTCCAAACAAGTTTCTGTTAAAATATCTGGTACAAATTCACCAAAGCAATATTATATTCAGAATGCTCGCACGGTCAAATCTTTAAATCTCCCAAGGGAATCTATCAATTATAATAAGTTGCTCGAAAGATATTCTTATCTAAAAGGTATTCCGGTTCAGTCATATACTAACGCAATACCTCGTATCTTAATTGGCCTAGAGTCCTGGAAGCTTGGACTTACACTGAAATTAAGAGAGGGAGGGAATAACGAACCTGTAGTAACCAAAACTCGCCTAGGATGATGTATTCACGACCAATATAACAAAACGGGCCTCTCCGTCAAACGGTTTTACAGCTATTATATTTGTGACTACAAGAATGCAGACCAACAGCTGCACAAGCTATTCAAGGATTATTTCAGCACGGAAAGTTTTGTTGTTACAGCACCCTCAATCGTCCTTACTTTACTTGAGAATCAGCATTGCGCGTCTATCTTATAGGCCACTACTGTAAGGAAAGGAAGAAGATTTGAGACAGGTCTACTGTGAAGGTATGATGACATCACTGATCCGGACAGATATTCAATGACACTACGAAGATCACAATGTTTGGAAAAGAAAATGAGACAAAATTCAGAATTGGTCACCGCTATTGTAGAAAAGTTGGATGGTTATGTTCAGAAGAAGAACGAAAACTATCAGCCCATGAATTACAAGTAGACTATAGTCGCATATGGTACCTGCCAATATTTACCGTCAGAAATCCCAACATGTCTAGTAAATTAAGAATCGTATGGGATGCTGCTGCAAAAGTAAACGGCATTTCACTAAATTCGTTATTGATGAAATGTCCAGAAGTACTAAAACGATTAGCTGCTGTTCTGTATCGCTTTCATGAACGGCAAGTAGTAATTTGCGCTGACATAAAAGAAATTTTTCATCAAGTAGTTGTTCGAAAAGCTGACCAGCATTTCCAAAAATTTATATTTCGTCAGGATCCCAATCAGGCACCCGATATTTACGTAATACAAAGGTTAACATTTGGTGTCACGTGCTGTCCCAGTAGTGCCCAATACATAAAGAATAAAAATGCTCTAGAATTCGGAAAGAAATTTCCACGCGCTGTGCATGCCATAATCAATAACCATTACGTAGATGATCGCTTGGATTGTTTTGATACCGAAGAAGAGGCTATCAAAATAGATCAGCAAATTAAATTTATTCACGCCCAAGCAGGAATTGAATTCAGACATTGGATTTCAAATTCTAAAAAGGTCGCTGCAGCTCTTGAAAATAACGTTCTTTCTACAGAAAAAATCCTAAACAATAAACACGAAACAAGTCTTGATAAGGTTCTGGGTATCTGGTGGTCGACCTTGACTGATTCGTTACGTTTTCGACTATCTTATGTAGGACATAAAGATGTCCTAATTGACAGGAGGCGCCTCACAAAACGAGAAGTCTTGCGGATACTTGGGAAGATTTTTGATCCACTGGGTTTAATAGCTCAAATCTTAGTGCATGATAAAATTCTACTACAAGAAATTTGGAGATCTTCCATAAGCTGGGATGAAGTCATAGCACAGGATCAATACCAACAATGGCTGCGATGGTTAAATATGCTTCTTGCGTGGAAAAAATAAATATTCCACGACCTTACATTCAACAGAAGTGGACCATTGAATACGCAAGTGAATAGCACGTATTTCTGAACGCCAGTGAATATGCATTTGCAGCAGTAGCCTATTTACAAGTCATTAACGACTTAGAGATTAGCTGCTCACTTGTGAGCGCAAAAGCTAGAGTAGCTCCCTTAAAATTACTTTCCATTCCAAGAATGGAACTTCAAGCCGCGGTCTTAGGAGTCCATCTTGCTAGAACTATATGTAATGAACTCGCAATACGCATCAGCAAGTACTTCTTTAGTCCGACTCGGGAATCGTTTTAAGTTGAATAAACTCGGATCAACGTAAATATCGACAGTTTGTCGCTTTCAGAGTTAGAGAAAATTGAAAAACTACGGATTGTACTTACTGGAATTGGATTCCTACCAAACAATAGGTGGCGGATGACGCCACCAAACCACTAAGAAATACAAACTTGACGTCTGACAGTCTGAGGTTTTAGCCCCCTTCTTAAAGCTAGCAGTAGCTTTATGGCCACAATTTTCGTATAAACCTACCAGAATTGAGACCACACCATGTGCATATACAATTTGTTCGTAAAATTATCGATGTAGAACGTTTTTCAAATTGGAAAAGGTTATTGAGAACTGCCGCTTTCGTATTCCGATTCGTAAGTCTAGCACAAAGCAGACAAATCGCTACACAAGCTGCATCTCTCAAATTGAAAATATAGCAGCCGAGAACTACTTATACCGTTTAGCACAGGGTGCTTACTACCAGGACGAAGTAGCAGTACTAATTAATAACAAATACGAAAAAGACAAATCCAAAATTTCGATACAAAAATCAAGTCCTATTTACAAGCAATTGCCCTACTTGGACGAAAATGATGTTCTTAGAGTATACGGAAGAGTCGACGCTACACTAGGTGCTTAAATATATAGCGACAATACCACCAATTTCCACGTTGCTGAACGCAAACTAAAAGAAGCTTTGAAAGAAAAAATTAATATCAAGCTGGCAGAAGAGTTCACCAGTTCAACTACGAGGTGGTTTTTATTCCATTTTCATCTCCGCATATGGGTGGAGTCTGGGAAAGGTTGAAATGGTCTATAAAAAGAACCTTATACTAAATTATGCCAACCCGCAACCCATCAGAGGAACTTTTACATAGTATGCTTATAGAAGTAGAAATGATTATAAATTCTAGACCACCTACATGCATTCCTATTGAAGATGAAAATAAAGAAACACTTACTCCTAACAATTTTTTGCTTGGTTCATCGGGGGAGGAGACGCCTATTGGAGAGTTTACTGATCAGTCAGTCATACTTAAAAAAATTGGATAACATCTCAAAGATACGCAGATGCCTTTTGAAAACATTGGCTGCGCGAATTCCTACCCACATTGACCCGAAGAACGAAGTGACGAACCAGCAACACCAATCAAGATGGCCCAAGGGTCGGGTAGTAAGTGTAGTAGCTGGTAAAGATGGCCAAGTAAGGCGAGCGACCGTACAGACGGCATTTGGAATTTATGAAAGACCAGCTGTAAAACTAGCAGTTTTGGTTATAGGGAGGATAGACGAGAGTAAGTCGGTCAAGAACTAGTACTGTGTCTGTCATACCGGAGGGCAATGTTGAATCGCATAGAACTGTTCAATGTTTTTATAGTGCCAGTTGCCACGGTTAATATTTATGTTTGTAATTTAGCTAAAAAGCATCAAGTTACTATTTGTTTATGAAAATGTTAAAAATAGAAAAAATTTGTCATTTTGGACAGAAGTGAATGCTAAAAGTTATTTATATTGTTGCGATCCACTATTAGGCAACCCGTCAAACATACAAACGCCCGAGGCACATCATATTCTCAAGGATTTCAGAATTCTTCTAGAAAATACTAGATAATGAGTCATATCTTTAATTCAGGGTATATATAAGGCCGCTTATGAATGTAAGAGTTAGTCTATACTTGAATGTCTAATATAAATTATATCGTGTGCAGTAAACGTAGTTGAGCTTTTAGGAGTTCAAGAATATATACATAAATGATATATGCTGTGTCTAATGTACATGCAGCTTGTAGTATAGATAAATAAATAGAAGTGTAACAAATAAATAGTTGTGTTAGTCTTGTTAATGGACCTATGGTAAAGAAGTTAGTTTAAGAAGATATTAGTGATTGTAAATTCATTAGTGTAATAGTGCTTCATTGTTAAGTGGACTGAAAACATCTATAAACAAGGCATATACTGTTAATTAGACTTGTGAACAGTGAGTAATAAAGACGTTTGTTATTACTTGTTTTTAAGTTAAAGAAACGCGGTAGTAGTAGCTCGTTTCAATATTTATATTTGAATCTAAAGGATGTACCCAAATAGTAAAAGTAAGTTAGCGGCTTTTTGTACAATTATTAATTTTGTAAATTGTTCGGAAATTTATAGCACTTTTTAAGTAAAACTCTTAACGGGTAATTTGTAAATAAACCTTAAAGCAGCAAGTAAGGGTGTGCGTTTATTAAAGTGACTATAGAAACTGAAATCATTGGAGCCACGTTACTTCCCATTAATAAAGAAGTAACAATAGTTTTAATTTAATGACATTCCTTCAGTGTCTATATAGATAACGTTGTAGATAATGCTAAAACTAACACTAATTATGCTAATCAGCTGATTCAATCAGACGGTTAACATTTGGTTTTTTTAAATATAGCCGCTCACATTTATTTTGTGTAGGAAACAGCTTGTGAGCATTAAGGTAAAGTGCTAATAAGCAATTACTCTAGGCAAATTTTCCTATCATCAACCCCTCGCCCCACGGTATCAACAGTAGCGAAGCATTCATTAAGGCTGTAAGGCGCAGCCTAAAATACACAATTTAATAGACAGAGTGGGCTGCGCCTACCGTGTATCTTAGACCGTTGAGACTATTTTCTTAATGTTGCACGTAAACTCGAGACTTAGCCCGTTTTATTGAATTTCTATGTTTATAAATGTAATACATTTGAAGTGACCACAACATACAGTGCATTTGTTAACTGCGGATGATGGATAGTGCAGTCTTATTTCTATAATGAAGGCTGACAGTCTACAGTCTAATTCCAACGGAATATAAAGAGTTCCCTGTTACGTTCAAGGGTGATGGTAAAAGCAAACGAGAAGTGGCATGAATTAGTTACGAGAATGGTGTAGTTTATAATAAAACAGTGGTTTACAATTTGCTAAGCACTTTGTCTATTGATCACAGTATACCGTTTTATATTGTTTTTAGGAATAGCGACGGTTCTAAACCACTAGAATATAGTTGATTTTGTCTGTTTTAATAGTTTAGTTATAGAAGAAAAACTTAAAATTAAAATGGCAAGACCTATTCCGTTGCTTTAATGCTATGTGGTGATTTCAAAAGATTTAAGGTAAACGACCTAAATTCAAACGACATATTTCGATTAAATCGTGTAAAATAATACAGCTGTCATGATCATTAGGTCATCAGTCCTGGAACTGGCTAGACGCGTACCTCCATTGTTTTCTATTCTGAGATAACCTACACATTTCTCTGAAATTTCCATAGTGACGAATATATTAGAAGCACATATATAGTCGAAATCAGGAAAGAATGAATGCAAGTCATAGGTTTCTGAATTAAAAATCGACATACTTTTAAAGGATCTATCGGAATATACTTAATGTATAAGATTTGAAACTATGTCGTTTTTTAATTCAGAAACCTATGACGTGCATTCATTCTTTCCTGATTTCGACATTAAGAAAAAAGAAACGTAGATGTAGACCTAGGTTAGACGATTGCATACAGATAGTGAGAGATGTAGGCTTTGGGAATCTCAAAATAGAAATCCATGAAGGTACGCGTCTAACCAGTTCCAAGATGGAAAACCTAATGATGAAAAAAATTGTACTTGAACCTGATGATTATTATAAGCAACTACAGGTATTTGGTTTTGCAATATTCTCAATGTTGATTGTATGAAAGGATTTACTAGAAAACTTTTAATTCGGTAAATGTCGAAGTTTTAGGAGATCTTGGTAGGCGCAGTTGCTTAATCCCTTTCACATAACAATGAAAATTGATGAAATAGGGTCTATATTTAGAAAACAATAGAAGGGGAACCGAGCTGTATTTAACAAGAAACAGCAGCTGCTATGTTCGAAGACAACAAACATAAAAACAAGGAAAAAGTTATTGGAAGTATATGTGTGGAACACAGCACTATACGGCTATGAAATAGAAACTGTAGGAGAAGTAAGCAGGGAAAACGTAGAAGCATTTTGAAATGTGGCGCTTCAGATGTATGACGATGAGAGCAGGAAGAGACAAGGGTAATAACAAAAAGGTTCTAGAAATATTAGGGGAAGAAAGATATTTGTGAAAAACAAAAAAAAAGGGAGCATTAGAAGGACAGATCACGTTATAAGGTATTTGGTCAATGGTGCGGGATATATTACAGGCAGGAATAGGAAAAAAAATAGAGGTAGACCTAGATTAGACTATTGCATGCAGATAGTGACAGATGTAGGCTATGGGAATATCAGGAAAATGTTTAGGTTACCTCAGAATAGGAAACAATGGAGGTACGCGTCTCACCAGTTCGAGGACTTAAGACCCGAGTAAATAATTGAATTCTTTGCTAGATGCATTGAAAAAATTCAACTATATAATTTTACTATCATTTTGTTTTTATTGTATTGTAATAATTATTAAGAGACTTTTAGTTTATAGTACAATAATAACTTAGTTATTTCAAAGTCGGTGTTGTAATTGAAGAGCCAGGTAAAAGTGGGAAAAGTCGCATTTTAAAAAATTATCAGGTAAGGCAAAAAATGTTTTATTTTTTAAATTTTTTATTAAGTGTTGCTTGAGGTATGCTATCATTCTTGTCTAGAATGAAGTAGCTATTAAGCTAAACCGATTTGTGGTGCAAAAAAGAGTTTTTCATTTATGAAATGATGCAAAAAGGGATATCTAACACATTATAATTTTACATTAATGCTTCAAATTTTTATTATTTTAGATAATGCCGTGATAATAATAACATCATGCATTAGTGGAAACACTAAAAGAGCTAAAAAACTACTGAGAATATAAACTCAGAAATGCATTGTAACTTTTATAAAAATATAGCAAAGAAAAAACTGAAGACACATACTATAGCAATAAGCACAAAAATAAAAATTCTTTATACGTGGGTATAAATAACTCTCTTTTACTTTAGGAATATACTTATAATAAAAAAGAACGGTCAATCATTCTGAAATATTGGACTCAGTAGCATAGGATTCTCGTTTAGGTTTATCGAAATTAAGAGACAGATAAAAATACATGTCACCTTTTCCCACATTTGCATGTTTGTAATGTTTTAAGGACAATTTACCCGAATAACAACTTTCTGTATCTTTTAAGTTTTTTAGCGATGAGTTAACAAAGGCATCAGAATTACCCAAGGCGCTATACGTAACCCCACCTACATTTGATATGTACTTAAACACACGATAATATTAAAAACTTTTCTTGCGACTCAGCTTTAGGGGCCGGGGAAAAAACTTTTTAGATAATCAGTATATACCCACATATTCTTACGGTAAAAAACTCTGTCAACACGATGCTTTTTCTTTTCTGCTATGCAAAAAAACCTATCACAGGGCATAGAACTATGTTCTGCTTCGGGTCTTTTTGTTTGACACAAAGTTACCAGAAAAGCAACCAGGGTATTATTCTTATTTTATGCGCAACAGTTATCATTAAATAAATATAGACTTTTTACATCTGGACTGAGAATATTTTCAATATAATTTATTACGCGCTTTGTCTATTGATCACAATATTCCGTTATATATTGTTTTTAGGAATGGCGCCGGTTCTAGATCATGAGGCTATAGTTAATTCCTTAAATAACACGGTGGCTGTTTTAATAGTTTAGTAGTAAAAGAAAAACTTAAAATTAAAATGGCAATACCTATTCCACTGCTTTAACGCTATGTGGTGGCTTCAAAAGATTTAAGGTAAACGACCTAAATTCAGACGACATATTTCGATTAAATCGTGTAAAATATTAACCTATCATCATAATTACGTCTTCAGTCCTGTAACTGGTTAGACGCATAACTCCACTGCCTTCTATTCTGAGCTAACCTACACAGTTCTCCGAAATTCCCATAGCGAATATACTATATGCAGAGATAGGAAAAAATAGAGGTAGGGGTAGACCAACGTTTGCACACAGATAGCGAAAGATGTAAGATGTGGAAATTTCCGGGAGACGTGCAAGTTAGCTCAAACTAAAAATTAATAAAGTTACGCGTCCTACCAGTTCCAAGACGGAAAACCTAATGATGAAAAAAAATTGTACTTAACCCTGATGATTATTGTAAACAACTACGGGTATTGGTTTTGCAATATTCTCAACAAATGTTGATTGTGCAAAAAGATTAATTGAAAAACTATTAATTCGGCAAATGTCTAAACATTTGGGGATCTGGGTAGCCAGGGTTACTTAACCCTCTTCGCACACCATTGAATATCGGTAAAATCGGGTAAATGAAAAAAGAGAGGTAGAGGTGGATCTAGATTAGTCTATTGCAAGAAGATAGTGAAAAATAAACCTATAACTTTCAAATTTATTTTGAGACATTTGTTAACAACATCATCATCATCATTAGGTAGGTCTTCAGTCCTGGAAATGGTTAGACGCGTACCCTCGTTGTTTCTTATTCTGAGCTAACCTACACATTTTCCTGAAATTTCCACAGTCCGCATCTTCGTGCAATAGTCTGATATTATTCTACCCCTACCTCTTTTTTTCCTATCTCTGCATGTAAAATATATCCCCCACTATTCCCCAAAAATGGCATAGAACGTATCCTGCCTTTCTATTTCTTCTATATATTCTTTGATTTTTCTAGATATATGTATTCCCCTATTATTTCTATAACATCTTTCTTATTAACTTTGCCTGTCCATGTTATCATCATCATACATCCGAAGCACAACGTTCCAAAAGGTTTCTACCGTTTTTCTGTCTGCTTCTCCTAATGTCCCTATTTCATAAAGATACTGTGCTGAGCTTCACGCATATGCTTTCAACAATCTTCTCCTTTTTTCTATGTTTGTTGCATTGGAACATAGCCGCTGCTCTTTCTTATTAGATGCAGTTCGGTTCGCCTTTTATTGTTTTGCAAATATATACTCTCATCAACATCTTCAGGTCTTTAGTCCTGGAACTTGTTATACGCTAACTCTCATTGTTTCCTAGTCTGAACTAACATAGACATTTCCCTGAAATTTTCACAGTCTACATCTATCACTATCTGCAAGCGAAAGTCCAATCTCGGTCTACCTCTACCTCTCTTTTCCTATCTCTGCTTGTAATATATCCCGTACAATTTCCCAAAAATTCCTTAACGCGTATCTTGCCCTTCTATTTCTCCTATTTTTTTTTGTTTTCCACATATATCGTTATTCCTCTACTATTTCTATAACCTATTTGTTATTACCTTTGTCTGTCCATGCTATTATCCTCATGCATATGAACCAGAAGGTTTCTATCTCTTTCTGTCTGCTTTTCCTACTGTCCCTGTTTCATAGATATACTGTGCTGTACTATACACATATGCTTTGAACAATTTTCATCTTGTTTCTATGTTTGTTGCCTTTGAGCATAGCTGCTGTTCTTAGCTGCAGCACGGTGGTCTACTATTGTTTTACAGTTATATACCCAATTTTCCCGATATTCAATGATATGTGAAAAGGGGTAAGCAGCAAGTTCCCCCGGCACTAGAGCATTTGTCAAATTAATAGTTTTTCCAATATATCCTTTTGTAAATCAACATTAGTTGAAAATACTTCAAAACCAACACCTGTAGTTGTTTATAATAATCATCAGATTTATAGAAAATGTAGAGAAAGAGGTTAGACGAAAAGAATGTATAGGAAATTTATATGTAGCAGAAAAACTAACAGCATTAGAACAGGAATCAGACATTGAAAATGATGACTTGAGATATCTTATATTTTGAGATGAGTTTGAAGTAGCATTAAGGGCTTGAAAAATGGTAAGACGCCGAGTACAGATAAGGTGCAAGCAGAAACTCTAAAAGCCGCTGAACAAACAGTAACGAAACATCTCTTCCAACTTGTAAGCTATATGTATGAGACAGGCGAGATACCCAAAGATTTCAAACGTAATATCATACCAAAACAGAGAGGCGTGGAAAGATGTAAAAATTTTCGAACAATAGGTCTGACAGCACACGTGTCAAAAATTTTTTACTAGAATTGTACAAAGACGAATAGAAAAAGAAGCTGAAGAAATACTATGAGAAGATCAATTCGGGTTTAGGCGAAACTAGGGAACACAGGAGGCTATTTTAGCTCTGAGGGTGATAATGGAGAAAACAATAGAAAAAGGGGAAAGCGTGTATATAGAGTCAGTAGATCTGGAAAAAGCATTCGACAATGTAAAACGGAAAAAATGTTCTAAATACTCAAAAAAATTGGAATGAGTTTTAGAGATAGACAGATGGTTCATAGCTTATACAAAGACCCAACAGCTGTAATAGAATTAAAGCAGGAACGTAGAGAAGTAAACATTAGGAAAGGGGTGAGGCACGGATGTGCCCTATCCCCATTGATTTTTAACTTGTACATAGAAGACGCAATGAATACTGTCAAATGCAGGAAGACATTTGGAATTACTATGCAGGGACAAAAAATTGATATGCTTAGATTTGCAGATGATATATAGCGGTATTAGCGGCTAGTAAGGAAGAGTTAGAAGCTGCTCTTAATGACAGGGAAACAGTTCTAACACAGAGATACGGTATGAAAATTAACAAAACTAAAACTAAAGTTCTAGTATGCAAAGGTGGGGAAAATAAATCAAAAACAAGAATACAAGTATGTAGCACGAACTTACAAGAGGTTAAGGATTTCTGCTACCTAGGAAGCCAAATAACGCAAGATGGGAAAAGCACAAAAGATATAAAACAAAGATTAGCACAAGGTCGTGCTATATTTAGCAAAAAAAAGCAACTACTGTGCTCAAAGACCACAAACATAGAAACAAGGAAAAGATTGCTTAAAACATATGTGTGGAGCACAGCACTGTACGGCTGTGAAGCCTGGACAGTAGGAGAAGCGGACAAGAAAAAGGTAGATAGGCTATGGTAGGAATTTCAGAGAACTGTGTGTGCTAGCTCAGGACATAACGCGTCCAACCAGTTTCAAGACGGAAAACCTAATGACGAAAAAAATAACTGCACTCAAATCTGATGATTGTTATGAACAACTACAGGTGTTGGTTGTGAAATATTTTCAACTAATGTTGATTGTGCAAAAGGATAAATTGGAAAAACTATTAATTCGACAAATGCCCAAATGCTGGTGGAACTTGGCAGCCGCACGCTGCTTACCCTCCTTCTCATACCCTACATGTGATTTTCCATCGCTCCACCCGAAGATACATTGACGCCCCCCCACCCTCCCTGGGTAAATAGGGTATACAATTGTAAAGAAATAGAAGGTGACCGAACTGTATCAAATAAGAAAGAACCGTGGCTATGTTGAAAGACAATAAACATAGAAACAAGAAAAAAATTGTTCAGAGCATATGTGTAGAGTACAGCACAGTACGTGCATGAAATTGAGGCAGTGGGAAAAGCAGACAGAAAGAGATAGAAGCCTTCTGGAATGTTGTACTTCAGGTGTATGAGGATGATAGCATAGACAGATAAAGTGTATAACAAGTAGGTTATAGAAATAGTAGAGGAATAAAAATATCTGTGGAAAAAAATAGGAGAAATGGAAGGCATTTTTGGGAAAAAGTACGGGATATTTTACCAGCAGAGACAGGAATCGAGAGGTAGAGGTAGACTGTGATGAGACTTTCGCACGCAGCTAGTGATAGATGCAAACTGTGCAAATTGCAGGAAAATGGGTACACGCCTAATCAGTTCCAGGACTGAAGACCTAATGTTGATGATATTGGTGTAACATATTAAACTGACAAAACTAAATTTTGATTAATACATGAAACTTAAATCAACATCCAAGTTATCTTCTTTGATTTCACATAAGTTATTTTGTACGTATTTGTGTTGAGGTGGAAAACCACAAACGGTGGTCTTGTTTTTGATTAATAATGAACTCTTTCTTACAGCTTTGAATTAGGAATGATATACGGGCCAGTTATTTTTCATTATTGTAATTAAGTTTTTTGGACCATACGGATTTCTGCGTTTTCCTGTAACTTTTAGTATTAGAGATTCAAACGCCGTGACTTTTCTTTGTTTGTATTGAAACAAAATTGGCTCCCGACTCCTTTACATACAAGAACGCTAGATTAAGTTCCACAGTTAGCCGCATTAACGTACAGGGAGTTTTCTTTTTACGATTAGCCGTTTGTCAACCAACTTTACCCTGCTCTGTTTTAACATTTAGCAAACCCCGGTGTATTACAGGGATGTTAAATGTTAGATTGTAGCTCCTGGCAAGGCTGATTAGAGTTTAGTTCCTTCTTCTCCTGATACATTTTTGCTTATCTGGACACACTGGTAACACAAAGTACATCACAACATGAGCGGGCTAGTGAGAAGAAAACGAAATCAGTAACAGAATGCTAACCTGTGTTACATATAACAAAGAAAAGGAAAGAAAGCGAAACAAAACAAATGCCGCGCTTAACACAGAGATGGAGGGTCTAAAGAACGAAACGACAAGACACTCGACCCAATTCCCCTTTTGTAGAACATCTGTATCTGAAAAGATAATTAAATACAAAATTACATCTAAGTAACAATCTCGCTGAAGTGTGTTTTGTAAATAAAAAAGCTATTCCATCATACATCCCTTAAATAGTTCCGCATGCTTTAGATAACAAAACTAAGTGGCACTTAACCACTGTAGTAATAACAAAAATGTCATATATAAATATAGCAAGAATCTTACCTATTTTGACTATGACGAGCTCGTCCCAAATAAAATCTAGCAACACCAATGAAACAAAGTAAATAGTACAATCATGCTTTTAGGCGCAATCAACATTAACAGTTAATCAAATATCAAACTACACTATATCCTTACCCTAATAATGACAGTTTTACGTAAACAACAATGTCTTGCTCATTATCTCTAAATATTTAACTGCTACCATAAAAACCACCTATTGTAGAGTAGATGAAGCAATCGTACGTGTTGACATTAAATGATGTTCGTTCACTTAGGTTTTTGAGGGTTCTAGTTAATGCAAAGTCCTTGTCTCATCATAACTTCATTTGCATACAACGGCAGCCAAACAAAATGTGTGATAACGACAATGTAAAATTTGTATATTACTACCAAGTAAGCATTAGTTCAAGGAACCGTACAATGTGGGAGTAAAATATACGACTCGGCATGTGCGTTAAAGTCTGAAGAATATTAGTTACAAACAGGTATGAAAATATTAACATTCTATTAAAGAAACAACGCCCTTAAATTACCTACTAACTAAGTTTAACGGAAGAGCCCAATTGGGTTTATATTATTTATCACAGAAGAAATAACGCTAAAAATATAGAGAACTCATTCCATCAATTTTTATTTATGAAATTATTTTCATGAGAAATAATGACTAAAGTTCCATATAAAATAGAAATAAGTTTGAGCATATTTCTATGTTTCAAAAACAATATAGCCCTTTTACCTAATTACAATTAAACTAGCACAATTCAAGAAATTCTAGTCAACCACGTGCCTACATAAGAAACCACAAGTTGTAATAATAAACATATGGACGGACGAACAACCTTGGTTGACTACGTGACGTAATAAAAGTATGGCGAACCTTTATATTCATGGCGAACACCTATCACCAAAAATTCAAAAATGGTTTACAACCAAAACCTTTTTCAGGGGAATTGGATGTTACCGATGCTATGTTCTAGACTTTACTCTAAGCGGTAGAAAGCAATGGTTCAGGGGTGAGAATTGATATTAAAAGAAAATTAACAAAATATTGAGCGCCACTACATTCAGAAAAAAAAGGGAATGTAGAACCCAGAAATTAACTACAACGATGAGATACCTTAAATAAATTACAAGATTAAAAATATAACATATGAAGCAGCAGTTTGCTCCTCCAATATATTTCAAAATAACATGATGTTGTAAGTACCTTTATATCTTGTAGCATTAACCTTTATGAGAGTACTTTTTATACTCAAAGATTGTATACCTTTTTGTTTAAATAAAAGTGTTCTAAGTTTCTTTATAAAGTATAATGTAGCATAATATCCTTTAACAAATTTATATGTTATAGTAAAAATGGAACGTATATATAATTCAGGTATTTAAAAATGTTTGTGCAATAGTAACTTAACTTTGTTTAAATATATATAAAATGTAAATATAACTCTCTTGATTTTAAGTTTCACGTTAATGCTGAACCTTAACGTTTGATTCTAATAAAATGCAACAATTATTATTTTATGTAAAAATCGGATCCGTTAACTACTCACAATTGGAATGTATAGGTTTTAAATACATTGATATAGTAAATGAATTGAGTAACGTTTCATAATCAGATGACAAAAGAAGCAAAAATATATTTAGTCAGAAATTAAATCAGCTGTATGATTTATACAAGTCATATATTAATATAATTTAAAGTATGGAATGTTGTAAACAAATAAGCTTCAATATAAACTCACTAGAGCATTATAAAGTCTCTCTTTAATCATAATAAGAGGTGAACAATATAAAAATTTACTTGATAGCTGTTATAGCAAGTTATAATTAATTACGCTAGAACTAGGGTTATGTTTAAATGTATTGATAAATATTATCAAATTACATAATCAATGCGAAATACGCCCTGTTTCTAATTTCTAAATTCACTTAAATTTCATAAAATATTTATAGCCAAATTAGGTTTTATAATACCATTGTTAGAATGTAAACAAAACGAAGTTGACAAGTGACATCTTTCGAATAAAATTATTAAGAGTACGCACCTTGAAAATCTAGTTCAACACTTGTTATACTAACCAGATTTATGTATCGATTACGTGCTGTTTGTGTAACGAATTATGGCTGATCGGACTTTGACCATGCCTCATCGCAGATAATTAATCCATTTATTTAATTCAAACAAGGTGAAATCTTGCAATCTTGTACCAAGCAATTGTACTGTATCGAAATTACGAGCATCCAAGATAGATGTAAATAAATATCACGGCGATTCTTCCAAAAAACCAGACTAACAATCAAGTGTGTGTATCTTAAACGAATTGTAATATTAGATCCTGAACTAATGTACCGAAAAGTGCATTGTTAATTCCCTAAGAAAACATCGCGTGAATCATTCTCGACGCTTCACTCACTTCCCTCTACTATCCCGATTCTCAGGTCAGAGGACGCTAAACGAGCCATGTTCGTTTGATAAGAGGCGACCTTAGACTGCTTTTCCGATTAAGAACAAGTTGTCATATACTACGACACCTTCGTAATTTTGTATATTTACGGCAGATGGCTGCACTGATTACCAAATATTTCATAAAGATGTAAATTAGGAATGTATTTATTTATCTTCATTATAAATGTAATAATAAATTTTGTATTAAATCACATAAGAATATAAATTAAATGTTGTAAACAACAACTGAATCAATTGTTGGGTTTATTATAACTGAATAAATATACCAACTGCGTAATAGATATTGTAAAGTGTGTTGCATATATTAGGGGTTATATATGACTACATAATAAAAGTAATTATTGGGGTTATTTTGCAAACGTAGCATTTGAAAATGCTACAGGTTTCAAGAACTTAAAGATTACTTTTCTGGAAACCACATCCATATTACTGATCAAAAACGTATATTACATACAAATGAATCGTCATTCTTCTTTATCCCCTGTTGCACCTTAGGGCTGCACCAAACTCTATTTTAGTATTGAAATTAGGTTTATTTGTAAATTCAGCCAGGAAAAAACCTTTTCTTCCATTTTAAAATTAAGTTATATCTGTGAAGTTTATGCATATAGTTTTTTTACGAACCCGAGGACAAAAACCTCATGATTTATCGCATGTATTCCGCATAAGCTTACATTTTCTAGGTTATAAGAACGCGATGTGGTTAGACGGTCAGTCATGAGAAGCATGGAATAGAGAAGATATTACAGACTCGTGGGAGTGACGTATTTTGAAGAGATCGAACGTGTGTGCGCGTTAGTTCGATGAAGTGATTGCCTTTGTGTCCTCGTATCTTTCCCTTTAACCTATAAAACGATCTGATGTTCCGTCACAATATACGCACATTTACTTCGCCTTTAGAATTTGTCCACGCATAGAAGAATTGACCTGAAGACGAGCGAGGCGGACTTTGGTTCCAACGAAAATCCAGGTAGGTTTCTGGCTTATTGCTATTTTGTTGGCTTAATCAACCATCATGTGAAACCAAATTTGGGAACGTAACAAATTGCATCCAGGGTTATGCATGCCTGATGACGCGGGTAAAACATAACACCCCAAAAGGAAATAAAGTCTTCGCCAAAAAGAAGAGTAAGACACTGCACGATGGAGCTGGGCACGGCAAGGAATGTTTGACTGTCGTTATTAGAGGACGCGCTGCTCGACAGTTAGCTTCACGATGGTTATGTATTCATATGAAAGTATCCCAAAGCACGGAGCCGTAAGTGTCTAAGGATTGGCAAGTTGGAATATCGCCAAATGGTGGGATAACTTCCTAATCATTTTATAAATGTGTTATCAATACTTCGTAACCCTGGCTTGTTCGCGAAAATATCCGTTTCTCGTTATTTAATATTTGGATGGACACAAATGACACATAATTTTACCGCTAACAAAATTTTGTAGAGAAAAACAGATTATAGTTATCAATCTATAACCTAATTCCACACATATTCTGCAACTCTTAAATATGGGACTATATAGAGCTTTGAAAAAGTATAGAATGGAAATTTAAAAATTTATAATTATAAATAATTGCAAACATTAAGAAAAGACACGTTCGCACCAGTTTTGGAAACTGCTTTAAAATCTAATTTAACGAATATTTTCGGCAATTCTTTTAAAGCATGTGGTCTATATCTATTTGATTAAAAAAATATAGACTACACTAAGTTTAGTAGTTGCGGCAATACTCCTGTAGACAAGAAGAAACAGTCGATCTTCAAATAGTCGATCATTTGAGATGCTTTGAATCGTATATCGAGACAGAAATTCTCGATCAATTTTATAATACGATAGGTTCATCATGGACTGGTAATCTTGAAGATAAAAAGTTTATAAGATACTTGATTTAAAATATACAAGAAACCGGCTTGACGCATACAGGAGAGTGTATAATTACTATCGGTAAATGAAAGTTTATTATTTTACAACGATTGGGAAGATTTAGGCGTGTTTGAAGATAATAACACATCATGCGATAAACTACTTGAGATAACCAATATGTCGATCGAAGAAATACCTGTAATACGCATCAATGAAAAAGATCTGACAGTTACGTCGACATTACGGACACAGAATATATCAAAAATAAAGCTGTTAGTACTAACAGCGAAAACAAAGATGAAGAACGACAAAAAGATGACTTGACAGAACACCTATATAAAAATACACATTAAATAGTTATAAAAGAAAATCGAGAACTTAATGTAGCGTCAACAGATCAATACTAAGATAAACAATAACGAAAAGATAATTTGACCGAACACGTAGTTGCAAACTTAACTAATATAAAAAACAGAGTAATTAACGTAGCATCAATAGATAATCTTGGTAGTACATAAATATCAAAAAATATTTACAAGACACCAGAAAAATAAAATAATGTCAAAAAAAAGGTAGCGAAAGACCATACATTTAGCCATTCTACCGTATTTCCAGCACTGTTTATATCATCCCCTTTTAAAAAGTCATTATTTTGACCTGAACCAACTAAAAAAATAAATGCAAGATACCGCAGTGTTAAAGTACCCGCGGTAGGAACATCTGACGCCTGAAGAAAGTATTATTTGAAGAAAAAAGAACAGAGCAGCCATTGAAGAAAGAACAGAAAAAGAATAAGGAGAAAGAATAAAAAAGTACGTGAAGAAAAGATTAAGAAACCTAAAAGATCAGTTTCTCAAGAAAAAGGTAAGCCAGGGAAATTACAGATCAGAGATGATCCGTTTTAAACTGAAACCGAAGCTATATGTTAGCATCTCTGATGTAGAAAACGTAGATGTTCA
This sequence comes from Platerodrilus igneus, assembly GCA_036346225.1. Classification (NCBI taxonomy): domain Eukaryota; kingdom Metazoa; phylum Arthropoda; class Insecta; order Coleoptera; family Lycidae; genus Platerodrilus; species Platerodrilus igneus. The sequence goes on along the minus strand of JARFIW010000864.1, from coordinate 3,831,021 downwards.
AAATTTGGTCAACGACTACGGATTGTTGATTTTATAGGTGCCAGTAATCTAGCTGAACATTTTCCTACATATATAACTAATAAGAAAGGAGACAAATTTTTAGTCAATGCAATGGTTAAATTCGGACCTCAACATTGGATGTAGCCAAAGGTGAAAGACGAAATTTGGTATGACAGTTTCGGGCCTCCTATACAAATAAATAAATGAGGTTTCACTTGTGTAAAAAAAGAACAACTGTATTAATATTCAAATTTTTAATAAAATTATTATTTTATTATTTTATACCATGGCTGTCGGAATAATGTTACCAAAAGGTCCGATTTGAGGGACCTTTGTGAATTATATTCATTAATAAGTCTAAGTTCGGAGCAGAGTGTATGTTGACTTTTAGAATATGGTGAAATTAAGATAGTTATTAAAAAACATTTTTTACAATAATATTAACAAGCGTTTTTTGCAAATTGGTCGATATGTATGCTATAAAATCTATTACTCACTGACAACAACAAAAATTTCAAGCATTAAGTGAAGAAACATAATTTTACTGTTGAAAGTCCGTGGCAAATTCTTAAATGCGTCTGGATTTGGGCCATTTACATTAGTACTGTATCGTTTGGGCGTTACGAGATATAAATTTTAGATGAGAAAGGGCATACGTAATTTAAAATGGACAACTTATTATTGAAACACCCCGTGTAATTTTGATTTCAGTATAATAGTGTTTAATTAGCTGTTGCGATCAATAGAAGTTAAAAAAAATCATAAATTTGAAAGTCACCAAAACTGCATTATATTTTTGTACAATACATGTGAAATTAAATTTGCAGTTCATTAATTATATTAAAAATTACCAAAAAAGAAAACAAAGCTAAATACGTTTCTCATAACATATTAAAAAAGGTTTAGTTCATTAAAAATATTCCATTTAATCATTTGTTATGTTTATTTTCTACATAACTTAATTACCCTATTTTTCTCCCTTGTTCATTCATTACTCGTTCGAATAAACTCCGTTCCAATCCTTAAATTCTTCAACAACCCCCTATATAGTTTACTTGTTACTTCATAAGCCCGTTTTACCATAAATCTGTTAAATCCTTCAACATAATTAATAATAAACACGCTCCCGAATAAACTTTTCAACTCAAACCCCTTTTTGCTTTTAAAACAAAAATTTATTCTATAAATTAAATAGTATAAGCCTTGTGCAATCTCCTAAATTCTTCAATAACATCCTGTTTACAATAATAAAAACGCTTTCTACAAATTTTCATTTTAAACTCATTTATTTCGAAACGACAAGTTCATGCTACAAGTAAATAGTTATATTCCGTTTTTAGGTACCCGCTATTTTGGCATACCTTACGACCGCTGTATAATGGTTTTCTCTATTGTTCCAAAGTAACGACTTGTTGAAATAATGGTCGCGCACTATCCGATATAAGCCGGGTTTTCCAGTTACCGCGCATTGATAAGCTAGGGTTCGAATTTGTGTTGTTGGATTGATTGTTGAGTTTGATTCTACAGCTTGTGCGTCGAAGTGTTTCTACATTTTTTTCGTCGCTGTATTTCAAACGCGATGCACGTGTTTCTGTACAACTAGGAGGTGTTTTGTGTGTATTCGGCGAGTTTTCCCGCGCGTACTCATTCTCATTAGCTTCTCTTTTTAGCTTTTTTATAGCTGGAGGCCGCCTGTTCGTTGCCGTGGACCAGCTGCCTCCTGTCTTTCGATCACTGCTGTAATTACGATGGCAGGGTGAATAAACCCTGACGACCATCACATTGCTGTGCTGACTCACCCCCGGCTGCTTACAATATACGCATCCCGACGCATAGAGGCATGTGACTCGTTTTCTTTTACGTACATCGAGGATCCTTATTTATCAGCGGTTATGTTGTGATGTAACATGTCAATTCACTGTTCCCTTACCATGTTACATTGTGGTCCAATTTCCTTCAATATAAAAGCATTATTCTTCTTAATTTTATACTAATACCGTTTACAATCACAAGTTAGTTTTGATTTGTGTAACATTTCCCTTTAGTATTATTAAATAATACACTATATACATCTATCTTTAGTCTTAATTTAATATTCTTTCTTTTGTATAAATAATATAAATAATTAAGATCACATGTAATTTTCCTATTGGTTAACATTTGAATAATGTCCATAAATACACAACTGGTGTATATATGAGAATCTGTCATTTAGGATAGATTTCTTGTTTTGTCCCTCTCTCAAAATGTGTGATTATTTGTAAACCAGAAAAAATTTTGTTTGTGTTCATATCTAACGGTTTTTTTTGAGCACATGCCGTCTTTCGATAAAGATGTCCTTTCTAAGGCTATGAGGTCGTACCTGAATATAAGCAAAATGCTTATGAAGAAAGCCTACTTGAATAACCGGTTCAAAATATTAATGAATGGGTTCTCCCGTAGCATATCCTTGGATGGCATATCATCTGGTGGCACATCCTCCTGTAGCATATCCTTGGATGGCATATCATCTAGTGGGGCAAATCGATCCGTAGCATATCCTCTTGTAGCAAATTCCTTTGATAAAGTATCTAATTCATTAATTTTGCTACCTACAAATATTATCTTTTATCGTTCAAGAATGTTATGTTGACGTTATATGTACCTTATAAAATAAATTAAATGTCCGTTGATGAAACATATGGCTGTGGAACAAACAAGGATTGACTCATATAAATTAGAAGTTTGAGGTTAACAACCAAAATAATTAACGATGGTGTTCGTCTCGACAAACCGTGAAAACATCCTATAGTTATGAACAAGCCGTAAGCTCAACATTTAAGTATACGTCTCCTTTCATATATCTGGAATACAGGTAAAAGTTTATCTTATTTATTTTTGTGACAGAACGACGTGCATGCGTTACATTTTAAATCCCAAATATCTAGAACGATAATGCAAGTAAAATATAGTCACACTTTTACTTACCTATATCTTAACTAATCAATATTATCTTTGTTTTCCTATATAATCTAAAGAGTTGTAAACAGAAAAAATTTCATGAAACCTTTTATTGTGCATATTGAGGTTATGTTTAATTTAAATGTTTAATTAAATTTGACTTAACTAATGTTAAATACAACAAAGCGTATTTTGTGATTTCCTTTTATTTAGAACTTTTAACTAGAAATTGTGTCAAATTATAATAATAAATTTAGATTTTCTAATATCTTATCTGGTAGAGTTTGAGACAAATTTTAAAATTATAAGAGTGTAGATAAATGAACTACACTTAGTGATTTTATCGTATGAAACTTTGGGTTTAAGAAAATAACGGTACATATTTGATTTTTTTTATTAATGTTATTAACTAAACATCAATATATAAGTTGTATTAAGATATTTTCTTTTGTCATGTTCTAAATTGCATCCTTATAACTTGTCTGGGTAAAATTTAACTTTGTTCTCTAAGCCCCTGAGATATAGTCTTTTGCAATCTACCGCAGCCACAAACGGTCGACGCTAGTCCCGCCAGAGTTTTATTTAGACTCTGTTGTACACCCATTCCTACCTGTAAAAAGGAAGGGTGCACTGAAACCAGTTCATCATCCATGTTTAGAAGCTAGCTTCGTTAGTGCTTCTGGTTATCTTTCTTTTGGTCTCCATTTAATACTTTAATTTAACCCACTTGCTATGGAGAAAACCTACTTTTAATACTTTAACTTAACACACTTGCTTTTAAGGAAATATACATTGAACACTTTAATTTAACACACTTGCTGTTGAGAAAATCTAAGCATTACTTTTTTTTATTTTTATTACCTGTTAGCTACGAAATGCGCACTTCGTAAATTCTTTATAAAATTTGTTCTTTAAAATATAACGTAAATTTAGTACTTATCTTTCTACCTGTGAATCAATAAATTTTAATTTATTTTTAGTGTTAATAGATAGTCGTGGGCGATGTATTTTTTTGTTTCTGTTTGGTATGTAAGCGAATACCCCCACTCTTCGCGGTTGGTAGTTAGCCTGGTGTTTACTTTTCTTCCGGTTACGTCCAGGTACGTAGCACATTCACCTACATAATTACAAATAGTTACAATGTATGCAAGATGCAATAAAAGTCAAGTTTTAAAAGTACACAAAGGAAAAGTCACGCGTGCATAATACCCACAGAGATTGAATTACACCCCAGACATCATTATATCGGACATTGTATTTATTTATGTCTCAATTATGCGGGGTTGACGCAAAGAAACGAGGACAGTAGGTCATTTTATACATGTCAGGTATATATTAATACCCAACACTAAGGCGGAGAAGTGGTTATGGTATAGCGAGACAGTTACTTGAACAAATTGCAATTGCAATTCCTTGAAATGCATGTTGAGGTTAGACTAAAAGTAAAGATTTAGTATGTCGTGAACACCCTATTATGGAATAACAAATGAGAATCCACATGCTTGAGCACGGATTTTCAATATAACCCACAACCCAGGACATTTGTGTCCCAACAGAATATTTCGGAATTAAGGCTTTAAAAGGATAAAGTGATCTCTTGATGAAATGGAATTCAGGCCCTGAAGGGTAAAAGTGTTATAAACGTAAATGTGTAATTTGGCGAGTATACCGCATTGCCAATGTGCAATGTTACATTTTCAGGAATATAAAGTTTGGACGTTGTGAATTTAATAGTAACTAATTAAGATATTTAACCATAAAGGTTAGAAGTATTGAGAACGGACTGCTGTTGAATCTTACCAAATTTTGGTTAACATATGTACCTTGTTGTAGGGGATAATTGTAGGTTACTAACCCGACTATTAATGTAAGTATATATAAAATTTGTTCTATTTCTATTTGGTCACAGAAATGTTTTAACAGTGTTATTGTATAATCGATTTAAGTCAGGTGAGCCAAGAGTTGTTTTATTTGTTCAGTCAGGTGACATTTTGGGAGGAAATCCATTCCACCAGGTGAATATCTCGAAATTAACAATCCACTGGTTTACACGTCGGCCGGAAGAAATCCTACTAACCCAGACGTCGTTGGCGCCTTTTAAATTTGACGAATTGAAAACCTAACAGGGTAGGTGGTAGTAATAATATAACAATTTTTTTGCTATATAAAAAAATTTCGTTTTGGAACAACATAGAGGTATTAAGGCAACAGAAAAAATTTACAAAATACATTTATTTTCAAATTTAGATGGCTTTTCGAATTCTTAATACGTCCTTGGAAAACAACATGCGATCTGTTATTTCAGATTTAAACAATTTTATTTTCTCTGTGTTGTCAAGCCACATTATGTAGCCACAGAGAAACATCTAAGCTTCTACTACGTTAGACTTAGGGGATACTTAAGCAAACATATTTCTAACAAAAGTCGTACAGAAGATGTTGATATATCCGTATGAACACAAACTGACTTTTGTAGACTTCCGTACTAGCTCTAAACTCTAACTTCAGCGGTTTTTAGAGACTATCAGGGGGGTCGTTAAATAAATACGGATGGGTCAGGCGCCACTGTACTTATGCAATATATTAGAACAAGGAATATCGCCAAGAAAAATACAGGAACCTCAACAAATATATTCCTTTATTCGAATACGGGATTTTGAATTCATAGATGGTACAAACGTTTATCCTGAAATAAAATAAAATACATAAAAATGCATTGGAGACAGCAGTTTGCGTCTCAAAATAATAAAATCAATAAATCAGACAAGTTATATGCACGTATAAAATTTGCTATTGGCCATTGGTACATGGACACTCTACTTATTAAATTTCTACACCCTTGGTTCATATAGGATTTATAGAATACAAAAATGTATAAGGTAGAATAAATACAACCTTTAAAGTATCTCTTTAAGTGTGATTAACCACTTCTAAATTTAAAAGAATTAGACTTGTTATAAACTAAGACATATATTAATTATAAATAATTTTGTTTCAAACTAAACAAGAATTTACAATAGATGTTGTAAGTGTTTAGTTACCCATTTTTATTTCTGTAATAAACTTGATGATATCAGAGCCTTTAACGTAAATAGGCATTATATATTCCATTAACAAAATTATTAACTTTTGTCATTTTTCCAGTACTGATCAAAAAACGTACATTTATTATTAAATTACTTATGTGATAGGATTTTTTAATTAGTAATTTTAAGCCTTGTTAATAAAATATCACGTATAAGAAACTACTCAACTGTATGATAAATAATCAACGTGAATAAGCAAATTCCAGTAATAAAATCCATTTAGTATTATTCACAATCTAAGTTCTTGAACAGATCGTTTTGGTAAACAATTCTATATAGCAAAAGTTTAATTTAGTGCACAGTTCAAAATTCTAAGTTTTTAAATATAATTATTAAGGTATTAGTTTCCAATAGTTTAAACTACAAAAATTACAGATTAGCCTTGGATATCTTCTAATTAGAGAAAAATAACCACTAAACGTTGTACGTCAAACAGACGGTTTTTGTTACAAAAGAAAATCTACTTGCCGACCTCGAACGTAGAGTGCAAATTGTTACAAACCATTTAGTAGATGAACTCGAAGCATATGCGCGCCTCTAATACTGCATAATGACAGCAAAAACTTGTTGTCCATTCTGTTACGGCAATATCCTGAAGATCAGAACTATAAAAATAAAGAGTGGAATCCCCCGTTGAGGAGAGCCATCGTTGAAATCTTTAACCAAGAAAAGGATACCACACTAATTAGTAGCTTAGACTGCAAATCTCATTACTACTGTAGGCTTCTATATGTATACATATTATACGCTATAATTTTGCTGTTACGAATAGCCATTATTAGATAAAAACTTCAGTGTAAACCAAAAACTTTCGTGTCAACCAAAAAACTTCCGTGTTGCGCATGATGAACTTTCTAACACATTTAGATCGATTTGCTGCATAATTGAAATGCCAGCCTCAAGTCTCCCTTTAAATTTAACTTCTTCATCTTACAACTAGGATGGTAAAGGGTCGACTCTCAGAGTCCGTAAACAATCAAGGCCTCAACACTTGAGCATTCAAAACAACAGGTGCGCATCACTCTAAATTACATTGCCTTGAAGATAATTTATGGAAATTCTAACTAGCATGTACGAGTTTTAACATGATCTTAAACACAAAACTGGAGTACTTATAACGATGAATTTATTTACTAAATAAAATAGAATGAAAGGACAATAAATAGAGTGTTTCAAAATTATGATAACTTTCTTTTAATTATGTATAAGTTTTAGATATACGAATTAGATTGAACTAAAAATGGATTTTAAAATTTTTGTTACACAGAATTTATATGCGTTACTGCTGGAGAAGGAAACAGAACGTTATAAAATTCTGGTTAAATGGTAAGGTTAAGTTCAACATTTTGTACCCACAATCATATAGAAAACAATTCAGGTGTTTTGAAGCTTGGTTTGGAAAGTCATTAATAACAATATAATCTTTTAAAAGTCCATGTAAATATCTTATATCACAATATACCTGAAGGCTTTCTACATGTTTCATACACACCAAGCACTTGTTCTGATAAGATTTCCCGAGGTTGAATTGCCTTTGTAAGTCGTTCTTTCAATCAGCTTATTTCCACCACATCAACTTTGAGTCAAACAGTATGGGGAGTCGTTGATGATGAGAATAAGTGGTGAAAAAATTAAGTGTCTTAATTTGTATTTATTTCAGCGGAAATATCTTCGATCCAGAAAATACCCTCCAGCAAACATATACCCTCGAACCTACTAACACCGTTGATGTACAAAATACCTCCGAGCGTACAAACACCCTCAAGCCACAAGTACCGTTGATGTACAAGTAACCTTGAGCCTACAATCACCCTCAAGCTCATCCGTCATGTAGTTTGAGATCAGTCTGGGGCCATTGTATTTTGTACCGCAAACCACCATTCGGAACCTGAGCCTAACCAATCTGAGGGTAGCGCCTAGCGGCCAGTGGTTAAGAGTGGGTTTTTTGGCCGAATTCCGTAATGGATTAGTTTCGCAATCCGCTTTCGAGCCGGAAAACCTCTATCGTTCCAGTCTGTAAGACCCGGTACCGAACTGAATTGATTTTTGTTGATTAATTTTTTTTTTTAATACAACCGTATATTTTTTTGAAAGTAATATTTTTATTTAAACTTTGTTATAATTGAAATTCTCACTCATAATTATTTTAAGACTACTTGAATTACTATTTTGATTAAATTTGTACATGATTACCTGATCGAAGGCTGGTTTAAATGTTAAGTAACGAAAGTTTCTTTAACTAATAATTTTTTTAAAACCATAATATGTGAAATTATTCATTTCTTTTGTTACATATTATTATTGGATACAGATTATTTATTATAGATGAAAGTATTCTGATTCTAGTCTGATCAATTTTTCAAGAGGTTTAATTTAAAATTTTACATTTCCTATTCCGAAAGGGTTTTTGCATCTACTCTAAAATTATAATTATTTTAATACTTGCTAGATACAGTGACATTCAACTTCAATTTATTTTGTTTTCAGTTTAACAAAAAATATTTCAACCCAGACCATCTCAAACTCTACCTTGGGGTAATATCCAAGTTAGCCGTAGGCATAGTAGTTTTTGTATCTTTCCATCTCATACGTGTAAAGATTTATATCCCTTTGAAGTTCTGAATTACCACGTCTCACGTGCATTAATAATAATAAAGTCCGCCTTAATTATTTTAAACGTATTCATTATCATAATTAAAAATTTAGAACCGTTACAATGGCGCTCGCATCGTGAGACCCGAATTGTTGTTCTATCTCCTCCCTTGGGGCAAAAGCTCGAAACGCGTTTTCTATAAATATAAAAAACTATACAATAACGTAGTTTAAAATCGCACCTAAGTGGAATTTCGATCATTATGCAAGTTTGTTTAATTTTTTGCCATTTATTACTAGAGGAACCCACTCCCGCATCACTGTAGTTAGCCATTGCATCCTTGTTTGGTTACGAGATTCCCGTCCCTTTTAGGCAATTCCAAATTAAAAAACTTATCACTGCCAACACCAGCAACAGTGCATTAAATTCATTTGGCTGAGGGGCAGTACCATTCGCAACGGATTTTTGCTTTTAGTGTTTGTTTTTTTGGAATAGTGATAGCGATTGGTGTAAGTTAGGACTTGGTGATGAAAGCTTAAAAAACACGACTGCAAAGAAACGAATGTTTTACAGATCGTGCTCTTTCGGATGCTGCAAGTTTCCTAGCTATTAAATATAATACAAAGGTAGATCCAAATCGACGAATAGTAAAGGACACATCACTACTTTTTTTTTGGTCGACAAGAATTAACATTCCTCGGGAATGACGAGTTTAAAACTTTACAAATACTGGTTGTTGCGTGTCCCCGTACTTTGTTCAGTGGGTGGTTATTATTTTACACCTGTACGTTCGTAGATGACAAATACATTTGACAAAGGTGAATTTATTAAACCGAGTGTAAAAATCTTGCTCCAAAAATTAATGATAATGAACTTGTTTATCACTCACCCTTTCTCCACGTTCTAGATGCTCTGTATAGAAAATTTCCTCCTTTAAAAACCCACACACATTAAAATACGTAGGAATTGAATTTATTAAATGCAAATACGCGGAATCTCTACTTGCACGCTTTTAAGACTATTTTAAGAATTTTACACTTGTGACTTCTAAAGGTGACATCTCATCGCGTGTCAGGTACAAGTTAGCATCATCTCAAAAAAAATAACAAAAGTAGACCCCAAGGTTATTTCAATTTGTTTACTTAGTGTTCATTCGACAAAACTTCATTTTATGTACGTAATTGATAGTACAATTACATTACTGAAGAACGAAAAAAACTCCATTAAATTATAGGTTGCATGCACTGAAAATCGCAAACAAACTAGCCATAAAAAGGTTTTACTAATGCAGTTAGTTAGACTAAGGTCAGCCAATAAAATTTTAATTAACTCCAAGTATCGTTTGTAATTTATAGAATACCGGTTATGTAATCGTAACAATCGTGCACTATTTATGTGGGTCAAATAGGATAACAAATACAAAAGACGAAGGTCAAATAATTTCTGAGCACTCCTGTAACAGGTGTGTTCCTAAATGGTGTGTATTTGAAATATTTAAACACGCTAATCGAATTGGTTGTAAATAATCAAAGCTAAGTCTTATATTTACCATAAAGTTGTGTAACTTAACGGTATACATTTAGATATTCTTCTAACAATACAATTATTGTTGATATTAAGACAATATATTTGCATGTCATATTTCTTTACACTTTTTGTGTGTGAAGTGAAAGTGTCAAAACATTTTCTTGGTTTAAGCAGAAATTAAGGTGGATCAATATCATCATCACCACTAGGTCTTCAGTCCTGGAACTGGTTAGACGCGTACCTACATTGTTTCCTATTCAGAGTTAACCTACACATTTCCCTGAAATTCCCACAGCTTACATCTTTCACTATCTGCGTGCAATGGTCTAAGCTATGTCCACCTCTACCTCTCTTTTTTCCCTCTGCTTCTGATATATTACGCAGTATTCCCTGATGCTTTGGTATGTGTCCTATATATTTCTATTTTTTTCCACAGATCTTTCTTCTTCTACTATTTCTAAAAAGTATTTGTTATTAATTTTGTCTGTCCATGCTATCATTATTATACATTTGGAGCACCACATTCCAAAATGCTGCTACTTTTTTCCTGTCTGCTTTTCTTACTGTTTCTATTTCATAGCAGTACACTGCTATGCTCTACCCACATGTTTCCAACAATTTTTCCTTGTTTCGATGCTTGCTGTCTTCGAACATAGCCGATGCTCTTTTTTGTAGGATACAGCACGGCTGCCCTTCTATTTTCTCAAAATTTACACTATTTCACAAATAATCAATGGTATGCGAAGGGAATCAAGCAACCTGAGGCTTCCAAGATCACCCAACGTTTAAACATTTGCCGAATTAATAGTTTTTCAATTAATCCTTTGCCACAATCAACATTTGTAGCGAATATTGCAAAACAACACCTGTAATTTTGTACAATAGTCATCAAGTTTAAGTAGAAAACTATTTTTTTCATCAATAAGTTTGAGTCTTGGAACTGGCTGAACGCGTACCTCCATTGATTTCTATTTTGAGCTAACCTACACATTTCTCTGAAATTCCCATAGCCTGCATCTTTCACTATTTTGTTCAATTGTCTAACCTAGGTCTACATTTACCTTTCTTTTTCCCATCTCTGCCTATAATATACCCCGCACTATTCCCCCATGTCTTAGTATATGGACTATTATCCTATCTCCCCTTATTTTTTACTGTTCTCCACATATTTCTTTCTTCCCCAACCATTCCGAAAACTTCTTTGTTCTTAACTTTGTCTGTCCATGATATCTTCTTCATACGTCTGCAGCATCACATTTTAAAAGTATCTGTCTATCATCTTCTTGTTCGGTATGCCTACTGTACAAGTTTCACATATGCTTCAGCAATCTTTTACTTGTTTCCATGCTTGTTGCCTATGAACATAGTAATTGTTTTTTCTTGTTAAATGCAGCACGGCTTTGCGCTAATTTTTGTTTTATATCTTTTGCACTTTTCCCATCTTAATTTATTTGACTCCTTAGATAGCAGGAATCCCTAACCTCTTGTAAGTTTTCGTTTTCTATTTGTATTCGGGTTTTTAATTTATTTCCCTTCCTTTATATACCATTACAGAGGGTGCTCAATTTGATTTAGGAATAAGTAACGAAAACAAAACTGAAGGTGTGAAAACTTCTTTACTGTTTTTCAAAATATTCTCCACGAGAATTGATTCACGTTTGCATATGTTGGAATCAATTTTTGTAGCATTTTTTCCATTCCGATTGAGATACCTCCAAAACATGGGTTTTCAACGTATCAACCGCCTTTTCTGGTGTCGAAAATTGTTGACCGCACAGTGTGTTCTTCACGTGCGAGAACAAAAAGAAATCATTAGGTGCCATATCAAGACTATACGGCAAATAACCCAACAATTCGACGCTTCGAGTCACTTGTTTAAGGCGATGTGTGTGAGTTCGCATTGTCATTATGGTGAATGATTCGGCGTCGTCGGTTTATTTTTCCTTCTTCCTACAATGAGCTGAAACTTTGGAAATCATAGTTGAAAAAGCAAGCACAGCATTCCCCTCAGAAGGGAAACTTCTAATATGATATTGCTTAACAAAGTCTTCACTTATAAAGCTTTGAGCTTCCGGTGTCAACTAGAGCATTAACCCTTATTCCTTTTACCGCTATTTCTACCATAAACTTTACTAAACAAGCAGGCACCATCGCTGAAAGCATAGCAGAAGCGTTGGTTGGTGCCTTTCTAGAAGGCTTCGGTTTATTTTTACCAATTTTCGAATAGTGCCCTATATTACCACATTTGAAACATGTAGCACTTTTGGCGGGGCAAGGTTTCCTGGTATGGTTACTTCCACTGCAGAAATAGCATTTTTCCACTACTGACAATAGAGCTACTTTATTCTGATTGTTATTGACTTGATCTATCAATCCCTCGTTAGTAACAGTATTTAGAATCAGAAGCGTAGACCTCAGACTGCAGTTGAGCCATTTCTAGAGACCTCGCTTTATTATAAGCATCTTGCAATTCTAAAGTAATGTTTTCTAATAACCTTTGACGAATAATAGATTACGATAATCCATTTATGAAAGCATCACGGATGAAATCATTTTTATTCTGTTCCGCGGAGAGTGCTTCAAACTCACATTCTTTGCCCAGTACTTTCAAGGCCTAAAAGTACCGACCAATTGATTCTCCTGGTTCCTGTCGGCGAGTAGATAATGAATATCTGGCAAAAATTTCATTTCCGGCTTAACATAAAGCTGTTTTAGTACGGCCACAGCATCTTCAAACGATTTGAACTCGCTAATGTGTTCGTATACTGAGGGTTCTACATAGGTGATGAGCAGGTTTAGTTTTTGAGTGTCACTAGCCTTAGCAGCTTCAATAAAATTTGCGAATCTCTTGTATCAGTGAGTGCAGAACTTATGAGAGTCAACCGCTTTGGTGTAAATCTCAAGTTTATCTGGTTTTAGTAGTTTGTCTATACTAATATCTTATTGCTGAGTAAATTGAAGTATAAACCTTAAATTAGGCTTTATTCAGGAATAAGGTGACACTACTAGTTTACAGAAGTGTGGCAAGTAGTATCAACAACCTAAAACTATAGTAACAACAACGACTCATTATTACAAAGTAGCAGGGGCTTAGGAAGGTTATTAATTCACAACAGATGTATGTAGCCATACCAGAGATGAAATGGGTCACCAAAAAAGTGACCCATGACCCAGTGACCCAAATAGATATGTGACCCACGACCTATTGGCCCACTGATCCAAATTGACCGGGTGACCCAACTTGACCCGGTAATCCAAATTGAGCTGGTGACCCTGATTGACCCAGGGACCCAAATTAATTTACGTCTACGCTTATCAAATATTGTCATCAACAAAGTACTTTATTTGTTTTAAATAGTCACATAAAATATAAACAAAAGCATTAAAAATAAGAAAGAATTATAACATATAAATCCAAATTATCTTATACACCCGCGTAATAAAAGAAGCTTACATTTACATCACTTATGAATTTAGGATGACTAGGCTATATTTTTATAATTCCGTTTTTTAAAGATTTTAAAACAATAAGTTGACTTTCTACGGTATAGCCTTGAGTCATGCCCTATCTTTGCGTGTTATTTTTCCAGCACCAGATAAATGTCTCTCTGACTCAGCAGATGAAGCTGTAATTATTAGGATTTTTTTTGGCAATTTTACTTAGAAGTGAGTACTTCTTTTTATTAACACCCCACCATTTTAATGAATCAAATCGTGCTTCTTCATTATCCTTATCGCCATTAAAGTGACCAATTAAACTTTTATAAGAGCGTTCTTCGTTGCTTATAAAATTCCGCAGTTCTTCTTCGGTCTGCTGTTTAAAATCTAAAGTGCGTGTAGATGTAGAAGACATACTTTTGCGTTGTGCTCCAGGAGTACGGAAAGTTGCAAAAGGATCTAGCTTTGCTTTCTTCTATAAAAAAATTTTAAAGCTAAACTTAATTTGATTTCTATAAAAAACAAGTTTATTCAACAAAATCGATTTTATGAAAACTTGCGACATCTGGACAAAAATGCCATAGGAAGCATAAAATCGGCACTGCTTTTCCGTAATGTTACATTAAACTTCGAAAAGCAATGAAAACTAAGTAACAGATAATAAAACCGTTGTCCTGTAAAATTTATACAATTCACCATTAACATTTTAAATAAATTAACTATGAAATTTACATTTTTAATGAATTAATTCAAGAACAAACTATATAATACATTAAAATATTACCCGGGATGATTTTGCTTCTGTAAATTGTAACTGGGCTTCCTTATCTTCTGATGAATTTATGTTGGAAAGACTTGTTTCCTTAGGTACTGAAATCCCATACTCTATCAAACCTTCGTGAATTTGCATGTAAAAACTATTTTTATCTTCACTCTTGTTGACAAATAAAAAATCTTTTAATGATCGATCCAGAAATGCTAGCATCAAATGCAAGGTTGTCATTGAAGACCAAAACTTTTCGTCCAATGCTTCAACAAATTTTCACTTCAATAATCTAATTTCGACAAGATCTTGTGGGCTTTGAATTTCCCACATACTTCCCAAACAGTAAAACGAAGGTAAGACGTTTTGGAAGGTGCATCGGAGAGGCTGTTCAAGAAAATCAAACATTTGTACCACAGGATTTAAGAAATTTAACACATCATTAAGCAGTTGACGATCAATGCACTTAAACTGATGCGTCCTCGTGTCGTTAAAAGAGAAACTAATACTGAAACTGCCCGTTCATCGGTTACATTCAGATTTTCACTAATCGAACCAAAGATGTTAAGTAATGACCGCCAGGGCCTGTTGGGAGATTTTCTAATTAGAAGACTATTCCTATGGAAAACTCTATTTTTCTCATTTTGAACCTTATATGAACGAGGTGTAGCGTTAACATCAACTACCTTGCCCGGTTCCCATATCTTGGTAATAGGATTTTGCAAAGTTATATTTTCAACGGACAAAAATGTTTTTTCTGGTCAAACTGATCGATCATAATAATACTTTGTACTATTTTGCTTTTTCTGAAGTTGCCTATATGCATCTTCGACAACTAATTTTGGCTTAAGTACTTCTCTAGTCATTGAGATTTTTGATCGCAAAAGCCTTACCATTAACATTTGAGATAGTGAAAACTCAGTACCAGCAACAGGAGTTGTGCGGTATTCTAATAAGGCATTATAAATATCATCACTGTTTTCAGATTTTTAATTATATTTTTTTGCTGTCAACAGATTTTTCGCAAAGACCGTTGCTTTGATGACGGTACGGACTTGTATAAATAATATCAAAGTTAAAATTATTGGCAAACTCTTGAAATAAATAACTTTGAAATGGATTATTATCACACACAATATATCTAAGAATACCATGTGTGGCAAATAAACATTTAAGTTTTATAATGATTTCCACAGCAGACTTATTTTTAATGTTAATAATCTTTATCCATTTTGATAAATAATCAACCACTATCAAACAGATAATCGTAGATAATCGCCCGTCCTCGGCTGCCTGCACACAAATAAATAAACTTGCGGCATTTTCTAACGCTTCCAAAGCTCAAACGATCGCAGTTCCGGTTCACTGCAGACGCTTATGTTCTTCACTATCGTGTACTGTCGAATGCCGATGATGTTAGCAGAGCGGGAAGCGCTGTGTACTGGAGCTTCTTGCAATATAGTATATCTACTCGTGCCCATACTGCGTTAAAAGTAAAACATCCGTTGTTATATGATGGTAAAGCGTATACATATTTGGAATTTGCTTTATTTTAATAATAACACGACTTCGTAAGTAAAGTATTAGTTAATCTTATGTGTAATAATAATTATTTATAAAATTACTGCACTTTATCCATATTTTAGATATTTTTTGTTGGAATTACGAAATTACGAAATATTTGATAGTGACCCATAAATAGGTAGTGTTTGTATTTGTTATCAGTGCCATTTAAAAATAACTTGTGTTACACTGGAGCAAACCAATAAACCTCCTTGTTCCTCAGTTTCGGGAAATAGACAATTAAAAGCAAACGAGAGTAATAATAGTGGTTGCGTGTGTGTGGTGTGTAAAATTTTAGAAAAACGATTTTCTCAGTACAGTTTTCAAGAAAAATATAACATAATTTTTTCAGGTAGACCGACCCCGCTTATCAATTTAGAAACTATAGTTGAACACTCCGTTAAACAATTTATTAGACACTTTAAAATAAACTTTTATGATAAATATAAATGGCTAACAGAATCTGACACACTGAAAAAATTATTTTGTTGGCTTTGTTTGCCCTTTAATATTTTTGAAAACACCTCTTAGAACTCAAACGGATTTTCGGACTTAAACAACTTCCATAAAAATGTTAAAAGACACACTAATAGCAAAGGACATTTAACTTCGTTACTTAAAGAAAAGATATTTGGTAAGTCTCGTATTGAATATAGTTTGGACAATCAGTTAAAACTTAGTCATAAGCAACATAATGATATAGTGAGTAAAAATAGGAACATCTTAAAGCGGTTAATTTACGTGACATGAACTAAGTTTTAGGGGTCACCAAGAAGATAAAGAATCCAGTAATCGTGAAAACTATATCGACTTGGTGGAGTTCCTTGCTAACTATGACGAAACCTTAAAAATCCATTTAAGAGATTCAACTGTTTTTCGTGGTACATTTAACCGAATCTAAAATGATTTAATAAAATGCGTATCGGATATTGTAATGGATAGCATTAAACTAGAAGTAAAGGATGCATCTTTTGTATCAATTGTCTTAGCCGAAACAACCGACATAACTAATTTTAGCCAGCTAGGTGTGGCATGACGTTACGTAAAATTGGGCGAAGATGTTCAAGAACAGTTTTTGAAATTTTTTGATATAACCGCCGACAGAACAGCAGATGCCA
Source organism: Platerodrilus igneus (assembly GCA_036346225.1). NCBI lineage: Eukaryota > Metazoa > Arthropoda > Insecta > Coleoptera > Lycidae > Platerodrilus > Platerodrilus igneus. The sequence continues at coordinate 3,813,993 of JARFIW010000864.1, read as the reverse complement.
TGTTTATAAAAGTATGAGACATTATTGAAGAACTACAGTGTGGTACAAAACTTGTTTCTCAGAGTTACGACGGAGCTGCTGTAATGGCAGGACACTTGGGCAGTCTTCAAGCAAAAGTAAGACAAAAGTTTCAAAATGCCTTTTTTGTTCATTGTTTGGCACATAGATTAAATTTAGTAATATCGCAAAGTGTTGGACTTATAAAAGATTGTAAAATGTTTTTTTCGACGTTAAATAGAATGGCTGCATTTTTCAAAATTCACTAAAAAAATTCGCGCTTTAGATACACATGTTCAAAAAAGATTTCCCAGAGTTGTTCCCACACGCTGAAATTACAGCGCACGACTGGTACAGACGGTGTCGTATTATCGTGAAGCTCTAATAGAAATGTTTAAAAATATTTTAGCGCATAAAGAAATGTGGGATCCTGAAACTGTAAATTCTTCTAGAGCCTACACACAGCTGATGAAAACGGATCTTAATTTTAATTTTGTGCTCAATGTGTTTTCAGAAATTTTTCCTTACACGGACCTTTTGTTTGATGTTTTGCAAACTTAATCGAATGATATTAGTTTCTGTGTTCAGAACATCAATAATTTTGAAAAACAATTAAATCAAAAAAGAGAAAACTTTCAAGAAATTTGAAACAAAACACTAAATTTGAGTTTAGAACCACAAAGTAAACGTATTAGACTTGACAATATAGGTGATGTGGTAACTTCCTATCGTAGATATAATTTAGAAATTTTTGATAATATTTCTCAACAACTCAGAAATAGATTTCAGAACTTCAGTGAATTAAAGTTCGTCGAATTATGTAATTATAACAACTATAATAAAGTCCGTTTTCCTGAAGAAGCCTTTAATAGTTTATAACTTAATTATGCAATTTTTTTTGACTTTTTGACATTAAATTCACAGCTTAGTGCTCTATACAACACTCCAGAAATCAATAATCAAAAACACCGTTAAATATGCTACGTTTTCTTAAAGAAATTGATTTGGCAGAATCCTATAGTGAAGTCTTTAAATTGTGTCAACTTGTTTTAACAATTCCTGTAACAAGCGCTTCGGTTGAACGCAGTTTTTCTACATTAAAGCGCGCTAAAACCTTTATTAGAAATTCAACTGGTGAAGAAAGACTATCCCATTTAGCTATGTTGTCTATAGAAAAAGAATGTATTAGTAACTTGATGCAGAATCCAAGATTTTATGATGTAATAGACAGGTTTGCACAGGTTAATAGAAGAATAGAATTGCATTATAAATAAAAAGTGCGTCGTCAACACTGAATATATTGTTTAAGTGTGTGCATATTCATGTGTCTTATTGTTAATAGTTTGTTACGTTTATTTTGAACATCCCGTACATTTTTATCTGTTAATAGGAAATACGCGGTTTAATAATTTTCAATTCAAATCCCTTTGGCGTTAAAAATGAAAATTAATTCAGTAAATTAAAATAACGCTTTCACGTGTTAATTCATTTATCTATTTGAATAAATTTGATTTCTATTGTTACATCCTAGAGCCTAATTAATAATAAATACTCCCTCTAAGAATTCCTCAACGTAAAGTTTATGCTAAAATTAAACAGGCGATAACTAGTTTTAGGTATCTGATAATTGATTCTTATGTGTTTTCCATTGAAAGCTTCGTCAAATTAATGCCGCGTATCATCTCAATAAACCGTGTTTTCCAGTTTTATTTCCTTAACAACAATATTACTTTGAGCTCTGGTTATTAGTGAAACAAAATTAATATTCACTTGCTTTTCGATTTACACAACGAAAACACGTGTAGAATGGTTTGTTGTTTCCGTTTTTCTGTATAAAAAGTTCGCGCACGCCTTACAGCGTGGAAAGTATTTATGGGTTTTATAAAATTGTACTTTTCGACGACAATAAATTAATTTTATTTATAATTACTATAGCTCCTTCCGGTGGCCCTTAAAGCCACAATGGCTGGTCGCCCCTTGTTGTGATTGGAGGACCACTCCAAGGCGGGATCACGCGCACCTCTGTTTCGCACCGTTTTTACAGACGGTAGGAGCCAGCCCGACGGTGGTGACTTGAAGGTGAGTGTTTATACACTAATTTTTTTATATGGGTACCCGGTAGTTGTTGGAAACAACATATGTACACGGGTCTACGGATGCATCACCTTGTTGGTGGTAGAATGACTGGTTGTTTGTATATGTGAGGATATTATAATGTATACTGATTTCTTTATTAGAATAATTTTATGTATAGAATTCCGTACTTGCAATGCTGATTTCAAGCTGTGGTTTTTAGTGGGGTAATTTTGTTCCTTTTCCTTGTTTAAAGATTAATATAGGGGGTGACCTAAAAACTGCAGCTCGCCATGTTCAAAATGATTCTTTTCTTTATTTCGTAAATATGTGTATTGTGTACCTACAAATTGTTCATTTTTGGTAGTAATGTGTTTTGTATATACTTTTTTTTTTAAATTAGAGGTTTTTAGTTTGTAAATATTTGATTGTGCGTGAGTGAGTATATCTTTATTTCAGGTCTCCTGTAATTATTTTTTTTTGGTATAACACCCCACCCACTCACCGATTGAGCCCGGCCCATTTCTTCTTTTCTTTCCTCGGTTTTATTTTCCTCTTTTAGACTACGTCGCTGAACGTAGCAAGTTATTAAAATACTTAGTTTTTTTTAGTGCTTAGAGCATAAGTGAATTTAACTACATAAATTGTTCATATATATGAATTGTGCAGAAATGTCAGGTAGTTAAACTTTTCGTGTATTTCGTGTATTGTTCATCACAAATGACTGATGATATAAGTAATATTTCTACTAGCTGATAAGTAAATTGAAAAATGCAGTCGCATTAATTTGAATTTTTAGGCTTTTTATTTTTTAACCAAAAATGTCTTTTTAATATTTCTAAAATAAGATTTAGTTTTACTTCGAATAATAAATGGGTTTTAAAGAATTTTCTTTGTTAATATTAGTGCAATTCTTAAAATTGGAAAAATAAAAAAAAACAATGTGGTCTTCCTCACATTTTAACAGCTGGCTTTTAATGCAAAATTCGCAGAATAATTTAGTGGTTATATTTTAGCATATTTTTTAAAAAGGTTGGTTCAATTCTAAATGGAAGTTTATTGGCATCAACAGTTTTGAATAACTTTTTAGGTAAGTTGATAATTCAAAATAATACAAACATTAACAATACATAAATCAGCAAAACTAATTATTTCAAATCCAAAGAAACAAAGTAATATGCTGTAATACGCCTCCACAACAACACATACTTTCTTATATCTACCTGTTTTGCTTCTAAACACAAAGCTCAAGCTTCTTAAGTTACACATAGTCACACACGCACCACACACGCACGCTTGCCACACGCACACGCGCGCAACACACACGCACACACACACACTGGGTGTCTTTCAAAATGCGGAAAATGGAATTTACTTATGTTAAAAAAAAGAGGAATATTAAAAATCTAAGATTCAAAAAGACATAGAATTATGTAGTATAAGTGACAACTTGCGCACGCCACTACTAAGGACAGGATCATTTTGTGTTTCTAACTGTAGTTTACATAATTTTGCTTTTGAAATTGGTTGATATTCTTCTAACTTAATGCTATGAAAAATATCTGTCATGTCTGAATCATCCTCTCCAGATTTTGTTATAAAATTCCTAGTTAAATAATCAGAAAATACATAAATTTACCTGGAATGTACTGGACGATCAATTGGTATTTTAACAATTTTAGTAATAATCTCTGAATTCTATTGGTACATTTATGTATATCTCGTTTAACGATGCTAACTAACGGTTTATGATCAGTGTGAACAGTAATTTTATGGCCATAAATGAACTGATGAAATTTTTGTGCAGCAAAACAAGTAGGTAGCAATTCTTTTTCAACCATGCTATACCTTTTTTCTGCTTCAGTTAAGCTTCTTGAAGTAAATGAAATTGGTTGGTTATTTTGAAGCAAACAAGTTCCTATTCCATCTTTACTTGCATCATACTGAACAACAATTTCTTCTGATGGATCAAGGAATTTGAGAGTTGGTGAATTCAAAACAAGTAGTTCTAATCTATTGAAATCATTCTGATGTTCAGAAGACCAATGCTAAACAACTTTATTTTTTAATAAATTTCTCAAAGGGCCAGCAATGTTTGACACATTTGGAATAAATTTATGCAAAAACGCAATTGCACATAAAAATTTCTGTAATTCTTTTTTATTTCTAGGTTCACAAATCTTTTGAATTGCTTCTACTTGTTTGGAATTCGGCTTTAATCTATCTTTTGAAAATACAAGACCTAAGTATTTTACCTGATGAACTTTATCTGCATTTTCGCAGCATTCAATTTTACATTGCATTCCACTGCTCTGTTTACAACTTTTTAGAGTATTTCATCGTGCTCCTGATCAGTACTTTCTGCAATGATTAAATCATCGAAGTGCACTCGCACGTTATCTATGTCACCAAATATTTTAACATTTTTTCTTTGAAACACTTCTGAACTTGAACACAAACCAAAAGGAAGTCTATTGAACTTGTATCGTCCCAATAGAGTGTTGAAGGTACATAAATAAGATGATGGGGGGCATTTGTAGAAATCCGTCTTTCAAATCCATAACTGTAAATAGACATTTCCCTGCTAAATTGGCCGTTAGATCCTCTAAAGTTGGTATTTGAAAAGTTTCGCGTGTTACAAATTTATTTAGCTCTAGAGGACTAAGACAAATCCTTAAAGAACCATTATTCTTTCAACAATTACTATGTCGTTAATCCAATCTGTCGGACTAGTCACTTTAGAAATTACTTTTAATTTTTCCAACTCGTTTAAGACAATTCTTAACTTCGGTTTAATTACTTCTGGAATTCTTCGCATTGGTTTCACTAACGGTACTTGCATTTTCTTTTAGTCTTATTTATATTCATATGGTAATTTTCCTAAACCTTCAAAAATATTCCGATTTTTATTAATAAATTCTTGCTTATCTTGGATGTTATTTTCAAGACAATCTTCCTCTTGGCTGTTAACCACTTCAAATCGATTAATTAAATTTAAAAACAATTTTATTTAAACATTTTTGTACACCCAACTTAGATACCCATTTTTTCACACCGAATTAACAAATTTTACCTCTTCAACCTTATCCACACCCATTTAAGATTCAGATTTTGACTTGACCAATTTTAAAAACATAACTCATTAGCCTTCAACAAATGAATTAAACCAAATTCAATCCCTTTTATCAATAAAACCATTTCTAAAACCAATAAACCAATTTCACCTTTATCTTAAACCACAAATTTTTAATCATATCCCAATTTAAACAACCATTTATCCAAACTTTTAAAAACCCAAACATTTTTTGATTTTCACCCTTTCCACCAGCCAGTTAAATCACATTTTCATCGCATTTACCAACCAAAGATTTTTGGCACCAGCCTAACGATCATTACGTTTTTCAAGCCGCAATCGCCCGCGCATTTCCGAAACCGGTCCACGGCCCAAAAATACGCAACGTAACCTTTCACTATCGCCGCGCGGAACCACATTTGCGTCCAAGGCCCGAGCATTACCAGCCGGGTCACCGGCCACACAACGCCAAACCACCGTTTGTCCCGAACCAACCGCATCCGCGAGTTTGGGGCTACGCAACCCACGAAGCCGGCCGTCCTCCCGGTCAGCACGGCCAGGCGCAATTGCCAACAAACCCACATAGATTTCGATTCAGCGAACCATTCCAAAGCAGTACGACCTTACCTTGAACAACCAAGGTTTCGACACAACATTGAACGCAGCCCAGTCATTCCGGTCTCCTACACCGGCACCAGGCCCCCCCGCCGTTATAAACCGACGCTCGCAGGATCGCCAAAAAATTGCGAAAGACCGCCAGTCGAAACCACCTAACATTAACACCACCTTTTCAAATACCACCAATTACAATCACCATCACATTTTCCCAGACACCACCGACAATACCCAATCAACCGGACGACGTAAATCAGAACCAGCCGTACAGCCAGCAAGACCGCGCTTCTCTCGCCGAAAATCCGGCAGTAACGTTACACATTTCACACCGCGCTTGCACACGTTTAACACGCAGTTAACGCACGCATTTCAGAACCCACGAACCTCCAACAGAGCATTCTCAAACCCTCGAGAACCGTCCACGCCCAACCGCCCACGGCAATTTAACCACACACTCGACTAACCAACCAACATGACCACCGGGAATTCGCCACCTTGTGTTTGCTGAAACACGCGACCGAGCACATTCCATACTTTGCATGCAGCATCGCGTCTTTGCACCAATTTCAGCGCATTTACAGCTCATTTAAACACCGACGATTAACACCTGATTGCGCACCACCGTTCACCCTGTCGCACCCCGACGCATCATTTGTTAAACCACCGGTCGCCACGATACAGTGCCTGCACGAAACCACCATTCTGCTTTATTAGTCCAACCATTTTTTCAACCACAACCACACGCCCAGGTTTCAACATTTCACACTGCGCGACACCATTACCTACAGCACGACCATGTCACGCACGCTTCAGTGCACTGTTCACACAGCTGCGTTATACCACACCAGTAGACCCTCATCAATCGCCGCTTCACACCAGTAGACGTTCACACGACACTGACCCACAGTCTCAATCTTCACTGCACATACCATTTCGATCACTTTAAGACATTTTGCCATCACAATTTCAGATCCAACTGTAAACAGATTTAACACCACAGTCGTTCAAAGACTATTTCACCATCTTATTTAACTCATCTAAACCCCGTTAACCGACATATTAATCATTCCCCAGAAATGAAACCGCACACGGAGGCTAACTCTGTCAACCAGAAGCAGCGATTTGAAGGTGGCGAAGAACTTATGAATTAACTAACCGTAATACATACACATAAACAACATCATTAATCAGCATTGTCCATTAGAATGATGTACATCTTCCTCGACAAACCACCTTCTGCGCAGCGCAACTACCATCGACACGACGGCAGCACACACAGCCGATGCGGACCGCACACCGCCTCGTCACGCCGCCCACCCGCGCCAGCACCCCGCGCACACCGCGCACACCGCACTGCAGCCGTCACGGCACCTTTCGCATCAGCACACAGCCTTTATAACAAAGAACACGTTACATACATTATAAACGTTATTCCGAACACATTTACCAGACGATCATTTAACCATACACAAACACAGCACAGCAGTCCTATGCTGCAGTGGTTTTAATTTCTTATTCGCAGCTTGTCCGATACGTTCATCCTTTCAATCATATGACGTCAGTCGACCGAATGTCGAGCCTTTGCCTCATTTGTCGCCACGCATCCATTCTTCGCACTAGCCAGCACACCCACGCAGCCCATGCACGTTCGATCGACTCTTTCTGCAGTCTGAGGAAATCCTTCTCACACGTTGCAGCAGTGCCTCACTTTGGGAACATGGTGTCAAGACCAGTTAAGATCCGAGCAGCATCAGCAACATCAGTTACGAACTTTTGGTACGCAGAACCGCATTCCTTCTTTATCGTCATTTTGATAAACACGTTTTAGAATAACCTTGCATACGGATTTATCATCTTTCCAGAACGCCACACCAAAGAGTCTTTCCACCGCAGCAACAGCCAGAACCCGGATGTTGTCACCATCGACACTAAACACATTTTCCTCATTTCATCAAGATGTCCATCCACAGACAGTCGAGTGCAGCCGCATCGCATCCATTTCACTTCAGTTCCCTTTCCTCCACAGCGCATGGCAGCTACTTTGCGAACGACACGTTGTACGCACCCACGACGTATGCGACACATCTCTCACTCGAATGATTATTTTGAATCAGAACGCAGATTCGTAACATACGCACTGTAAGATTTTATCGAGCTTCTTACTCCGCTTCCAACTACAGGTAACAGTCATCGAGCACATCACCTTTCTGCTCGCACACTGCACTGTCACTTCACACACTACATCAGCCAGTTACACCAGCAGTCAGCTGTCCGAAGCATTATGCGGCAGGACATGCTTTAGAGCAACCATATCTTCCACCAACGCTAAACTTGCATTCTGACCGCACCGCACACCAGATTCGCCCAATCGCGAATCGCAGCGCCAGACGCAACGCCAATTCACCGATCATACGTCAACAATCAGCGATTGCCGAGTAACACGAACCATTCAGTCACCTGCATTTCACCGTTGCATTGACCGTCAGTCCACAACACCGTTATCATGTCAATCGATCACACTTCAGTTCCTCAGCTTCCATTTCACATCTCCTCTTCACAGCTCATTCAAAAAACCGATTTTCATCGGTTTCACCCAAGTTCTCATCCCATTTGCTGTCCATCGGAACACACGATTTTGAATTTTAACGACGAGGTTTCCGATACCGTTCACTGCGACCATCGAAGAGTACAGCTCCAGTCGGAATCAAGCAGTCAAACGCACATCCATTTTTAGATAAATCACGTTGCAGACGCAGCGTCGGAATTTAACCGACCAACGTCCACTGAGCCAGTCACCAGCCTCGCTCGACATACAATCACAACACCATTGCCGTCATCTTGTACTGCATCCAAAGTCATTTCGCGCACATAATCGCGTTAGACAATTACACTCGAGCACCCCGTATACTTCGACCGAAACTGAAATCGACCAGCCATGATTCGACGATGCTTGAACGCCCATGTACCGACACATGCACACGATGACTATCATGACCAGCGACCACCATGCACATAGACCAGCTCATACGCTGATACACTGACCACATGACACCCGATTCATTAACGACCAGACACGACGTTTTCCATTAGCTAAACCAGGTTGCTAGCGAAAATAGTTACAGCCGCGGCCTGACCCAACCTATTATTTTTTCCTTTTATCTAACCTAGGTCCACACTTGGTTTATAATGGAAAAACTCATTAAAAAGCAATTAGTGCTAACGAGTTTTTAATGAGAAAACTCATTAAAAAGCAATTAGGTCATATGGTCATGTGGTCATGGTCATGGTCATGTGGTCATGGTCATGTGGTCATTGGTCAATTTCATCATGGGGCAATTTCACCCTATGGGGTAATTTCACCCTATGGGGTAATTTCACCCTAACTTTACATCCTACATATATCCGGATATATGTCGATGCGCATCCCTGTCGGCTTAGGTCGGATAACAACATATTCGACTATCTTCGGCAATATACGTCCCGACTCTGTAGAATACATAAGAGAACAATTTTTCGTATTCAATTTAGTATTCGATAGTAGCTAGAACGGTAAACATGAGCGTCTCAAAGGTGATTAACGTTTCTCAACTTCTTGGGAATAAAGTGAAACCGACAAATGAGCGATTTGGATTATGGCTGTTGACAGAAAATATGTGCAACAATAATCTGGTAACAGATATTGGTAATATTTGTTATGTCGAAGGCGAACAGATGCTGACTGGTGGACTACACACACCAATTACAGAACCATTTTGTGACAATATAATGTTGGTTAAAATTTGCGACCTTTCTGACGCCGAACAAACATCTGCAAGCAAAAGGATGTTTATCCTAAAAAAAGAAATTTGTGATGCATTTAACAGCTATCTACGAAGAAAGTTTGACCGATTTGTTTCCGCTAGGCATGGTGTTAAAGCTAAGCTCCCGTTTTCTCTGGAAAGCACTCACAAGATGGGTCAGAGAGTAAAAGAAATTATCGGAAAAGAAGACCTCGAATGCATTAATAAAAAATTCCAAAATCCTATATGTGTTCCATACAAAGTGGAACTAGCAGATGCTAAGTTGGAAACTTTATTGGAGGAACTACCAGATATATTAGATGAACTCGAAAAAGATTATTTCTATCTTTTTGACATGGATGTAACCCAAGATTTTGCGGGTATATTTAGCAAGATGGAGATGTGTAATTATTTAACTACAAACCATAACTTTTGCTATAAGGGCGAATACGAAGAAAAGTGTAATATTATAGTTGACAACGATAAACTGTAGGAATTGATTGTTTAACATGGCTAACAACCAATGCAAGAATTAAGATATACAACAAATTTGTGTGTCAGATAACAAGTCCTGGTGTTAATAAACAACTTGGCAATCATATACTAGATTTTTTACGTTGTCCAGATGTGCGTTTAAGGGAAACATTTGCGTCTACTTTGGCTAAAGAACATGGTATTACGCGATTGGAAGCGACAATATACAATTGTGCAATTGGAAGCTATGTCAGTGCGGAACGGGTGTATAATCCTTAAAAGACTGTTTAACGTTATTGGAAGATAGTGTTATACTTCCTAAAGGCGCCAATGTACTCGGTACCACTTGCCAAAATGTGGAGTAAGCTATCGGACAAGCTACAAAATAGCTGCTGTTTAGTGTTTAATAACCTGCTACAGTACGTGTATTGGGGAATGGTAATACAAAGAAATTGACGGGCTTGCAAGATTAAGTTGTCCGAAAACCAAAAGAAAGGGAAAATTGATAAAGTATGTGCTTTCGGCTTTAGTTTTAACTATTTACCTGTAAATTATTTGGAGATAGTAGAGGAGAAAGACAGCTCAGATAAAATAAAAATCTTACACAAGTGCTACATTAAAGCAGGTAGTACATATTTTACACAATCTGCAACACCATATTCTACAATTCCAAAAGAAATAATCATTTCGGAATTGGGATTGATAGATACGCATAACATTCGTCCAGAGGTTGTACGACAACGCGTAAATATTGGTAGTAAACTTTATCCGTTTACGCTAAAGGAAATTGCCCCATTATGCATACCATACGCTGTAAGTGGAAGGAAAAGACAACTGAATTAGAGGAAATGGATGCAAAAAGACGAAAATTGAGTACATGGAAAACACTGCGACAATACGCGAACAATACAAAGATGTGTTATGACAAAGAACATCTTATTAGAGAAAATGAGGAAGAATTAAAAGATTATTTTATGTGTCGATGGAGTGACTTAAATACATCCGGGTTCTACAAGTTGTTTGCATTTGCGGTTAGTAAGAAAGACTCTTTAGTTATGTAGGCCTTCTTGCGGAAAAGGATGGTACTAAATCCGTATACTTTTTAAAAGGTTATTCTAAAACGTATTTATCAAAATGGCAGATAACAAAGAAGAACTAAGGAATGCGGGTTTCGTAACCTTGGCGTACACCACACGTAAAGGGGTTCCGCTAAACATTGTATATTTGCCCAGTAAAGAACCTTTCGGATCATTTAAAACCGAGGGTCTTACAACCTATAACAACCATATATTCCCAAAAGTGGTGGACATGCAACTACGCAACAGTGTGTGGGAGAAAAAGGATTTCCTCCAATACCAACAAGAAGAAGTCGATCAAGCTAACAAGATACGTATGCAGGATATAGTGGGAAAGCTGCGATTAAAAGATTGTCACAAGCTGCAAGAATTACACGAAGGAATGGATCTGGTTGTCGGCGGAATCAAAGACTTTAAATATAGAGGCAAACTTCGGTACATTTTACAATTCGAAAACCTAGACGGTCTTTATGTATCAAACTATTGGTTAGAAAAGGAGATAGAAAACTTGGGTATCGATTTAAATTTTAAGCTGCGAATAAAATTAGATAAAATTAAAACCACTGCAAACAAACATAAAGAAATGACTGTCTTCTGTGTATAACTTTGTATTAAAATTAAGTTAAATGACTCCATGCTTGGTATTAAATATTTTTAAATTTGTTATGTATAATGTCAGAATAAACGTTTTATAATAGTATATAACATTGTTCTTTATTTATAAAAGGCTGTGACGTTACCACGAAATAGCAGTCGCACAGAAAGGGGTGCTCATGGGCAGCGAGCATGGGCAGGGGTGCGTACGCGCATGGGTGCGCATGGGCAGGGATGTGTTTGGGCGTACACGAGGGAAGCGGATGTTAACAGTTACCAAGCATCTAATTCTTTATTTGGTGTGGAGTACTTGCCGGCGTATGTATCCGGAGTAAAAGAATACGATTTGCATACGCAGATAATTAATAAAATTAGTTTATCGAGCGAAGATGACAAAAGGTACATCATTCCTAATAGTACAACAATCTACGCATGGAGGGTGTAAAGATATAAGATAGTTGTTTATATTTGTATAGATTTTGTAAACCTATTGTATATATTAGTTTTAAGATTCCATAATTTTTAAGTTCTTCGCCCACCTTCCAAATCCTTCTTCTGCTTCTATCCTGGTTGACAGAGTATACGTGTTACCTCCACGTGGTATTCGCGGGACACTGCGGTTTTAGATTTCTAGGGGAATGGTTAGTTAAAGCATATGTCTCGGTTAGCGAAAAAAAGGGTTTTAAAGATGGAGTTAAATAAAGATGGGTAAAAATTAGTCTTTAAAAGACATAACTTTGTATGGGGTGGTCCTATTTAAAATCTATTTACAGATTTGGGATCCCTAGAAAAATTTAATATTAGTTGATACCTAGCAAAATATATTTATCTTAAAAGAGTGACTACCCCGCGTATAATAAATACAATATAACACTTGTCAACAAAAAAGTTGTAGGGAAAAATTAAAGACGTATTTAATGGGGGTCCAGTATTAGAATTTGTTGGTAGTAATGTTAAGTCCTACTGTATTGTAGGCGAGAAAGATACGATTAAAAGATTAAAGGGTCTCACGAATTGTAGTTAAGTAAAACCGAGGGTCTTACAACCTATAACGAGCATATACTCCAAAAGGGTGGGCATGCAACTACGCAGCAGTGCGTGGATAATAAGAATTCTCTAATAAGAAATTAAAGTTTACATGTACGTAGCACCAGTCATTGGGAAATGGTAGAAATGTTAAACCTATAAAGACGATTATTAGTTGTGGATTAGAAAAATAATAATTTTCTTGGACTAAATAAAATAGCTTAGACTAATTAATGTATATGGTTACATATTCTCGTACACATCCACAAACATCTGCTTATATCCACAATGGCGATACCGGTAGTTTTTGTTTAACAAATGGTAAGAAAGATACGTCGGGTGTTAGTGTGCGGAAGCCCATAGGAAACAAAAGAGCGGTGTGGCGGAATGTATGGTGGTTCCCCGTTAGAATAATCGAAAGTGGTTAATCGATCGTATTAGATGTTTAAATAAGCGAAAGTGTAAAAGCCTACATAAACAAAAATTTAATTAACCGACAAAAAGTGCGCGATGTGCTACACTTATAAATAAAGTATGGAATGGTGCTTTGCATCGGTCCTAACAATAAAAAGGAGAGTGACTTTTCCAAGCAACTACAAGAATAGCAGTAGCGCAGAGAAGGGGTATGCATGTATTATACAGTTGCTGCAAAATATGTTAGTTTACGCGTAGCTCGGATGTGTAATTGATCACGACTTAAAGATCCCTCGGAGGTTTAAAAATTCTCGGCCCATTGTCGTTCGAAAAATGTTTGTAAATTATCAGAACAGGAGTGGGTTGAAGTATAATGGATTATTGACTGGGTTTTTCCTACCTTTTACGAGGGAATCGGAAATTGACAGACATCGAGCATCTAATTCTCTATTGGAGCGATATCGAGTACTTACCGGTTCTAGAAATCATTACGTGCGATTGACCGCTATGCGAAAGTGTAAAAGCCTACAGAAGCAAATTTAATTATCATACGAAAAAAGCGCGCGATGTGCTATAGAAAGTATAAAAAAAATTGGTGCTTTGCATCGGTCCTAACAGTAAAAAGGAGAGTGACTTTTTCTAGCAATTACAAGAATAGCAGTAGCGCGGCGAAGGGGTATGCATGTATTATACAACGCATTGTTGCTCTAAAATATGTTAGTTTACGAGAAGCTCGAACGTGCACAAATTAAATTTCAATCTATAATTAACCACGGTCGTAAAAATAGGAAATTAATGGGTAATTTAATACCGTTACATATACTTTCGCTTGGTGATTCATTTGGAAAATATTCAAGCCTATCATTTCCTAAAGTATGACGTAGAAGTTATTTAAAATTAAATTGTTGTAAGTATCCTGTAGACAACAAGTTGGTATTTTCTTAGTAATGGTTTAAAGTGTTTTTGGTTATAGTAGCACTGCATCTTCTACAGCACGACTTGCACACAATTTGTGTGCTACCACCCTTTTGGATTTTTAATATGCACGCGATCCGTATAACATGGAAGACGTTTCCGATGTTTTTACTAACGGCATTCGCAGCATGGACAAAGCGAACCGGGCGCATACATTGGTGCTAAATGTATTGGACGAGCTGCGAGGATTATGACGTCATTTAGTTCCTCGCTGAAATCCGAGACTTCGTTCGGTGTCTTCGAAACCTTCGGTTTGCATTCTATAGGGTACATAAAGCAGGTACGCGAGAGTAAACTCTTTAGTTATAAGTTAGTTCGCTTACAAGTCAAGTCTTATAGTGTGGATTTTGTTTTGTACTAAAATGGTACCTGCAAACGTTTTTAAATGCGAGCCCTGTGACGTCTACTTTACCAGGAGGGATGCTCTCAAACGACACCAGAACAAATGTCGTGGTGCAACATCGTCCAAGGTTAAGCTTATACATCCGCCCGCAGCAAAGTACTTAAACTGTGGGACTTGCGGTTTCGCTTTTACGAGAATGGATAGCTTACAGCGACACAAGGAAAAACAGCATGGTATGTCATTAAGCCGTAAACGTTCAGCTCCGCCAGCTGTTAAAGGACCTTGTACGAAACAACCACGAATTATGTGTAAAGTATGCGATTTCGAGATGGAAAAAACTACGTATGCCGCACATTTAAGGAGCAACAGACATAAAATGCATCAGTTACCGCTACTAGCGACGATGGTGTAGAAATGGTTAGCACTGCGTTTAACAACCGTATGGCTAGCTATCGCATAAATAACGCCAGCGTCGACGATGGAGTGTCCGAGTTTCTTTGGAAGCAGAAAGAGCGATTTATTCGATTAATAAATGAAAAAGAATACAACATACAGCAGTAAAAGTCTATTGCGAACTCTACGGCGTTTACACCAAAATGGGGAAGAGAAGTCCGATGTGAAACTTTAACACAAAAAATGTGGTTATATCGTCTTCTAGTAATCTGGAAAATACGTACGAGGTCTTAAGCGAAACCATGCGAACAAAATCAGAGGAATTTGAAACATGCGAGTCCGGTTGGTCTTTGGAAAAAGTGCTCTATTTAGAAATAAATATTAATAAGTATGACCCGATATGACAAGTTCTAGGTTGAAAATAAAAATTGTAAATATGTATTTAGAAATGTGGTTTTAAAAATTTAAACTGTATTAGTAAAAATTGTTTGTAATAAAAGTTTTAAGAATGGTTTTAGATTTTCTTTATGTATAAGCCGCAGGAAATTTATAATTTAAAGGGTGTGTAAATGGTAAGGGTCGTTCGATTTTAAATCTATTTAGAGATTCGGATTGTGCATAAAATTCTAGACTAACAAGATGTGCTACATGTATAAAAATTTATAAGAACGCTCAAAAGTCGCTACAGGTAAGAAATCTTAAAATGGGGTAGCTCTGGGGATGGTGCTATGTGAAAAATTTAAAGAGATTTGGATAGCTTAGAAAATTCTAATATTGATTGATACCAAACAAGGTAGGTTTATCTCGTGGGTGGAAATGTGAGAAAGATTTATCTCGCAGAGGGTATATGTGTAACTTTGCAGGGCGTGGTCCGATTTCAAATCTGTTTGCAGATTCGGGTTGTGCGTAAAATTGTAGACTAATTTAATGTATTGCATGCATAAAAAAATTTATAAGAACGCTCAAAAGTCGCTACAGGTAAGAAATCTTAAAATTGGGGTAGCTCCCTTAGGGATGGTGCAATCTGAAAAATTCCTAGAAATTCGGGTAGCTGAGAAAATTCTAATATTGATTAATACCAAACAAGATAGGTTTATCTCGAAAGATGCGATGGCTAGACGAAGAAAACTATTTGTTAGGTTTGCTTATAGAGCAAATAGCAAAATTAGAAGATCAGGACTTTAAAGGGGTATAACTTTGCAGGGCGTGGTCCGATTTCAAATCTGTTTACAGATTCGGGATGTGCATAAAATTCGAAGCTAATTTAATGTATCGCATGTATAAAAAATTTTATAAGAACGCTCAAAAGTCGCTACAGGTAAGAAATCTTAAAATTAGGGTAGCTCCCTTGGGGATGGTGCAATCTGAAAAATTCCTAGAGATTTGGGTAGCTGAGAAAATTCTAATATTAATTGATACCAAACAAGATAGGTATATCTCGTGGGTGGAAATGTGGAGAAAGATTTATCTCGCGGGTGGAAAGAATGCGGGTGTGATGTAATCAAAATGGTTGGTGTAAAAAATTCCACAAGGCGGTCCACAGGGCGGAGCAAGGATAAGATTCATCTCCCTCATTTGCTCCTTATGGGAATTTACATGTAAATTGGTCCAGATGAGGGAGCAAATGAGGGATTCTGGAGCAAATGAGGTGCTGGGTTCACTGATTTTCCTCTACTCGTTGGCATCTCAGTTAACTTTCTTACATTTCTTTTGCCAAACTTTGGTTTGACTTTTTTCCCGATTGTATTTTCGTTCCTAGCTCTGCATGCCCAACTAAAGCGGTTAAACTTGTTGCAATAATTTCACTTTCTACCATAAGCTGGACATTCATTTATTCCATGTTCTGTATTACAATTGGTACATTTAAAGGTTTTAATATTTGTATTTGTACCAGGAACTTTCTTTACTTGTTAAAGACTGTTGTAATGTTTTAGCTTCATATTTGCTAGCCTTCTGTACTCTACAAATACTAATTGTATTATCTAGTTCTAAACTGGATTCCCGCAGTAATTTTTCTTGCAACCTTGCATCTCGTACACTAATTATAATTTTGCCTCTAATTAGTGATTCCTTCTGTGTATCAAATTCACATGTTTGAGCAAGTTTAGTGAGCTTGGTTTGAAAATGATCGAACGCTTCACCTTCGAGCTGTTGTCGATTGAAGAATTTAAATCTATTAAATACAGTGGATTTTTGCGGGGTGCAGTGCTTTTCAAAAGCATTTTCAACTCCTAAGGATTTACGTTCTTCACTAGTTAATGTAAGTGTGTTATACAGCTGTAGGCCTTCATCACCAACTGCATTCAGTAACATAGCAATTTTGACCGCATTTGACTTCTTAGTATATATTCATTTGCTTCAAAGAAAATATTGAATTTTTGTTTGAAATTTTTCCAATTTTCGGCAAGATCACCTACTAAGCTAAGTCCTTTGGGAGGTTTAAATTCCATGTTCACCTTTAGAACCTCACAAACACAAATCTGATTGTTTCGCAATTTTGTGGCAACTTACAGATTATTAGAAAATATATATTTTCCACCTGACCTCATGTTATGTTTAGTATTTAAAATGAATAGTTATCAGTAATGATGTATTTATTATAACTATAGGACATACATTAGCTAAGAATAAATATAACAACATTAATTAATTAGGGTGTTACACTATTTTTTCTATATATATTGCTGTGAAATGCTCCTTAGAATGCGGGAACTGGGTCCTTTCAACAAAAAATTTCTAGTCCCACAGATTGGGCGTCATAAACGGCTGTGATCCTCTTTTCGCCTCGGCTGCTCACCTAATGTTATAAACCTCCTCATTCATAAAAAAAACAACACATTCCTACCAAAAACATCAACGTTAACTCTATTTACATCAATATTCAGAATACATAAAAATTTCAAAATTAAAACTCAGCATAAATTTCAGTTTTAAAAAGAATTTCAAGATTAATTTTATTATCATTTTAATGTGCATCCAAAATTAAAGTCCTTGTTGGATGCCTACTAATTAATATAACAATATAAGCAGACCGGAGTCTGAGTATAAAGGAGCATCTACCACCCTTTACGTTAATTAACCAGGTTCGTCTAATTGAGCTCAAAGACATACCCAAATTTTCATCATATTACCGAACATCAAAACTAAATACTCCTTTCTACTTCAACAAGCAAATTTCATCTTAAAATTAAAATTTTATGGTTAGTACAATTTCACTAATGTCCATTTAAAGTAAATCAATTATAAAGTTATTCAACACACACAAAAATGTCAAACAAAATAGTATAATTTACCTGAAGGTCACCGTCCTCGTAGCTTCAAAGTACATCGTCCCTTTAGTTAATCACACCATTCCAACAGGATTATATTTACGGCTTCTAATTCTCAACGCTTTTAAAATTTACTCCATCACCATTTATTTCTGGGCTTTTCCGGAACTCATCTATGTATATCTGACCCTTGTTTCGTGGATCCAGACACGTATTTAAACCATTTAATTATTAACACCCCCGAAAAATAGCAAATAACTTCATACTCCTTTCACCAATATACGCCAAAACTGCCTACTTTTGTGTATACATTTGTCGTTGTAAATTTTGCTAATTGGTACAGTGAAACTAAATTTTATTACCTTGTATCTAAGTGCACTGAAGTACATTCATGTTAGCACGTAAATAACAAACTATTTTGAATCACAAAATATACAAGCAAACTTTAAATTATTTAATCAAACTAAAATGCACTGTTTAACATCTTCAATCAAGTCGCGTATGTACGAGCTTTTAACGCATCGAATCGTCAAAAGTCTAAGAGGGCTTGTTTATATTCATCTCGGTATATATAGCAAAAGCCTGTCTGTCGGTCTGTTCCCCAAAACGGGTAATTCTAAAGAATTCCTCATTCTATGTTCCCAGTCTGTCGCTCGTGCGTCGATTTTTACAATTTTCACTCGCCCCATTTAAATCTCAGAAAATTTCCACACGGCACGCAAGCATGTCCGAGAAAAACTAATTAATTTTGTACAGAAATTGTTGTTCTACCTCTGATATTTGCATCCTATTTTCAACCAATTGTGACCCTCGTGACGTTGCTTAAATCCCGCCTTTTACAATATATGTCTTTGCTTGACGTATTTTCTCTTTCCTTCTCTAACCTGTTCGTATTGGTGCAAATTGATATTCTTTATTATCGATTATTTTAGTCCACATGGAGTGTGAAATAACCCAGCTTTAGCAATTCTCGTAACTATTATGCGACGTTTTCTCCAAGATTCTTTGAAACATTAATTATCTGCAAACTTTACGCCGAATGCGACATTTAAACTACGCAGGTGTTCAAATATAATATTAATTCTCAGAGCCTTATTCCGTGGTATTTTAATCTTGGATTTTCACAAGTTTTTATAGGTATTATATGTTACTAACGGTTTAATTAACTCCAATTAAATTGATTTCTATCCTTTCATTTTAGCGAATACAACTTAAATATTAATTATTATGTGTACACTTTGTTTAATACCGGTTACTCGAAATAGAGTTAATTAAGATAAATTTTGCACGTAATTTCTCTTTGTTTAGGAATAATTACATTACACGCAGAGCTTTTCAATACTGCTTCTTTTGATATAAAGCGTCTTATAAATAATTTAAATTTCTTATTTTTACTGAAACGACCGAGTTTATTTATGCTTCAAGGTTTTAATAACGCGTATTATTTAATGAAATTCCTTATACACGGTGATTAAAATTATTTGATGTGATTATTTAATTTTCTACCCTGGTCTAAATATGAGTATTTTATATATATATATATATATATATATATATATATATAGTGTATTTACTCTACCTTATAGGCGGTAGAGCCTCTATAAATTATGAGGGGTTCCTGTCTGGTTTAGGCCCAGGGTAAAGAGGATGGAAAATGGCTTTGAGTATAAAAGGACCCTCTAAAGAGATCTTTCAGCCAGCTAAGCTTCTTCAACCTAAGGCAGAGCTATGAGCCAGGGTCGTAGGATGGTATACGATAATAAAAGAGTTTTTAATGGACGCCACCGTATCTTAATATGTTACGTGCCATAGTGGCCCTTAAACATGTTATTAGGTTAAGTTTAATGTGCGGAGGTTTCGCGCCATAATTTCAAAAGACGCGGTGCGTGGAATTTTAAAAGACCAGGCGCGTACTTCCGTTACGTCCCAGTGCGTTTGCGCAGATCGCGCGACGCTAGAGGGTTGGACGAATAACTTCGCGCCGACGTGTAAAAGACAAAAGAGTGGGGACAAGTTTCCGTGACGCTCTTCAACGTGGCTTTTTTGCCTGAACTATCGAGTGGAGTGGACGCTTTGAGGTATCGTATCGTGCTTATCTTATCTATGTAGATTTCCTTTGCCTAATTGTCTTTGTTTGTTGCCTTATATCTGGTATTCCCGTCATTCCCTGCATAGGTAGGTAATCTGTAACCTAGGCGAACCGTACTGCACGACCCTAGATGACGATCTCATGACTGCCGTAGCTGGCCGGAGCGCTTGAAGGAGCGTTGGCAGGAGTCACCATCTTTAATTACCGCAAAAGGGCCTTGAGTAGCCTGATGGACTTGAAAAGAAGTCAACTTTAACGCAGGGGTATATCCATGTGAGTAATTATTGTACTATCTTTTGTCTGAAATTTATGTATTTTTTTCCGATTATGGTGTAATATAATTTGTGCATTGGTGACGTCATTGGCAGTGGCCACGCGGAATCTGTAATAAGGTTAGCGCTGCCCTCCGCGAGTGGCGTCGCCCGCTTTACTCATTGCGCTTGCGCGATGTATTTATGAACTCTTTAACGGCAATTATCGACTTTTTAATTGTAAGATTTATCGATTTTTAAAGCGTAATAAATAATAGCTATAATGAGAAACAATTCGAAAATAAGATACGGAAATCTTCGAAAAGAAAAATATCCTTAACGAGCAAAACATAGAAATATGATACTTACTTGTGACTCTGCAAACTGGAATTGAAACGTCGATCTTGTACTATCTGAAAATTTAATCACTTCTTAACATTTTAGAGCTAGGGTTACATTAGAGCCTAGTCAATTTATCACAAAAAAAATAAATTCCAACAAGATTACCTAGATAAGATTATACCTAAAAAATTTTTTAAACACAATACCAATAATCTATCCTTCTTCGCTACAAAAATTTTATAAATATGGTTGTTTGCTTTTATAGAAAAATTATTGTTGACTTCAATGAAAGAAAGTTTTAAAACAACTTAGTGCACTTTCTATTGATTTACAAAAAAAACAAGTTGAAAATGCAAGGCATTGTCGCAACGAACTTCCAAATGTAGACTTACTTTAAAACAATTTAAAGAAATTAAAATTATTATGTTGTAATAATTATAAGTATTCAGATAAAATAAAAATTAATTCCCCGGGGGGGGGTCGGGTATCCGTGGTCAGATTTTGTGGGGGGTACCATATTTAGACTCAGCTATGTTAGGGGAGTCCAAATATGTATCGCACATTAATTTTGGACCTATTTGAAATTTTAATTTTCCCGACGGAACATCGCGGGGCACGGCGTCCCCGTGGCCCGATTTCAACTGACATCAAAACACAAGCTCAGGACACCGAGTTGAATCGATTGATGTATCACACATTGATGTCCGACCATTAGAAAGGCCTCGGACGGACAGACGGACAGACAGACGGACGACAAATCGATTTCATAAACGAACGAAGTTCGTTGAATATACATCATTTGTACAATTTTATACGTACTGAAACTTTTTAGATATCTACTTTTAATAATGTCTACGAGTGGTCTCTGATTATTTGTATGAATTTTGTAAGTGTAAATTTATTATAGTTCTCTAGAAGAATTATAGTGTTTTTGTTATTATTCTACAATTTGTATTTGATACCTAAATAGGATCCTGTTTGGGTTTACATTTAATTGATTAAATACTTTGACTTTCCTTAAACTGCAGAACTATATTTTTAATTAATTTAATTGCCTGAATCAAAGGTCAAAAATACGTATGGTTTGAACTAATCTGTACTTCAAGTGAACTGTCAAAAAATTATATTTCATAATGTGACAAACAAATATTAACGTGTCCTGTGCTTAGTTACGAATACATTTTAGTGTAACCTTGTAAATTCAAATAAAGTTATCTTATAGAAATTTCTTTGTGTTTATGAGAACATTTATGCAATATCCAACTAATAAATTCTGAACAAATATTACGTGTACCAAGTTTAAATGACCATATAAAATTTACAAAAATTATTATTATATTTCCAGTAATGGTTCCGTGAAACGAAAATTGAATTAGAATTGGAGATGACTCACCACAAATAATCTGCTAGGCATCAGAGTTCGTCAACCATCTTGAGTACTTACGACAACAGGTGCGCGCGGCTTGCACGTGTACGGCTCTACAGCTTGACTTCTATACACAACAAAATTTACGGAAAATTCCAGCATACTCGATAGCAACATTTGAAACTTTGAACTTTTAATACTGCATAACAAAAAATTGTGCTTCAGTGTTCCATAACGATTAGATACATAAAATTTAGCGCTCCAATACTTTATATATTACGTGTTTGCGTTTCAATACTGTATAACATAAAACTTGTTTCGATACTGGACCTACATAAAATTTGCGTTTCAAGATTGGACCTAAAACTTGCATCGATGCTGTAACCACATTAAATTTGTGTTTCAATACTGTATCTACATTTTACTTGCGCTGAAAAGAATCGAGAAAATGATTTAGATGCAAAATTGAAAATTATTCACCTACCGTAGATGATGTTCATTTCACAGTAACTATAGGTCGATTAAACTACAAATTGATGCAATGGTATACGTCGACACCATTTCACCTGCCTTTGAGGCTGCATGTTTTTTAAAACCTGCTGGCCCACATTTCAACACTTGCTTATCTGATTACATTCGGACGTTAAATGATGAACCTTGACCACGAGGCAATTTTATTATTCAAACACGCGCAGAATTGGATTGTTGTATCAACACATACACAGATAAAAGAAAACTTAAATTCTACTTTGAGTCCTTAGTTATAGGTGGAGTTCTAAGTAACGAATTGGTATTATATTACTACAATAGGAATTTAATATTTTCTGTTTAATAAAGGATTTTTGTTAAATAAATATCTAGAACAAAAGCGTACATTAATGAAGCAGGTAATTGTATTCGTTACAAGGGCGACCTCAGTAACCTAGATCTAATAATAATGAACATTCTAGAAACTATATATAACAACCAACACCTATTAAAAAATGATTATTCACAACCTTTTGCAAAAATATATCTTGGTTTGAGGATTCAAGGCTGATATTCAGGTAGGTTAGTGTAGGTAATTGTCTAATAAATTTACTAAATATTGTGTCAACTCTTTGGATAATCTAAATATGTTTATAAAGGGCATTAAAAACGTCTTCTCTCATTGACAGTCAGTCTATGACCGTCTACCATCATTTCGGCCAACTCAATATTTTCGATAGTGCCAATATGCATTAATTCGTTCATTATTTACTGAATAATTGAAAACTAAACTAAACAATATAAATAAAAATCTTGCGGTTTTGAGGATAGACTGTCAGTTGAAGATTTTGTATTACGTTCGGTCAAGTTTTTCTTATGACTATTCGTAGTTCTTATACGAACTAGTATTGGTAACATTTCAAATGCTTTTAGTTCGAGTCTATTCTCATGGGAGTTTCAAAAATGAACTTTTGATGATGCCATTGGAAAACATGGTCGCCTTCTCATTGGAATTAAATCTTCTTGCTAAAAAAATCGACCCCCAGTAATTTAACTTACTGCATGTTTGACATTTTAATGAATTATAACTGACAGTGTGTTACGTTCATTTTCGGCAATAATTGGTTATTTTATTTACATAAATTCCTTTTCTAGTATTGAATTCTCCAACAATACCCAATATATTGTACTTGTTCAGATAAACTCGCTTTACCATAATTTTCAACTCAAATCCCTTGTTAATTCATTATCCGTTCGTATAAATTCCATGTCTATTGTTAAATCCTTTCTAAGAATTTCTCAACGTAAATCTAGTTGTTTTGGAAGGACAAGTTTATGCTACAATTAATTAGCCAAGATCCTGTTTAGGTATCTGTGAGCGCGTTATACCTTTCGATAACGTATAATTGCTTTCTAGTGGGTTTCCCATCTAAAGATTTGTAGAAATAATATATCCTACTGTTTTCCGGTAAAACCGTGTTTTCCAGTTTCAATCGCGTTTCGATAACGCGGACGTTTGCTTTTCGAGTTCGTGTTATTTTGAATTCTTTTTAAACTTTGATTCTGCAGCTTGTGCGTTGATGCACTTGTAAAAACTACTCGTTCTGTTACTCCAAGAGCGATGCACGTTTCTCCTCTATCAAATGTGTAGATTTGCTCTTAGCTGGAGGCTAAATTGCTTGTTGCGCAGCCCGATTATTCCTTGATGTAGATCAACTGCTCTTGCATATAGACCGCCGTTGCAATTACGGTAGTAGCATGGTTGTTGCTGACTACCGCGGCGATGCTGCGTCAATTCGTTTCCGAGAACTGACAAGATAAGTATCTCGACACATGTATGTGACTTGTTTTCCTTTTCTAACATACCCAGGGATAAACCCAATTTGAAATTAGATAGGCTAGTGTTTGTTCTGGTAAAAACCTTACTAGAAAATTTTGAACTTTAATGCTTTTGGTTTTTGTACTTAACCCATCTGCTTATACGAAAGTATCAACCGTATTCTTTTTATCTAATTAGATTTATAACAAATGCTTCGTATGGTAAAATCCTTACTAGAAAGGTTTCTAAATCTAATGTTTTTTAATTAACCCATCCGCTTATACGAAAGTATCAGCGTTATTCTTTTTGGTACTGATTAGATTTATTGCATGTTAGCTACGAATTGCGCACTTCGTGGAACAATTGATGAACTTGTCCGTAGAGTAAAATTGTTTTATTAAATAGTAACCTTAGTAACCATTTCAAATGGACCTGCACCTTGCCGAAGTTCTAGATTACTAAAACAGGTGAAATGGCTTGCGTGTTCTAATGAGCTAAAGAGCCAAACCAAAGTAGTAGGGTCGTTAGTGAGGAACCAGACTAAGACAGGTCCCCGAAAGAGGGCAGCGGCTCTTTCGGTACTTAGATTGGCAGAGACCATAGGGGTCGGTATGGCAGTCTAGGACACACTACCGCGATGTGGAAGGCCACGGGAAACCACCACATTATCTCCCAAGTACACAGCGTATTCCGGAGTTAAAATAGTCCCCATCCGGATCTCCAGGAGGGGACTACTTCGGAGGATGCGATCGGAAAGTTTTAAGAATAAGAGTCGGGAACATTTTGCGAGTCGGAGCGTGGAATGTTAGAACTATGAAGCAAGTGGGTAAGCTAGAGAACCTAAAAATCGAAATGAATAGGTTATCATTAGACATAGTAGGGATCAGCAAAGTTCGGTGGCCATAGGCGGAGGATTTTTGGAGTGGAGACTTCAGGGTAATTCATACAGGAGCAGAGGAAGGAAATTTGGGTGTGGGAATAGTTATGCGGAAAAAGATAGGATACTGTGTAGAAAATTACTTACAAAAGAATGAAAGAGTACTCATGGTTAGATTAGAATCTAAACCGGTAAACACAGTAATAATACAAGTATACATGCCCACCTCTAGCTACAGTGACGAAGAGGTAGAAGCAATCTACAAAGATATCGAAGACATATTAAGACACGTAAAAGGACATGAAAATTTAATAATTACGGGGGATTTTAATGCAGTGGTAGGTGAGGGTAGGGAAGGAGCGATAGTAGGTTTATTTGGTTTAGGCACTAGTAACGACAGACGAAATAGGCTGGTAGAATTTTGCGACAAGAACAATTTAATCATTACAAACACATTATTTCAACATCATGCTAGAAGACAATATACGTGGAAGATGCCAGGAGATATAGGAAGATATCAAATAGATTACATCCTTGTTAGACAACGGTTTAGAAATCAAGTAAAAGACCGTACAAGCTACCCAGAAGCAGATATAGACACTGACCACAACATCGTAATTATGAAAGCCGCACTTAAATTTAAAAATTTGATAAAAAGAAATGGAAAGAGGCACTTGGACCTACAGAAACTAAAAGAGAAAAATATTCAAGAAAAATTCGAAAAATGGTCAAATGAATTGCTCAAAGATATCGGGAAAATATCTGATACTAAGGAAGTAGAAACAGAATGGAATAACATTAAATCCAACCTCGACATGGCGGCCAGAGATATTCTGGGGTATACACAAAAAGTAAATAAGGAACCATGGATAACAAAGGATATCCTGAATTTAATAGAAGAAAGACGAAAATACAAAAATAAATCAGACGAAACAGGAAAACAGAGATACAAAGCCATAAAATGGGAAATTATTCGAAAATGCAGGAAAGCTAAAGAACAATGGATCGATGAAAAGTGCAAAGAGGTACAAACTAAGATGGAAGTAGGAAAGACAGATGAAGCATACAAACTAATTAGAATCATTTTTAGGGATATAGAACCGTATAGCAAAAATATAAGGGACGCAGGAGGAAATGTTATTATAGAATATGTAGAGAAAGTGGATAGATGGCAAGAATATATAGGGAATTTATATGCAGGAAAAGAACTAACTGCATTAGAAAAGGAATCAGACATTGAAATTGATGACTTGGGATATCCTATACTTAGAGATGAATTTGAAATGGCATTAAAGGGTCTGAAAAATGGTAAGGCCCCGGGTACAGATAAGGTGCAAACGGAAACTCTAAAAGCCGCTGGTCAAGCAGTAACAGAACCTCTCTTCCAACTTGTAAGCTATATGTATGAGACAGGCGAGATACCCAAAGATTTCAAACATAACATCATAGTAACTATACCAAAAAAGAAAAGCGCAGATAGATGTGAAAATTTTCGAACAATAAGCTTGACAGCACACGTATCAAAAATATTGACTAGAATTGTACAAAGACGAATGGAAAAACGGACTAAAGAAATACTAGGAGAAGACCAATTTGGGTTTAGGCGAAACAGGGAAGCACGAGAGGCTATCTTAGCTCTGAGGGTGATAATGGAGAAAACAATAGAAAAAGAGGAAAGCGTGTATATAGGGTTTGTAGATCTGGAAAAAGCATTTGACAATGCAAAATGGAAAAAAATGTTCGAAATACTCAAAAAGATTGGAATGAGTTATAGGGGTAAACGGATAGTACATAGCTTATACAAAGAGCTAACAGGAGTAATAGAATTAGAGCAGGAACGTAGAGAAGTAAACATCAGGAAAGGGGTAAGACAGGGATGTTTCCTATCCCCACTAATTTTTAACTTGTATATTAAGGAGGCAATGAATACTGTCAAATGCAGGAAGACATTTGGAATTACTATGCAGGGACAAAAAATAGATATGCTTAGATTTGCAGATGATATAGTGGTATTAGCATCTAGCAAGGAAGAGTTAGAAGCTGCTCTCAATGAAATGGAAACGGTTCTAACAGAGAGATACGGTATGAAAATTAACAAAAGTAAAACTAAAGTACTAGTATGGAAAGGAGGGGAAAAAAAATCAAAAACAAGAATACAAATATGTAACACGGCCTTACAAGAGGTTAAGGATTTCTGCTACCTAGGAAGCCAAATAACGCAAGATGGGAAAAACACAAAAGATATAAAACAAAGATTAGCACAAGGTCGTGCTACATTTAACAAGAAAAAGCAACTACTGTGCTCAAAGACCACAAACATAGAAACAAGGAGAAAGATTGCTCAAAACATATGTGGGGAGCACAGCTCTGTATGGCTGTGAAGCCTGGACAGTGCGAGAAGCGGACAAGAAAAAGGTAGAAGCCTTTGAAATGTGGTGCTACAGACGTATGATGAAGATATCATGGACAGACAAAGTTAAGAACGAAGAGGTACTAAAAATGGTAGGGGAAGAAAGAAATATGTGGAAAACGGTAAAAAATAGGAGAGATAGGATGATAGGCCACATACTACGGCATGAAGGAATAGTGCGGAATATGCTAGAAGCAGAGATAGGAAAAAAGAGAAGAAGAGGTAGACCTAGGTTAGACTACTGCACACAGATAGTGAAAGATGTAGGCTGTAGGAGTTTCAGGGAAATGTGTAGGCTAGCTCAGAAGAGAAATCAATGGAGGTACGCATCCAACCAGTCCCAAGATGGATAAATTAATGACGAAGAAAGTAGCTACACTTAAACATGATATTTATTATAAGCAACTACAAGCATTGGAGGGGCAATATTCTCGAATAATGGTAATTGCGTGAAAGCATTTACTGGAAAACTATTATTTCGGCAAATGTCTAAGTGTTGGGGGATCTTGGCAGCCACAGGTTGCTTAACCCCCTTCAATAAATCTCTGTGAAATAGGGCATAATATTAGAAAACAATATAAGGGGAACCGAGCTGTATTACTGTGTGAGATTTTCAGGGAACCATGTAGGTTAGTTTAGAAAAGAAATAAGTGCAAGTACATGTCCAACCAGTTTTGAGACGGGAAACCCAATGACGAAAAAATAAGCGCAGACAAATCTGATGATTATTATAAACAACTAGTTGTTTGTTGTGAAATATCTGCAACTAATGTTGACTGTGCGAAAAGACATATTGGAAAAAATATTAAATCAGTAAATGTTCAAGTGCTGGGGGAACTTGACAGCTACAGGCTGCTTACCCCCCTTCGTAACCACTGAATGTCGGAGAAATAGGGTATATAATGGTAAAACAATAGAAGGTGACCGAACTGCATCTAACAAGAAAGAACGGCGCCTATGATGAAAGACAACAAACATAGAACAAAAAGTTGTTGCCTACGAAATACGAGCAGTCTGAAAAGCAGACAGAAGAAATGTAGCGGCCTTTGAAATGCCGTGTTTCAGATGTTTGAGGATGTACAGACAAAGGTAATAACAAATAGGTTATAGAAACAGTAAGGGAACAAGGATATCTTTGGGAAAAATATGAGAAATAGAAGGGCATAATACGTTCTAAGGCATTTTTGGGGAATAGTATGGGATATATGACAAGCAGAGATAGGAAAAAAGAGTCGGATGTAGACCTAGATCAGATAGGGATAGATGCAGACTGTGCAAATTTCGGGGAAATCTGTAGGTTAGTTCAGAATAGGAAACAATGATGGTACGCGTCTAACCAGTTTCAGGACTGAAGACCCAATGATGATGATGATGAACCTTAGTTAATTTTGTTTTGCTGTTTCGATAGAAATTTTTATATTTGTGTTTTTATTGTAAATAGAAAATCGTTAGCGATGTATTATTTTTGTGTAGCTAGGAACACCTCGCCTCTCGGCATTGGTAGTTAGCCTAGTATATTTACGTTTTCTTCCGGCTACATCATGGTACGTAGCAAGTGCCAAGTTTTTGACTTATGTCAGATATAGAGAGGAAACGACGCTCAAATTCACGTCTATAGTCCAACTATCAAATACAAATATCGCCGACGCGATCGAAGCCGAAGGTTATAATTTCGAATGGTATCCAAAATCTTATATTTTCCATTTTCAAATACTAGTTCGATTTGAAAAGGTAATTTAAGCTATGCATAAAAGTATTTTGTTTATGCGAGTGGTTTTGTATAAGCTCTAAAAATAGAGCCGTAAGTGTGAATTTTAAAATCGTTTACTCGAGGGTACTTAGATAAAAGGTAGTAACTGAAAATTTAAAATTTAACCAAACCATTGTGCCATGTCTAACAATGTATTAATCTAAAGCGTGCGTGATAATACACATACTCGCGCACGTAGCCATACCCGCATTCACCCGACCGTCAGCGTAGCCGCGCACACACGTATCTAAGCACGCGCGTGCATGAACTAGCACGCACGCGTGCACGCATACATACACACATACACACGCGCACGCGCGCACGCAGGCATATTTTTTGTGAAAAAACCTCGTATAACATTTTTTAAATAGTTCATGTCAGGAACCGAGTCCGGGAGTTTGGGGGTGATAATTACGCGCAAAGCCAACTAATTTGACGGAAACGTCGTATAAAGAAGTGGTCAAGAAATTTTGGTAGAAGACGCACACAGGGTTGTCCACGTCATTGAGAGCTCTTATTAGCGTAACAGTGCGATGTAATGCCGGCCAGTTAATTTTTTTTTAAACAAACGTATCGAACTGATTTCGTTCTATATTCATTTTGTACTTTCAGAACACGGTAGTGAAATGTGGTTAAGCCAAATTTATATATTTGTTTAATAAAGTTCGTTCAACTTATAAGATATATGTATACACGTTAGAGAACTTTCATTCCACTATATTTACAAGTCCAAATGTATAATTAAAAGTATTAAGCGCTTGGTTTTAAAACAGTATCTCGCCCAAAAAAAAACATCTTTCATAATGTGAACGTTAAATATGCGTTGATTACATAAACGAATACCATTTCACAATTTACATTTTGCGTTTAAGAAGTGCACCTAGTTTTGTATCGTAACCTTGGTAGTGCTTCGAACTTTCAATTTCTGTTGGTCATTAGTACATAATTGAAAATCACTTTCATTTGTATCCGTTTCAACGAGGCTCGTCCAGATAACTAGGTCTTGCATTCCAGCGGTAAACCAACCTGTTGGTGTTGTCTATGCACTGGCGTATCTTTACGTACATATACATTGTTACGTGGTAACTGGAGCTATAAGTAATAAGGTATAAATTTATCGTCAAATCAAAAATATTGTTACTTGAAACTAGTAATTACCTTAATGGCTCTCCGATTAACTGAATTTATTGATCAACTTTAAAGGAAACTACAACATTAAGAAAAAAAGCAAATTGCAGCATTTTAATTGAGCTTACAAGTAATACAAGCTATATATTAACAAAAGCATCAAGTAATGAGGCAATTTACGTATAATCTCCTGTCGTAGCTCTTGATAATATTGTGCAAGTCACTGGGTATATGAATTGTGCAATTCTAGTTGCTATTCTCTTTAAATTCAGTCATATTTGAAGGGTGTATGATTAAGCGCTCACTCATACTTTCCATCAAGTTCGTCTGATGGCTGATCGAATAAATTAAACTACATCTACAGCACGCATTCTTCAATTCCTAAAGTAGGTTTTGTTATTCACTTCCGAATAAAATTACAGATGTGATTACATGTCAGTCCACATAGACGCCCTAAATTGACGAAACCTTCCAAAAAAGCTTATGTACAAAGTTAGCACCACGAACTAGAACGCACATTTAGAACCAATCGTATTCTTGTGCCCGAAATGTTCATAAAACGTTCTCAAGTTTCGAATAAATGAATATAGTTGGTGCCT
The DNA here is from genome assembly GCA_036346225.1 of Platerodrilus igneus. Taxonomy (NCBI): domain Eukaryota; kingdom Metazoa; phylum Arthropoda; class Insecta; order Coleoptera; family Lycidae; genus Platerodrilus; species Platerodrilus igneus. The sequence goes on along the minus strand of JARFIW010000864.1, from coordinate 3,782,793 downwards.
TCAAACAAGTGAATTATTACACTAACAAATTAAGAACAGAACAACGACACACAATTACTAATTCAATTTCAAAAATTTACAAACTGACGGCGTGATAACGATTTAATTATGACTATCACTAATAGCGGCCTACTAGATAAATTAGTTTCGCATTTTCGTCTTATGACGATGTATTTCTGTAGTTGTTTGTAAAATAATTTTTTTCTGCGAACTGGTTAATTTTGGGCAAAAAATTCAAGAGACATTTTTCGTTTAGAATGAAATAAGCTATTGAAAATAAATTTTTAAATGGCAAACAAATAATAAGACAAAAAGTTACATTGCAAATAAATTTTAGGGGTTGCCTTTTCCACCCTTTACAACCATGGGGTAAACAAAATAAATTACTGAGTAAGTGTATTTTTGATAGTAAAAAATGTCACCTTAATTTCAATTTTGTAACTTTTTTAGTATTTGTAAAAAAAATAAAAAATAAATTTTATGTACCCCCCTTTAAGGGGCTATATCTTAACAACACATGCACCAATGAAGTTTCTTTATATGAAAGACCCTATCTCTTTTACAATGAGGAATCGCCCCCTGAAATGTTTTATATATATTTTGTTACCCCCGATATATATATATATATATATATATATATATATATATATATATATATTGCTATGTATAAACAGGAACTATCGATCGCCGACGTTTGGCCGTCCAATAAAATTGATATGATAACGCCGTACTCGATGTCAATGGCGTTTTCTTACTTAACTGCACCTCTCTGTGTTTTCCTAATCAAATTTCACTCCCACTAAATTTTATTTATTATTCTGTAACGGCTAGCTTTTATTATTCTACACAGAGTGCACAACGTTACGATGATCAATTTTTCTCTCTTTTACTCTTTTATGATTACCTCTTTGTTTGAATTATAAAATGAAGTTAATTAATTCCATATGATGAAAAGAAATATTATGTACAGGTTTTGAAAATTATTAAAATACTCTCTTCAATCAATCAATATTTATTTCTTATCTTATTTTATTTATCTCAAAATTTATCTGCTTTGCAATCAATATAAAGTTACCAAAACTACTCTTTTTATCAAAGAAGCCTAGAACGTTCAAAACCCCTTTATAATATTACGTACTTTTAACGTATGCCAAGTTTGTTGCTGACTCTGTTACACTTTTATATTAATTAAGTAAATTCAATATTCAAATTGAAATTAAAAAAATGTCTAAAAACTAATAAGATCTAATCTGCTCTGTTACTTCGTGCTTCTTTCTTGATTCTCGCAACTCAAAATTGTACCAAGATTATCTACGCTTTAAAATATTATACCATCCATTATCAACCAAGATCAATTCAGAATTATTGTCATCAACACATTTGCAATATTATCAACCAACTAAGATTATCCATACACTCGGATTTATTATACATCTATTTGAATCATTACCATGGACCTCAAATTATTGTCGTCACCCTCGAATTTATTATACACCCATTTGAATCATTAAAATCGTATCCAATTGAAATACTTTATATCTATCCACTTGAATTATTATATTATTACACCTTACTCAGATTATGGTCATCAGCCTCAAATCAGCCTCAAATTATTGTCGTCAGACTTGAATTATTATATTATTACACCTCGAATTATTGTCATCTGCCTCGAATTATTGTCGTCCGCCTCAAAGCCCTATTATTATTATATTCTTAGTTTACATAAATCACCCCAAATTCTACTTACGTTAATCGGCAAAAGAATTCTTCATATTTATATCATTTATCTGTCACTATACAATTTCACTATTAAAATATTATTAGGCGTGACTCTTAGGTTCAGAGGAACACAGCTTGGCCTTGTTGAGTTGAAACCGAGCTCCGTTATCATTGCTCGCTGTTAATATATGGGTTGATCCCACTTGGATGTGGGTTTGGCTTACAAGTCCGTCGCTAATCTTAACCACTGAGGTCTTTGTATTTCCTATACTTGAAGTGGTTTCTGATGTAACTTATTCTTTTCCCAGGTAATGGTTGTTTGCTTATAGATACCTCGTTATCAGACCATACGGTGTTTTGAGTAAATAATCGCTTTTCCATATTATACAAAAATATCTGATGTAATTTTAATTTCGATTTCCATGCATGTTTATTTATTTACGCATCTTTAATTACATTTTCTTATCAAAAATGTTAATTGTTTCTACACACTTACACAACGCTTTGTTAAGTTTTACCTCTTATCTCCGTATTATATCATAACTAAGTAGAATCTTTTTGAATGCGTGTTTAATTACATTTATTATCATTCTCTTCTAAATACGCGTGCTTCTACTAAAAAAAGTCGTTGTTTGCATTACTTAAAATTAATGAAGCTGTATATACCGGGTGTTAAATATTTGTTATTTACCCCTTTTGCATGAATTACCTATTTCTATGCTAACTATGCGTCCTATTGTTATCAGATGTGTTTCTTTGCGTCGCTTAAAACTAATTATACTTTATATACAGGGTGTTAAATGCTTACTATTTATATAATATACAAATTACTTAATTTTCTCCTAAATAAATGCAGTTTTCTGCTTCCTATCGTAATTTATGGTTACTAAACGACCATTGCTATAAAATACACCCTTAAATAACCCCTTATCACACCAATATATATATATATATATATATATATATATAGACAAGAGGATATACGAGCATAAATATACTATTAAAACAAGTAACAACAAAAGTACAGCACTAGCGTTTCATGCGAGTGAAGTATGCCACCAGTTTGATTTTGCTAATGTTTACATTTTAGGTATTGAGGCTAATGATAATATTAGAGGTTTTTTGGAAACCATCCACATACAAAAAAACACCAATGCCATCAATTCTATAACGGACCAGGATGGGTTTGTAAATGTTTACTTTAATCTTGTAAGTGTAATAAAAAACGGGGGTAATTAAAAACTTTTTGTAAGTTTATTACCCTTTATCCTCGTGACTATCAGCTATATACTAAAACTCTCTATTTTAATCTGATATCACTAGGTCGAGATTTTCTTCTTTATACTCCAAGCCCAGGGTAATGTCAGATGGAAAACGGCTTTAGACAAAGAAAACTCTTAGGGGTTAAACGGCTAGTAGAGTGTTAGCTCTGGGTAGATCATGAGCATGGGTCATGGGTGGATAATCGACCAAAAATATTTTTAATAGGCGCCACCGTATTTTTTAATACAAGTGCCAACAAAATTTAACTGTGTTTGTATAAGGGGAATGCGGAAACCTTATCTTAACACCACTATCATAGCCATAAAATTTGAATTTCACTCTTTATCACACACTTACCAAAACCTCAACCACCAGATGTCAAACAGTTGTCTCAGCTTTACCTGTGAACAAACAAAACACCACATGGACACTATTTGTGTCTTCAAAAGCATATGCCAAAAATAGAATAAATGAATTTAAACATCTGTGAAATACTAAAGGATTCATTTTCATTACTCTGTCTTTTACTTAAGGAGGATTTGCTCTAGTTTTCTCTTTCCTAATTTAAATGTTGTATAATAAAACTTCTTTCAAAGGAAACAAAATGAATTCTATTTATATGTAGAAATCTGATTAAATACATGTGACTGCAATATATATATTTACTATCTTGTCTTAAAAATTTTTATAAAAGAATTTTAGTGAAGTTTAACCTTCAAAATAAATATGTATTAATTGATCATTTCTATAAAATTTAGTTTAAGCAAACATGTAATAATTTATTAGTTCATAGCACATGAATTTATTTTACTATAATCATTGAAGCGCTTCCTTGACCATTTACAACAAAGATTGATCATCAGAAAATAGCGATCATAAAATGCAACTACTCAAATTTAACTGTAATCTACACAAAAATATACACGAATTTCAGCACCAATAAAAAGCTTGTACATGACCTGACTGTTTTTAAGCAAAATGTGAAAATTAAATCAAGACTGCATCTGGCGTCTAGATTAGGAAACAGAATCTATACTATCTTTTATCTGACATAAGTTGTCATTCTCAATATCTTAAAACACATTGTATGCGTGTACAAATAACTGACAAACTAGATATTTATTCGGTGTGTTATTAACTTTAAAAACTACTTTATATTTTGTTACTCTAATAATCAACGTAGGAAATCTCATAATAATTTACTATACTTTCAAAGTTACGGAAAGTTTCAAACACTCACGTGTATCCAAATAAATTGCAGGTGCAAAATCATGACGTCAGCTGTTGTATTTTTCCAGCGTATTAATCATCTGTAAGTTTGAAGTACCAAGATTCTTTGTATAATAAACCATTTCTATACGGCGTATTAAATAGATAGAACGAAACCATAACTGCCTGCTTTAAATTATTGCGACGAAAATTTATTATAATTTAACATTGAAAATTGTTGTTGTAGATATGTCCATTAGATATTGCACTAAAGTGAAATATATTAGTTTAATTTATTGTATTAATCTATACCAACTGTCTTAAATGATGTATATTATCGTTCCATGTTCTCAACTCAAGCTCTTCTTCCTGACTCTATTAGACGCCTCGTGTTTTAGTCGGGACATCTTGACTTTTATCTCTAGTCTACAAAAAGCGACTTCACTCTTCGACGTTGGGAACAAAAGTGCTGATAATTAACTGGACAACGCTTGGTAACAAGCCTCAGAATATATATCTTCTAGAATCTATGTGTTATTATGAACATTATACTTTAATTTTTATTGGCTGAATATTTACGAATTAAATGCTTTAAAATTTATCTGTTTTATTATTAATTTATTAGGCTTGGTGTAACAAGAAAAAAAAATACGTTACAATCTATTAAACAAAACAGAACTATTTTCTCAATAAATATTACCTCCATTTATTCCAAAATACTTGATATAGATTGCCATTTTCAACATAATTATTACTACTCTTATAGATAAGAAATAACTAGTTTATACGTTCTAATGTTAGTCCATTTTCGTATCTAATATCCTTAACATTGTTATATTGTTCTCGATTTTTTATTTTTATAACTACGTTGTTTATATTTCAAACCTTGTTAGTGACTATTCCTTACGATACATACAAAATACCACCTGTAGTTATAGTGATATTGTAAATTAACAAGTTAAATTTTCTGCTCTGTATATTTTGTAGTTTTTAAAAACTTTATTTTAATTATGACTTTTTATAAATAATCTATTTGATAATGGTCTTGTTGACCGAAACACGTCATAGTAAAATATATTGATTTTTTACTACTACGATTCATTATTTCTCGACTTTTTTAACTGACCTGACCAACTTCCAAGAATAAACTTCTGTAATATATATATATATTATTCTACCCCCCCTTTTTTTATTACTTTTTTACTTTACTTTTGGTTTTGGTTTTCACCTATAGTCTTCCTTTTTATTTTTATAAACTTTTAAAATGTGCACACCTAATGCACGCCCGTACTTGCACTGTTTGGTTGGTTCTTTTATTACTTATTTATTTGCAATGCCTCGACTCTATAAAACTCTTAATCTCAGGGTATTCAAACTACTTATAGTGGATTCGTTATAAGTAGATGTGCTACGTCCAACCAAAGTGCACTCTTTTGTTTTTCTACTAAAATTGCTACTCTACTTTTGTATATGCCAAAATTTATAAAATGATCAAAGTTGCTATGTGCCAAATGAAATTACAACCAAAATTTGTATGACTAATTTTTGACGTATTAAAAAATGATTTTAAACACTCACCTGGTCTATACTCCGTTGATGCCTCGATGAATGCTGGCACAAAATCCTAATCACCGTATACTTCCTCACAATGATGTTCTCAAAGTTTCGTGCTGTTTCCAGGTGTCCTTAAATTTTAAACTGCTCCCCAATATCTGAAATGATTAACCCAAATTTAGAATTTTGAAAAAACTAGTGCTATAACTTCCCTCTGTACTAATCTCCACTTCAAATCCTTGTTTCCGCTCAATGCTTCTGCTGCCTTTAACCCGCTCCAATATCCAACTCGTATCTTTGTTTCCGCTCAATGCTCCTGCTGCCTTTAACCCGCTCCAATATCCAACTCGTATCTTTGTTTCCGCTCAATACTCCTGCTGCCTTTAACCCGCTCCAATATCCAACTCGTATCTTTGTTTCCGCTCAATACTCCTGCTGCCTTTAACCCGCTCCAATATCCAACTCCTAATCTGTATAACCACTCTCGATGACCTTCTAACTTTTAACCACACTCCAATATCCAACTTCTAACCTGTATAACCACTCTCGCTGACCCGCTACCTTTAAGACCACTCTCCAACTCCAATTTCTAATCGTCGCACAATCACTAATATTCCCTTTATACTTCCGCTTGTTTCTTTACCACTTTTCAATTAAACTCATTTTTTAAAAACAATTACTTTTATTTTCTTTTTCAAAATATTTGAATACAAATTAGCACCGTTCTGAAAACACGTCTATTACAAAATTTGTTCGAAAATAAATCTCTGAAAACACGTCTTTTACAAAATCGTTTCGAAAATAATCTGCTTTGTTTACTCTCTAAGGCGACCATGTTAATTCTCTACTAGCCTACTACATCCTAAAGTTCATCACAAATAGTTAAGTCCGTGTCGCACATACCCAAGTTCATGTCTTTAATACAATATCATAATCACACTAAATTCTAATATAGGTCCTAAATCTTTACATTCAACCAATCACATTTTACGATGTTATTATAACTAATAATTTTGGGTTTACAAATATTGTCCAAAAGTTGATTCTATAGAAAATGAAACCAAAATTACACTTGACCCTGGATGCATGTTGATAGTGAACATTTACAGACGCATCCGGCTTTTGGACGGCAAATGTACTTTCAAAGGCTTTTTAAAATTCAACTCGGTATAAACCCTTGAGCATTTCACATCTTATTACGCCACTTAGTCATTTTAAAATTGCCTTTTGGCACTGAATTTCAACTACTATATTTGAATGGTATTTTAGTGTACATAAAATACGGCAAACATACATTTTTAAGTATATGTGATCGATTATGTGGTTTTTTTTTGTTTGGCATATACTATCTTGTACTAAACAACCCTTATAACTCTTGGTAGCTCCCTTAGACATTATATTATATATATATATATATTACTCATATTTAGACCAGGGTAGAAAATTAAATAATCAAATCAAATAATTTTAATTACCGTGTATAAGGAATTTCATTAAATAATACGCTTTATTAAAACCTTGAAGCATAAATAAACTCGGTCGTTTCAGTAAAAATAAGAAATTTAAATTATCTATAAGACGCTTTACATCAAAAGAAGCAGTATTGAAAAGCGCAGTGGATAATTTAATTATTCCTAAACAAATGGAAATTACGTGCAAAGTTTATATTAATTAACCCTATTTTAAGTAACCGGTAGTAAAACAAAGTGTACATATAATAATTAATATTTAAGTTGTATTCGCTAAAATGAAAGGATAGAAATCAATTTAATTGGAGTTAATTAAACCGTTAATAACATAATACCTATAGAAGCTTGTGAAAACCCAATAATAGTCAAATCGTAGGAAGGTTATTTAAAATGTTACGTTTGAACACCCTGCGTGTTTTTAAAAGGCAATTTCAAGTTAATTTGTTTGGATAAACATGTTGATTCTAAGGATATTGGAAACGATCAGATGCTTTAGCAGGAAATACAGAACACCTGCGTATTTTAAAAAGCTCATTCTGCGTAAATTTGGCAAATAATTAATGTTTCAAAGAATCTTGGAGAAACCGGGGCTTAATATTCACGAGAATGTGCGATACGGGGTTATTAAACCAAGATAACAGTCCGCGTGGACTAAAATATAATCGATAATAAAGAATATAAATTTGCACCAATACGAACAGGTTAGAGAAGGAAAGAGAAAATGCGTCAAGCAAAGACACATATTGTAAAGGCGGGATTTAAGCAACGTCAAGGGGTTGCGATTGGTTAAAAATAGGATGCATATATCAGAGGTAGAACAACAATTTCTGTATAAAAGTAATTAGTTTTCTCGGACAACTTTGCGGGCCGTGTTGAAATTTTCTGAGATCTCAATGGGGTGAGGACTAAATTCATAAAAATCGACGTGCAGGCTACAGACTGGGAACGTAGAATGAGGAATTCGTTGGAATTACCCGTTTTAGGGAACAAAGCGACGTGTCGGCTATTCGCTATATATACAGGCGGGAATATGTGTTTCTCTCTTAGACTCTTAGACTTTCGACGATTCGATGCGTTAAAAGCTCGTGCATCCGCGACTTGATATTAAACAGTGCATTTTAGTTTGATTAAATAATTTAAAGTGTGCTAGTATATTTTAGTGACTCAAAATAGTTGGTTATTTTACGTGCTAACATGAATGTACTTCAGTGCACTTAGATACAAGGTAATAAAAGTTTATTATCACGGTACCAATTAGTAAAATTTACAATGACAAATGTATACCCAAAAGTAGGCAGTTTTGGCGTATATTGGTAATATTGGTAAAAGGAAGTATGAATTTCTTTGCTATTTTGCGGGGTGTTAATGACTAAATGGTTCGTAAATGTGTCTGCATCCACTGAACCAGAGGCAGATATACACAGATGAGTTCCGGAAAAGCCTAGAAACAACTTTAAATTAATGGTGATGGAGAACATTTTAAAGCGTTGACAACTTGAAGCTGTAAATAGAATCCGGTTGGAATGGTGTGATTTACAAAAGGGACGATTACACTGAAGCTACGAGGACAATAACCTTCAGGTAAATTGTACTATTTTGTTTGACATTTTTGTGTGTATTGAATGACTTTATAATTGATTTACTTTAAATGGACATTAGTGGAATTTTTCTAACCATAAAAATTTAATTTTAAGATGAAATTTGCTTGTTTAAGTAAAAGGGTATTTTGTTTTGATGTTCGGGAATAGGATGAAACTTTGGGTAGGTCTTTGAGCTCAATTAGACAAACCTGGTTAATTAACGTAAAGGGTGGTAGATGCTCCTTTATACTCAGACTCCGGTCTGCTTATCTTGTTATATTAATTAGTAGGCATCCAACAAGGACTTTAATTTTGGATGCACAGTAAAATGATAATAAAATTAATCCGGAAATTCTTTTTAAAACTGAATTTTATGTTCAAATTTAATTTGAAAATTTAATGTATTCTGAATATTGATGTAAATAGAGTTAACGTTGATGTTTGTGGTAGGAATGTGTTGTTTAATTTTTATGATTGAGAATGGAAGTTATCTAGAAGAGCAGCCGAGGCGATTAACAGAAGGAATCAACGGACCAGGTAATTCAAGAGGTTTCACAGCATTCTTGACGCCCAAACTGTGGGGCTCGAATGTTTTTTTTTAAAGGGCCAGTACCTGCAAAGATGAGAGGTTACACAGCAATATATATATATATATATATATTTATTGACGAGTGACTCAATATTAGCCACAAGGACATCCTGTCGACGCGTTTTGCCCTTATTGGGGCTCATCAGGACAGAAGTAGCAAAGATGTAATATTTAACACCAACACATTATGGGAAGTACAGCATCACCTAGCCCACAATTTGTGCCTTCGTACTGTTTCACCTGACTTTGCAGGTTTTATTAACAGTCAACACAGAGGAGATCCGGCTCAACTGCCTTTTTCCATAGCCAAAGATTATAATGATAAAGAATAAGTACATTTAATGAGTCTTAAAATATTATAAAAGAATGAAATTTATTGTCAAGTGACTCAATATTAGCCACAAGGGCATCCTGTCGACGCGTTTCGCCCTAATTGGGGCTCATCAGGACAGGAGATTATCTATAAAAACTCATAATTAAAATAAAGTTCTTAAACACTATAAAATATACATACCAGAAATTTTAACTTGTGGCTAATATTGAGTCACTTGCCAATAAATTTCAATTTTTTGATATTATTTTAAGACTCATTAAATGTACTTATTCTTTATAGTTATAATCTTTGGCTATGGAAAAGGCAGTTGAAGCAGATCTCCTCCGTACCAACTGTTGATAAAACCTGCAAAGTCAGGTGAAACAGCGCGAAGGCACAAATTGTGGGCTAGGTGATGCTGTACTTCCCATAATGTGTTCGTGTTAAATATTACATCTCTGCTACTCCTGTCCTGATGAGCCCCAATTAGGACGAAACCCGTCGACAGGATGCCCTTGTGGCTAATATTGAGTCACTTGCCAATAAATTTCATTCTTTGATATCATTTTAAGACTCATTAAATGTACTTATTCTATATATATATATATATATATATATATATATATTACTCATATTTAGACCAGGGTAGAAAATTAATGAATTACATCAAATAATTTTAATCACCGTGTATAAGGAATTTTATTAGATAATACGCTTTATTAAAAAACCGTGAAGAATAAAAATTCATTCGTTTCATTAAAAATAAGGGATTTAAATTATTTACAAGACGCTTTATATAAAAAGAAGCAGAATTAAAATGCGCAACGTGTAGTTTAATTATTCCAAGTAAAGAAACACATGGAAATTACGTGCAAAATTTATATTAATTAATTCAAGTTTAAGTAACGAGTATTAAACAAAATGTACAAATAATAATTGAATATTTAATTAGGATTCACTAAAAATTAAAGGGTATTATTTTAATTGGAGTTAATTGAACCATTAGTAACATATAATATGTATAAAAGTTTGTAAAAACCCAATAATATTCAAATCGTAGAAGTGTTAGTTAGAAGTAGGACGATTGAACACCTGCGTATTTTTAAAAGTCTCGTTCTGCGTAAATTTTGCAGATAACAAATGGTTACAGAGAATGTGGGAGAAACCGTCGCTTAATATTCACGGGAAATGCTAATAAAGTGGGTTATTTAACAGTTCACGTGGATTGTACAAAACTGATAATAAAGAATATCGATTTGTACCACTCAGAACAGGGTAGATAGAGACAGATAATATGCGCAAGACAGAGACACATATAGTAAAAGGCGTGATTTGAGCAACGTCACTGGGTTGCGATTGGTTGAAAATAAGAGGTAAACATGAGAGGTGTAAAAATAACATTTCTATACAAAATTAATTTGTTCTCAGACGTTGCGTGCCGTGTGTAAAATTTCTGAGATTTAACTGGTGCGAGTGCAAATTTAATAAGAACCGCGTGCCGGGCGGTCGAGATGGGAACATAGTATGCGAAATTCTAGAAACTGTCCGTTTTGGGGACAAAAGCGACGTACAGGTTAGCGATTATATATACCCGTGTTAATATGAGTTTCTCTCTCTTAGTTTTTCGATTTTGATTGAATAATTTAAACAGTTTGCTCGTATATTTTGGTGATTATTTAATACTTTAAAACAGTTTGCTCTTTACGTGCTACAATGAAAGTAATTTAGTGCACTTAGAAAAGAAGATGCAAGGTAATAAGGTCTAGTTATAATTGCGAGTACTGTACCAAATATTCAAATTTGCAACGACAAATGAATAAACAAAAGTAGGCAGTTTTGGCGTATAGCGTGAAAGAAGTATGGATTTCTTTGCTATTTTCGGGGGTGTTAATAATTAAATGATTCGTAAACGTGACTGGATCTACAAAACAAGATACAGATATACACAGATGAGTTCTGGAAAAGCACTGAAACAACTTTAGATGAATGGTGGTGTAGAAAATTTTAAAGGCGACCAGTAATCCGAGGACCTAAACATAACCCAGTTGGAATGGTGTGATTAACAGAGGACGATGTACATTGGAGCCACGAGTGCATTAACCTTCAGGTAACTTATGCTTTGTTGTTCGATTTTTGATGTTTTGGTGTGTGTTGAATAACTTTATAATTTATTTACTTAAAATGGACAGTAGTGAATTTGTACTAACAACAAATTTTTAATTTTAAGGTGAAATTTTCTTGTTTAAGTAAAAAGGAGTATTTAGTATTTATGTTCTTGATTAAAATTTGGGTATGTCTTTGAGCTCAATTAGACGAACCTGGTTAATTAACGTAAAGGGGTGGGAGATGCTCCCTTTGTACTCAGACTCAGGTCTGCATATATTGTTATATTAATTAGTAGGCATCTACAAGGATTTTAATTCTGGATGCACATTAAAATGATAACAAATTTAATCTTGAAATTTTCTGATACTGAAATTTATGCTGAATTTTAATTTTGAAATTTTAATGTATTGTGAATATTGATGTAAATAGAGTTAACGTTGGTGTTTGTGATAGGAATGTATTTTTTTTTATGAATGAGGATGAAAGTTTTAACTAGGTGAGCAGCCGAGGCGGAAAAGAGTAAAGAGGCGATTAACAGAAGAAAGTCAACGGACCAGTTAATTTAAAAGGTTTCACAGCATTCTTGACGCCCAATCTGTGGGGCTCGATTTGAAAACCTTAGTTTAAGATTAATGGAGAGGCTCTTTCAGACACTACAAGAACTAGTACTATTCCAAACCAAAACACAAACCTCACAGTTCCTACAACATACATATCACTACCGTACATAGACAGGTTAACTGATAAATGTAAACGACTTTTTAAAGACTTAAAAAATATCAGGTTTAGCATAAAACCAATGTTAACCTTGAAAAAAGTATTGTATACCAATCTTAAAGATCCTGATACAAAACTTCGACAATCAGGAGTCGTTTACAGTATTCCCTGTCAAAACTGTGAAGGAAAATATGTAGGTCACACATCAAATTGGCTGTCTACTAGATTAGCTTCTCATAAAAGCGACTGCAATAGAAATAAAAAAACATGTGCACTGGCATCTCATGCAATTGAAACTGGACACATAATAAACTACGATGGTACTAAAATTATTTATATTTAAGATAATTACAAAAAAAGGTTGTTTCTGGAAATGATTGCCATTTCTTTGGAAGAAAACTCTTTAAATAAAAAAACTGATACCCAAAATTTAAGTAACATTTATTCATACCTTTTGACCATAATTAAAAATACCAAAAAATCCAAAACCTTACGTAACTTTAGATGACTAATTGTAATTCTCTAAAGAAATATTTTATTTTTATGATCTGTATTAAACGCATCAATTAAACTAAATTGTAATCTAGGATTAGCTATATTTTTAACATCAACTGTCATGTCACTGTAGTTTTATAAAAATTGTCACCTAAATTTAAATTTTTTACCTTTAATGTTATTATACACTTTAGATTTTTAAGCTTCACTAATCGTAAGTAACCTATATAAAAATGTTGTTTAATTGTTAAAGTTTCTAGTTTCCTGAAGAAGAAAATAATAAATTTTCGAAAGCTTGAATGATTATAAGGAGTTTACTTTGAATCCAAATCGAATCTGACTGAATCCCCGATATCGTTATATATATATATATATATATATATATATATATATATATTGCTATGATAATATAGTTATTTAAAGGTATATAAGGTCACAAGGGTTGCACACTCCATGTAGAAAACCAAACATTTTAATCATAAAAAGTACGAAATTCGTCAATTATGCAAAAAGCAAACATTAAACCCATTGTATAAAATTTACAATTAACTTTAATCAATGAAAGGAAGCCCATTCTTCAAAGATTCAATTAAATTCAGTAAGATAAATAATTTTGTACGCCATCCAATTCATTTTGTAATAGCTATGCATGCATGAACTTTAAATAAATACGCATGAGAAACATCTATAAGTAAGACAAACATGTTTCATAAACGCAGTAAGTAAACAAACGCATTCAATTTACGTCATTATAAAATTTGCCTACGTGATCTTTTTGTAAAATTAACACAAAACCCAAACAAATTAGGAAAACAAGAAAACATACGGTTGGCTACGTGCGATTTAAATTTTTTTTACAAATTAGAAATACGTGACGTGAAAAGGTTCAATGTATCAAAATCCACAATATAAAACTAGACATCTACATGATGTGCTAAAGCATTGCGACGAGAAATTGGGATGGTAACTATATAGAAATTCGAAGGTTGGCGCGATAAGTCAAAGTACAACGCCTCAATCAACAAAATAACAGGTGTAGGCGGGTCTTTAAATAGCTCACGAGCTGATAAACGAATCAGTCGTTCAACAACTAAGACACGATCCGTACTGCTTTGAATCAAGATAACACGCGAAGTTATAATATCAATTAAATAATAATTTAAGTGAAAGTTGGTGATTGAAAAATTTCAATAATAGTACAAGTGCAAATATACAATAGAAATTCGCCGTATAATAGTTAAAAACGTAAGTCCAAAATTTTAATTAAACCTAATTTTAATATTTATTAACTTAGGGCTCTAAGAACTTATTCAAGCGTCTATCTGAAAATATGCCTAAGAACTTATCTGAGAGTTGATATAAGAATCTATCTAAGCGTTAAAATAAGTATTAATCTAAGAATACACCAAGAAGTAAATTAAGAGTTTAACCAATCTGTACGACGCAATTAAATAAGCAACGACCGAACAAAATCAATAAGAAACTGAAAACAATCCAAGAACACTGGTCAAAAGTACGCAGTGGCAGTTCTAAGAATTGGGGCACGCAGAGACACGCAAGGAAAAACAACAAGTTAGAGATAAAAATATTCTTTAATAGCATAAGGCATTATTTTTTTCTTAAACATTTGAATTTTTGCATGTACTGAAATATTTATGTAAAAAGTCATCCAAAATTTTATTGATACGAGAATTACGTAGAAGGGAACGTTCAATATACTTCAAGTAGTACACAGAGTTATTTTTGGTGGCTTTAAACTGATTAAAGGGAGTTATGATTTGGAGACAAATCGATTTATATTGTTACTTTGATTCAGGGGGTTTCTTAATAAAGCGAATAATATTATAGAGCTACAAATTATACATATTTTTGGTTATTATATAAATTTTGATTAATTTCGTTTATCTCATTCAAATAGGAAGTGTTAGTGAAAAGGGGGGGTAACATTCTTTGTGTTCGTATCGTCGTACACTCTGTGTAGGGTTGAACTCAGCTAGTCGAGGCATAACAAAACCAATTGTGTGAAATTTAAAATTTATCCTAGATTATTTAGAGACACAGAGCGGTGGCGAGCAGCAAGTAATTGATCGTTAAATACATCGGAGTACGGCGATATCATAGCAATATATATATATATATATATATATATATATATATATATTGCTATGATAGTGGGTAGTTTAAGTCATAGGGGTCGTAGAATAAATATAAACAACTTCAACTTTAAAAAAAGCAAAATAATTTCAGAAATTATAAGAATAAATCGGTCACTCTACAGAATGTTAATTAAGAGGACACTGTATATAAAATATACGGAATTAAATGCATGAGAACATAAATATGTCTAAGTGTAGTTTACAAGTAAAGATAAGATTCTAAAACGCAATAAATTGCATCAAAATTAAATCACCGGAAAGCATAGATAAATTGGCATTGCAAATATTTAACAATTGCGTCGAAAATATCAACGTAAACGCATCCTAAAAAATTTATTATTAGAAAATCGGTAAGTGACTAGAATAGAACACATTTGTTCAGAAAACCAATATTCTGTGGAAGCAAATAAACACCAGGCGGTTCAATTATATGATAAATTAACAAACATCGAATAATACTGCAATATGTTGAATGCGAACGTGACGAACAGAGCATTCATCAAAGATTTAAACTAAGCGATTTGTAAAATTTCCGAGTTCTGCGAGATAAGGCAAAAGTGTCAACCTAGATTGTAAACACGCCAATGAAAACAATTGGAGGAAGGGCTTATATATACGATAGAAACGGAACGACATTTTAGTTTATATTCAATTAAGCAACTACTATGTTTGAAGGTGCTAAAAACTCACGTAACTAGTGAAGTAAAAATCAAAACAAATCAGATTTAAAAGTGTGAGAATTTGTGCAACGAAATATAAGCCGATCTATAGATAGATGTAAGTTAAACAACTTAATTAAATTCATTTCTAATATTAACGAAACAGGGCTGTAGTTTGGGGCTTTTAATTTGGGACCTCTAATTTGAGACGGCTTTAATTTGGGACCTTTAATTTGGGACTTCTAACTTTGGACATACTCTAATTTTGGAGATATTTTAAAATGGACATATTCTAATTTGGACATATTCCGATTTGGGACGTTTTAATTTTGGATGTACTGTAATTTGGTACGATTTTAATTGGAAGCGATTTATGGAAGGCGATTTTTATATGGGGCCGGCATATCAATAAGCAAAGCGGACACAGCAAGGGGATGCAGATCATATACTAGGATGGAACTCCAGAACCCATTCCAGGTTAGCAATCTTAATACACTTTACTATTGAAAAGCTGTTTTTAATTTAATATTTGCCACACATTGTATATTTGTAAGAGTCATCAAAAAGTCACTTAAAAAAATATGAAAATGGAATAGGTATCTTGGAACGTTCGGAGGTCCCTGAATATAATTAAAAGATATTTTTGCTGGTTTTCAGGAAAGCATAAATCTGGTATATGTAGATATTTTGTACAAAAGGAAAAATTTTGAGTTTTGTAAATAATATCAATTATTATATTGTGTGTTCTAAAATTGTTTTATTTGATTCAGTAAGATTTATTCAGTAAACTAGTCGGTGTAAAAATCCAATTTAACATTTCATAATATTGGGGCTTAACATAATAAAAGCAATATCACAGCAATTTTATGACATGCCCAATCGTGGAGCGAAGATCACAGCAATATATATATATATATATATATATATATATATATATATTACTGTAATGGGTAAGTCTAGCCATGTGTAAATAGGTCAAGTATGTAAGTGTATGTGTATGTGTATGTGTATGTAAGTAGAATTTATTTATTACGCTTCAAATTAATTAAATTGGAATAAAACGGAAAGTATAATACGTAGGTTCAAATCAATAATTTATTTATTACGCTTAAAATTAATTAGATTAGGATAAAAAGGCATATTTTAATAAAGGTTCAAATCAATAATTTGTATACGTTAATTTAGTGCAAGGTTGAAAATTTCGTACAAAAGCCTGCAGTATTAAAGCTCTGCAGGGTACAAATCAATAATTTAGTACCGTACATTTATTAAATTCATAAAATGCTACAATGTTTGAGACAGCAAAAGAAGTTGAAAACAGCCAAGGAGTTCAGAGAATAAAAGCTTAGGGAGATAAACAATTCTGGCGAAGGCTAGAATACGTACGAAAACATTTCAAAGTATTGTCCAGCGGAAAGATACAAGGTTAACAAACAGACCACTAGTCTGCAAACAAATTAATAAAATTTAGGGACAGAGAATCGGTATAAAGTAACAGAGGAAGATGGAAAATATAGCAGGTGGCTAAATGAAAACAGTTTTAAGCGCGTGACAGAAGAGTGCATTTTAAACAATAAATAAGCGGGTCGAGATACAACATGTTTGTGAACTGTATTAATTTATCAAGGCGCACGTGTAGGAAGGGCACTAACCGTAGACGACATGGCAATAGTGGGTCTATAAGAAAAACGGAAAATATGCGGTAGATAAAGATAGCAATAGAGTGGAAATAACGTCGACTTTGTAAGTAGGAAAACAAGACAAAGACAAGACAAGGTGGTTATTAGTGCGTGAGTGCAATAAGAATATAGACGCGACACATGAGGCGTACTTTGGATTTGTTAGAGGGACGGATTTCACGGAAAATACGGACGGTTAGCTAGTTTAATTGGTTTTTTTCGGAGCAAAATGTCGTTGGAGTGAAAAAATTCTTAGTTTTGAAAGTTCGTTATGTGTTTGGTACGAGCGAATTTTGTGAAATTGTGTGGCGGTTGCTAGAGTTCGAAGAAGGCAGAGTGAAAATACGTGACAAAGGGGGGTTTTGAGCTTATATAAGCGTTGCCGGAGGTGGCAAGGCTCTCTTATTCTCTCCTATTTTTCTGATTCGCTTCGCTTAGATTGACTATCATTGAGAAGGCATCCTAATTTAAAAACTGGGTGATAGTGCAGTTCGCCGAATAGATTTTTTTTAAGTGTTATAAAAGCACAACTAGGTGCAATTAAAGTAAAAGGGCTAAACATTTTTAAAATAATTATAACGAGTAATGCTGGATGTTACTGAGGTAAGCGATTAAAGTACATCTTGAGCTAGAGTGCTGGTTGGACGTTAACTGGAGTTTGGACTCTGGATGGGTAGCTGTATGGAAGGCATCCACAAATCGTTGGGGAATTAGATAAACGAGTCGAGAAAAATGGTTGTCCTAGTTAGAAAGCAGTTATTGGGTTTAGTCCAGGAACGTGAGCTTGGTGGATGTCATCTACTGAAGTGGTGATTCCGGAGAACATTCCAGGTAACGAATTCTTTGTTATTGAACTGTTGTGCTGGTATTGAATTATAAAAACTATGAGTGATTTGAGTTACTTGGTGAAAAATTTATGAACTGAAAATTACTTTGATTAACATATGGAAAATACACTTTTCTATTTTAAATCTGAGCGTGTAAATATATGAATAATATTTTTATTTGATGTAAGGAATAAACGGGTCTCTAGTGTAGTTTGATAATGCAGTGTTTTATGCATACAGAATAAAAGGGGTTTATACCGAGTAAAGTTAAGGTTTCAGGATAGGCCTATCTACTTTTAAATGAAATGTTGAAGTATAGAGGAACATAAAATTCACGAGAATTTAGATTGAACTGAAATATTTTATTGTAAATAATTTGTAAATATTGAGATTGTGTGAATCATAATTTATGTCATATGAATAAAAGGGTGTATGTTTTGTCGAAAGATTTTATTTTGAATTTTTCGTTCTTTAATATAAAGGTGTTGAGAGAATGAGTAGCCGTGGAAGAATGGCTTGGGGAAGCACAAACTGTTTTATTTAGGTAAACATTGGAAAAGTTTTGTTTTGAGCTCAGCTAGGGTAAGTAGGAATTCATAAGTGGGGCACAATTCCAACAAGGATCTACAGCAATTATTATGACGCCCAAAGTGGGGGGCACGAAGTAGCGAACCGATTCCAAAGGAACCAGAGCAATATATATATATATATATATATATATATATATATTTACTGCTATGCTATTGGAAGAATTATCATGCCCCTACGTTGTGCTGTTATTTTTATTGCTATTCTCTCTCTAAATTATCATGCCCCTACTTTGAGCGACCATATTTATTTTGCTATTAACTGGAATTCTTGATCCCCTTCGTTGTGCGCCTTATTAATTCTAAATTATTGGACCACCATTTTAACATTCACTATAAATTGTAATTATCTCCTCCTCCGGCTGTCTTATTAATGTTGCCATCAACTTAACTGGACTTTATCTTCAAACAACTTTGTCTACCAATGGCAAAATTCGATACGTTACCGCCTTGCGGGTTATCAATTTCCTATTCAACTTGTGGCTCCGCCTTTGTACTATTTAAATCTTATGACCTCGGCTAGCATTTATTTGCAATTATAAAATTCATTAAATTTCGATTTTATATAATGAAACCAATATGTTATGTACAGCTTTTGAAATTATTTGAAATACACTTTTCAATTAGTTAATTTATTAACAATCATCTACTATTTACTCAAAACCCAAAGTCACCAAAAAGCTTATTATCTTTATCAACAAAGTGTAGAATATTCTAAACCTGTTATCATATTACTCATTCTATACGTATGCAACCTCTTTTGTTGACTTTTTCACAAGCATATCATATTTAGCAAATTCAATATTCAAAATAAAAATTTTATATAGAAAAACAAAATGTCTTATAACTAAAAATCTGACCTGGTTTATTTTTTTCACATCGACGCTTCCAATAAAATTGATCTTCCCCAATTCTGGATTCCATTTAAATTATTGCCATTACACTATGGACCACCATTATTAAATTATACACCCCAATTTATTTCAATTCTTTAAACTTAGACTTTTATCATTCTTGCCCCAGACTTAAAATTGTAGTTTGTTTCACCCCTGTACTTCAAAATTGTATTATTCTTCTTTTCGCCTGGACATCTAAATTGTATTACTGTATTTTTCCCTAAACATCAGAATCATAGTCTATTTCCCTCAGACCTCGAAGCCCTATTATTTTTATGTTTTAGTTTAAAATAAATTCATTAGAAACGTACTTACGTTTAAACGGCAATTATAATCTTTTATAATCTTTTATAATTATTACGTATTACTTTGTTTAATGGCAACGCACTTCGGCCTTTGTTGAGTTCAAAACTGTCTTTGTTATCAAGGTACTTGCTAATATATTCTCAAATTCCCACTCCATCAGTGGATATGGTCTAGAACTCGTCGCTTATTTCTGACCAATCAAATAATTACATTTAGAGCAGTTTCTGATGTAATGCTCCACGATTCCCCATAATCACAACCTGCCCGCAGCTGTCTTTCGTTATCAACATGCTGTATTTTGATAGATTACTTGCTTTTCCATAAACAACTGATGCAAATCGACTTTAAATTTTCCTATTTACATGTTGTTCACGCAATTTTTAATCATTTCTCTTATCAAAAAATGGTTAGATATTTGTACGCATTTATATTAGCTACCTGAAACTCTATTTCTATATCCGTATTAATCTAATCGTCTGGAACTCTTTTTTAATGCGTGTCTAATTACACTTTATCATTTATTTATAAATATACGCGTGCTTCCACTGAAAAATATCATTACTTACTTTGCCTAAAATTAACTAAACGTTATCTACAGGGTATTTAATATTTACTATCTACTTAATGCATGTATTTCTCATTCCTACGCCAACTATGCGTCTTCCTATGTGTATCTGCGTCGCTTAAAACTATTTCTACTTTATATACAGGGTGCTGACTACTTACTATCTACAAACTATGTCTATTTCTTAATTTTTCACTAGATAAATGACGTTTTCTGCTGCCTATGCTAATTACTCATTCCTAAATGACCTTTACTATAAAGTGCACCCTTAAACAACCCCTTATCACAGCATAATATATAGTGAATAAGATGAAATAATAACTTAGACTTTTATGTAAAGCCAAAATGATCATTTCAAATCTAGTAATTGAAAGATGGAAAATATAAGGTCTTGGACAGGACTTGAACCTGTATCCTGGTTTTGCCGAAACCATTGCGTTTACCAATTACGCCACCGAGACCGATGACACAATTGGGAAATTTACAAATTTAAATCGTGTACACGACGATACGTCAACCTAACTTTCAACTATGTTCGGCATTTTTGTCAATCATATCTGACATTGTCAAGTTTTTGACTTATGTCAGTTATAAACACGAAGCTACGCTCAAAATTATGGATATAAACCAAGTATTAAATATATAAATATTTTAGGTAGCTAATTACACGAGGCAAGTTGATAAATACTTATCGTATTATAGTGAATTAGATGAAATAATAACTTAGACTTTTATGCAAAGCTAAAGTGATCATTTCAAATCGAGCTAGTAATTGAAAGATGGAAAATATAAGGTCTTGGACAGGACTTGATATGATTGACAAAAATGCCGAACTTAATTGAAAGTTAGGTTGACGTATCGTCGTGTACACGATTTAAATTTGTAAATTTCCCAATTGTGTCATCGGTCTCGGTGGCGTAATTGGTAAACGCATGGTTCAGCAAAACCAGGATACAGGTTCAAGTCCTGTCCAAGACCTTATATTTTCCATCTTTCAATTACTAGCTCGATTTGAAATGATCATTTTGGCTTTGCATAAAAGTCTAAGTTATTATTTCATCTTATTCACTATAATACGATAGTATTTATCAACTTACCTTGTGTAATTATCTACCTAAAATATTTATATATATATATATTTATATATATATATATATATATTACTCAAATTTAGACCAGGGTAGAAAATTAATTAACGACATCAAATAATTGTAATCACCGTGTATAAGGAAGCTTTGGGAAAAAGTAGTAGTAGTGTGAAGATTTAAATCATTCAATTAGAATGTAAAGTTTGTATAGAATTTTATTAGATAATACGTGTTATCAAAACCGTGGAGCATAAAAATTTATTCGTTTCATTAAAAATAAAGGATTTAAATTATTCACTAGACGCTTTCTATAAAAAAAAGCAGAATTAAAATGCTCAACTTGTATGTAATTTAATTATTCCAAGTAAAGAAACAAATAGAAATTACGTGTAAAATTTATATTAATTAATTCAATTTTTAAGTAACGAGTATTAAACAAAATGTACAAATAATAATTAATATTTAATTTGTATTCGCTAAAAATTAAAGGGTAGAAGTCGATGCCATTCATTATTATTTTAATTGGAGTTAATTGAACCATTAGTAATATATAATATGCATAAAAGCTTTTAAAAACCCAATAATATTCAAATCGTAGAAGTGTTATTTAAAGTATTACGAGTGAACACCTGCGTATTTTTAAATGTCAAATTCAAATAAATTCGAACTGATAAACATGCAGATTCTACGTATATTAGAAACGGTCGGATAAACCGTAGCTTATGTTAACGGGAAGGCTATATACGGGGTTATTTAACTCAAGTAAGTCACGTCGCGAATCCACGTGGATTGAAATAGCCCATAATAAAGAATATCGATTTGTACCACTCAGATAAGGGTAGAAAGAGATGGATGAAACGCGCAAATCCGAGACACGGATAATAGAAGGCGTGATTTGAGCAACGTCACTGGGTTAGCGATTGGTGGAAATAAGATGCAGATATGAGAGGTGTAAACGTAACGATTTCTATACAAAATTAATTAGTTGTTTGCAGACGCGTTGCGTGTCGTGTGAAAATTTCTTAGATTTTCAAATGGCGCGTGTGCAAATTTTTATAATCGCTGTGCCGGACTGTCGAAAAGGGAACATAGTATGCGAAATTCTGAAAACTGGCCGTCGCGGGACAAAACCGACGTACAAGCGAGCTATTATAAAAACCCGGACTTTAAACAGTTTCGCTCTCTTAGATTTTCGATTTTGATTCAATACTTTAAACAGTTTGCTCTTATATTTTGTGATTATTGAATACTTTAAAACAGTTTGCTCTTTACCTGCTACGATACAAGTTATTATGCATTAGTGCACTTAGAAAAGAAGATACAAGGTAATAAAGTCTAGTTATATTTGCGAGTATTACTGTACCAATTATCCAAATTTGTAACGATAAATGAATAAACAAAAGTAGGCAGTTTTGGGTATAGCGTGAACGAATTATGAATTTCTTTGCTATTTTGTTCGGGAGTGAGTAATCAAGTGTTATTCGTAACGTGATTGGATCCACGAAACAAGATTTAAATATACATAGATGCGTTCTTGAGAAGCCCTGAAACTTTTTAAACGAATGGTGTTGTAGATGAATTTTAAAAGGCGACCAGGAATCTGAGGACGGAAACATAACCCAGTTGGAATGGTGAAATTAGTAAGGACGATGTACATTGAAGCTACTAGTGCAGTAACCTTCAGGTAAATTATACAATTTTGTTCAAACTTTGATGTTTTGGTGTGTGTTGGATATCTTTATAATTTATCTGATAAAAAATGGACAGTAGTGAATTTGTATAAACAACAAATTTTGAATTTAAGGTAAAATTTTCTTGTTTAAGTAGAAAGGAGTATTTAGCAGTTTATGTTCTGATTATGATGAAAATTTGGGTCTGTCTTTGAGCTCAATTAGACTAACCTGTTTAATTAACGTAAAGGGGTGGAAGATGCTCCTTTTTATTCAGACTTAGGTCTGCACATATTGTAACTTAATTAGTATGCATCCTACCAGGACTTTAATTCTGGATGCAAATTAAAACTGATGACAAATTTAAACTTGAAATTTTATGATACTGAAATTTGTGCTGAAATTTAATTTTGAAATTTTAATGTATTATGAATATTGATGTAAATAGATTTAACGTTGATGTTTGTGGTAGGAATGTGTTTGTTTTTTTATGAATGAGGATGAAAGTTATCTAGGGGAGCAGCCGAGGCGGAAAGAGTACAGAGGCGATTATCAGAAGAGATTCAACAGGGCGAGAATCACAGCAAATCTTGGTGCCTAGTTTGAGAGGCTCGAATATTTTTTTTTACTCTGGTGAGGCTTTTTGTAGGATACACAGCATATATGACGCCCAATCTGTGGGGCTCGAATGTTTTTTAGAAAGGACCAGTTCCTGTTGACGAGGGAAACACAGCAATATATATATATATATATATATATATATATTGCTACGACACGGTTAGAAAGTATAGATATGTCTTTAGCATGTTGTACTTTCTTTCGGTACATAAGCTCCAAATATAACATGATTAATTATGAATTTATTTTAAGAAAACTACCTTAAGGTAAGCATATTTAAGCAGGCCTTTTGTGATTCTCTTTATAAAAATTTTGCAGTTACAGGTTTTCAAGACACTATTTCAAATTTCGCTCTTACACTAAAAATTAAAGTGATAGCTAGAATTCTTTTCAAACTAATTTTTCTCTATTTTTTGTTATTTAAAGTTCTGGAATATTTAATGAGATGTTTAGGTTCATATATTCGTTTTTTGAATTCTATTCTACGGTATACCTAACTTTTGTAATTTTATGGTCAGTTCCATAAAGTATCACATTTAGAAAATTGGTCGTTATATAGAAATGTCCATATCGGAAATTGAGTGTCTTTGACTTTAGTGTTGTTGATGTGCAATTCGTTTCATTATTATAATATTTTTAATGTTTCTATCCTATTTACTTCTATATGTGATAACTATATCCACACTACTGGGTTTTGAAGGGATTATTTAGAATCTCGTGTTGTTTCATACGAAATTACAGTTCATTTAAAAGAAGTAGGTAGTTATCAAATAGGGGAACAGAATATAATTTTTAATTAATGTCATCATACTGTCACTGTTTGTTATAAATTTATGAAACCAGCATTAATTATTTGTGTCACATAAGATTCAGGATTCAGTCTGCAGATTCATCAACCACTTATTAACAAAATCTAGCTTTAGCTATCTCGACGGAGTTGACTATTTCAAATAAATCATTTTAAAACCCGCTGAACTTGCGGACCGCAACATACAAATATCCATTTAAAATACCTATGAATACTCAACCGAAGCAGCGTGTTCAAAACGTTTGACCCACACAATCGTCTTAAAATCTCTAAAGCAATACATTTTCATCGTCCAATAAAGCCACATTCCATATATAAATAATTAACAAAACTAATAATTTGTCTTTGCAATAAGAAAGAAGCGGTTTATTGACTCTGCTATTGCGCGACCTTGTCTTCTACTTGCCGAAAAGTTGTTTTTAATAATACGTATTTAAGTTTATTGACATTTATTTAAACAAGTAATAATTGAGTAAGTATATGAAATTAAGCAAACAAACAGGGTGTGTATGTTTTTGTAAAGAAAAACCAGTCCATGTATGTTTTAATTTTGCTTTGTGCGGTGTGAAGGGATAAAAACAAATTTCCAGTTTTGGGTGGGTAATGTGTTCTTTAGATTTGGAAACGTGATGTAGGTTAGTACTATTTATTACTTTAACGAAAGTAATTACGCAAATAATTAATACAGCTGTTAAATTGATGCACAATGAATAGAAAAGAAATCTAGTAAAAGTCTAATTTTGTTATTTTAAAACAACGTTCCTCCTACAATGATAGTTCTCGTCTAGTGTGTCTACTTCGAAAAAGCTTGAAATAAGCTCCTCGCTGTTGGAATTCCAAATTCACCTCAGTTCTGTTGAAATATGGATGTCTCACATGACCCTTGCTCGTGTAATGATAATTATAATAGTCAAAAACTAATGGTAGTTATTCAGGTTGATGATGGTTTGATCTTTTTCACAACCAAGCAGCAAGGAGTTTATTGAAGAATCCAAAATCACAACGAGTTAAACGATGGATTGATTACCTTGAACTGTATATTCATCGTCAAAGTGATGGTTCAATTACTTAGTTAAATATGTTATTTAAAGTGTATTCTCGCAAGGTTTGAAGCGGTTGATTGTAAGCCAATTATGACTCGAATCGACAAATCTTTGAACCGTGACTGCTCAAACGATGATACTATCGTAAAATTCCTTAGCGTCAAATATTCGTTGATTGGTGTATCACTGTCGCAACGTTATGCTGGCAGAGTAAACTACTGGTCAAGGTTGGTAAACATCCAACTGATCAATCATGATTTGGTGTAAAACTAGTTCTGAGATACCTAAAAGGCATAAAGGACTATCACCTCACCTTTTGTCGTGGTCATACGGTTGAAATTTACAACTATGCCGTTTTCGTTAGTGATAGTGGTCGAAAGAAAGGCTACAAGCGGTGTACTGTTCAAGTATGTTGGTGCCGCTATCTGGATAGTAGAACACTGACAGGGAATCCAGGACCTCTTTTCTTCCAGCATCCTCATTTCCTCACTCATTCTGGACCAAATAGTTTTCATCTTTCGCGATAAATATATCTTGTTTGGTATCAATTAATATTAGATTTTTCTCAGCTACCCGAATTTCTAGGATTTTTTAGATAGCATCACTCCCTAAGGTGGTACCTCAAATTTAAATTTTTTTACCGGCCGCAATTTCTGACCGTTCTTATAAATTTTTTTACCCATGAGATACATCAAATTAAACTAGAATTTTACGCAGAATCCGAATCTGCAAACAGATTTAAAATCCTATCACCCCTTACTGTTTTACACACATACCGTCTAGCGAACATATAAAAGATTATTTTTGTTTCTTTTAAGATAAATCTAACTTGTTTGGTATCAATTAATATTAGATTTTTCTCAGCTACCTGAATTTCTAGGAATTATTTTAGATAGCGTCACTCCATAAGGCGGTATCCCAATTTTAAGATTTTTTCTACCAGCTGCGAATTCGGACCGTCTTTATAAATTTTTTAGCCATGTGGCACATAAAATTAGTCTAGAACTTTACGCAGAATCCGAATCTGTAAATAGATTTAAAATCCGACTATCCCTTACCGTTTTACACACATACCTCTAGCGAACATTTAAAAAATTATTTTTGTTTCTTTCGAGATAAATATATCTTGTTTGGAATTAAATAATATTAGATTTTTCTGGGGAGCCCAAATCTGTAAATAGATTTTAAATAGGATCACTCCTTACAGTTTTACACACATACCTTCTAGCGAAGATACAAAAGATTATTTTTGTTTCTTTTAAGATAAATATATCTTGTTTGGTATCAACTAATATTAAATTTTTCAAGGGAGCCCAAATCTGTTAATAGATTTTAAATAGGACCGCCCCTTATAAAGTTATTTTGAAGACTCAAACCTCAAATTTTTGCCCCATATGTATTTAACTCCTTCTTTGAAACATTTTTTTTGCTAAAAAAATACTTAACTATATCCTTGTGTCTCCATGCGTAGGGTGCTGTACTATTAGGGATGACGTACCTTTTGTCATCTTTGCCCGACAAACTAATTTTATTGATTAACTGTGTATAAAGCTGGTGTGTAATAATTACAACTGGCACGAGTTGTTAGTCAAGCAACATTTTGCAGATTACAAAGACAACAAGATATTGGTTGCCCAGCAAACTCCACGTGGAGGTAACACATACACTCTGCGCACCAGGATAAAAGCAAGAAAGATTTGAAAGAAGGGAAGGTGGAAGAAGAACTTAAAAATTATAGAATCTTAAAACTAATATATACAATAGATTTACAAAATCTATACAAATATAAACAACTATCATAGACCTATACCTTTATGCCCTCATGCATAGATTAATACACATCCAGGGATGACGTAACGCTTGTCATCTTTGCTCGATAAACCAATTTTATTAATAAGCTGCGTGTACAAATCGTGTTTCTTACTCGGAATACATACGCCGGCAAGTACTCGATACCACCCAAATAAAGAATTAGATGCTTGGTGACTGTTAACTTTGCTTCCCTCGTGTACGCGCAGGCACATTCCTGCCCATGCGCACCCCTGCCCATGCGCACCCCTGCCCTTGCGCAACCCTGCCAATGCGCAACCCCTCTTTGCGTGACTGCTATTTCGTGGTGACGTTATAGCCTTTTATAAATAAAGAGCAATGTAATACTATTCTAAAGTTTTTATTCTGACATTATACATAACAAAATTCAAAAATATTTAATGCCAAGCATAGAGCCATTTAAACCTAATTTTAATACAAAGTTATACACAGAAAACAGTCCTTTCTTTATGTTTGTTTGGAGAGGTTCTAATTTTATCTAATTTTATTCGCAACTTAAAATTTAAATCGACACCCAAGTCCTCTATCACCTTTTCTAGCCAATAGTTTGGTATATAGAGACCGTCTAGGTTTTCGAATTGCCAAATGTACCGAAGTTTGTCTTTATGTATAAAGCCTTTAATTCCACCGACAACAAGATTCATTCTTTCATGTAATTCTTACAGCTTGTGACAATCTTTTATATCCTGCGTACGTATCTTGTTAGCTTGATCCGTCGGTATTGGAAGGAATCCTCACTGTTGCGTAGTTGCATGTCCACCACTTTTGGGAATATATGATCGTTATAGGTTGTAGGACTCTCGGTTTTAAATGATCCGAAAGGTTCTTTACTAGGCAAATATACAATGTTTAGCGGAACCATTTGCGTGTGGTGTACGCCAAGGTTACGAAACCCACATTCCTTAGTTAGTCTTTGTTATCTGCCATTTCGATAAATACGTTTTTAGAATAACCTTTTAAAAAATATACGGATTTAGTACCATCCTTTTCCGCAAGGACGCCTACATAACTAAAAGAGTCTTTCTTACTAACCAGAAATGTATACAGCTTGTAGAACCCGGATGTATCTAAATCAGTCCATCGGCACATAGAATGATATTTTAATTCTTCCTCATTTTCTCTAATAAAATGTTCTTTGTCTAACACATCTTTGTATTGTTTGCGTATTGTCGCAGTGTTTTCCATGTAGTCTAACTTTCGCCTTTTTGCATCCATTTCCTCTAATTCCAGTTGTCTTCTTCTTCCACTAATAGCGTATGGCGTGCATAATGGGGCAATTTCCTTTAGCAGGTAGTGCATATTTTACACAATCTGCAACACCATATTCTACAATTCCAAAAGAAATAGTCATTTCGGAATTGGGGTTGATAAATACGCCTAACGTTCGCCCAAACGGATAGAGTTTACTGCCAATATTTACGCGTTGTCGTACAACCGCTGGGCGTATTTATTAACCCCAATTCCGAAATGACTATTTCTTTTAGAATTGTAGAATATGGTGTTGCAGATTGTGTAAAATATGCACTACCTGCTTTAATGTAGCACTTGTGTAAGATTTTTATCTTTTCTTAGATATCTTTCTCCTCTACTATCTCCAAATAATTTACAGGTAAATAGTTAAAACTAAAAGCCGAAAGCACATACTTTATCAATTTTTCCCTTTCTTCTGGTTTTTCGAACAACTTAATTTCTAAATCAGTCAATTCTTTGTATTGTTATTCCCCCAATTCACGTACTGTAGTAGGTTATTATATACTAAACAGCAGCTATTTTGTAGCTTGTCCGATAGCTTACTCCACATTTTGGCAAGTGGTACCAAGTACATTGGCGCCTTTAAGAAGTACAACTTACCATCTTCCAATAAGGTTAAACAGTCTTTTAAGGGATTATACATCTGTTCCGCACTGACATAGTTTCCAATTGTACAGTTGCATATTGTCGCTCCCAATCGCGTAATACCATATTCTTTGGCCAAAGTAAACGCGAATGTTTCCCTTAAATGTACAACTGGAAAACGTAAAAATCTAGTATATGATTTCTAAGTTGTTTATTAACACTGTAACGTGCATTTTTATAGCTTAACAATTTTACGCTGTTTCCCAATTAGTAAATACATTTCTGTAACTACTATTTTTATATTTTATATTTATTAACTCCTTAGGCGAGTGCATCGTATTATAATGAGTGGTTTGCATCGTTCTTGTCTTGCCGTTCGTATAAATTTTGTTGCTTATGTGGATATACAAGTCTAGATAATAGACGATAAGAGGTTGTAATAGCAACGAGTTGAATAAACAGATGAGTAGTTGTAGTTTGTTCTTGGTTCCTATATATTAATTACGTTAAAAATACTGCTTCTTCTTTGCTTTGACAATAGTGAGAATTAATGCGGTAACAATTTTCGAATTGTTCATGAACAAGCACGGCACGTTGTTTTTAGTTGTTTTCTTGTGAAATAGAAGTTGTATATTAACTGTAGAAAGTGTAGTTCTAATTCCTTTTGAAGGAAGTATGCTTGATAGGCGAACGTGTTTACTCGACCTGCACGTGCGTTTTACGGAACATTGACTTAGTGATACGCGTTGTTTTACTGATTGTGTTTTTTTTAGTTGATTTGTGTTTTTATATTTGAACTGTGTGTGCGATCTAGTTTCGCGGTCCTTTTTATTATCAGAGTAGTGCATACTTTGGATTATCCAAATACCGTTGATACTGTAATTTCTGAATTTTCTAACCCCAAAGAATCTAAAACAGATCATTGTTTGCGCAAATTTCGTTATTTGCGAAATATAACAGATTACCGGTTTATAAAGGTATTGGTTGAAGTTTCTCACTGCTTTTTGGATGTTTATGAAAATAATATACATTTAGTCCCAGTTGAAATTAAACTAGTGCTACAAAATATTACAAAATTATTGTCTCAGGAAATAGAATTAACAAAAAATTTATCAATGCTACATAGTTCCGTCGTGTGATAAGGTCTGCTGCTAACCCCCGTGAAATACGTAGGTGTGATTAGGGCTACGTGTGATAAGTTCCATCAACGCCCTCACAGTCAAGGGTGAAGTGCTTCGTTAGTGCCGGACATCGTGAATCCCACACTTCAATTGCAAGAAAGCGTTACTGAAGGACCTTTTTGTAAGTTGAACTATTTCCTGCTTGTTATTACTTTAAATATCTATCCGTTTGTTTTGCCATATTTTTGTCGTTCTGATACCTTTTACAATCGAATTGCCTGCTATTAAGAAACAAAAAAAAAGAAAAAATCAATACTACTGTATTACTCATATCAATTGTGTCTTACCTATTTATCTTTTGTTAACATTTTGTCTGATTTATGTTTAATTGGTGTGTGAGGCAACGTTTCTGTTACTCCCCAATATTACCTCACTTTGTACTAAAAATTTTTTGTATTGCTTTTACCGTTGTTAGATTATATAGATTATCCAAACAGTTTTTTTACATTCTACAAAGTACTGAACAATCCATGCTCGATCAGCATGCTATGCTTTTTCTTTATTTCAGGTTTGCTATTCTAATTTTTTTATTGCAGGTATGGTTACTAACTCCTTACAGCCGCATACATTATATGTGGGTCTGCTTTCTACGACCCCCTCTAATCTCCGATTGAGCCCGGTCATTTCTTTGATTTTCTTCGTGTTACGCACGGCTACGGGCCAACGTAGCATAAATTTGGCGCCCAACGTTGCTGCCACGATAAACGTAACAACACCAGGACTTGTTATCTGACACACAAATTTATTGTATATCTTAATTCTTGCACGTAGGATGTTAGGCTAGGGTAAAATTGCCCCCGATCTAGGTCGAATTTGACCTAGAGCAAAGACAATTTCACTCTAACCTAACATCCTACATATATCCGACATATATCCGGACATATGTCGATGCGCACTCCTGCCCAGTCCGACCAAGGTCGGATTTAATCCGACCTAGGTCGGATAACAAAACTGTTCCTAAACCAGAGAATGTAAGCGATATGAGGGTGTCCGACATATTCGGGTATCTTCAGCAATATACGCCCCCGCTCTGTAGGATACATAAAGGGCAATTTTTTGTATTCAATTTAGTATTCGGCAGTGTCTAGAACGGTAAACATAAGCGCCTCCAAGGTGAGTAACGTTCCCCAACTTCTTGGGAATAAAGTGAAACAAACAAATGAGCGATTTGAATTGTGGCTGCTGGCAGAAAATATGTGCAACAATAATCTGGTGACAGATATTAGTAATATTTATTATGTCGAAGGTGAACTTGTAGACTACACACGCCAATTACAGAACAATTTTGTGACAATATAATGTTGGTTAAAATTTGCGATCTTTCTGATACCGAGCAAACATCTGCAAACAAAAGGATGTTTATCCTAAAAAAAGAAATTTGTGATGCATTTAACAGCTATCTCCGAAAAAAGTTCGACCAATTCGTTTCCGCAAAGCATAGTGTTAAAGCGTTTTCTCTGGAAAGCACTAACAAAATGGGCCAGCGAGTAAAAGATATTATCGAAAAAGAAGGCCTCGAAAGCATTAATAAAAAATTTCAAAATCCTGTATGTGTTCCGTACAAAGTGGAACTAGCAGGTGTTAAGTTGGAAACTTATTGGAGGAACTACCAGATATATTAGACGGACTCAAAAAAGATTATTGCTATCTTTTTGACATGGATGTAACCCAAGATTTTGCTGTCATATTTAGCAAGATCGAGATGTGTAATTATTTAACTACAAACCATAACTTTTGCTACAAGGGCGAATACTAAGAAAACTGCAATATTATAGTTGACAACGATAAAACTGTGAGAATCAATTGTTTAAAATGGCTAACAACCAATGCAAGAATTTAGATATACAACAAATTTGTGTCTCATATAACAAGTCCTGGTGTTAATAAACAACTTGGAAATCATATACTAGACTTTTTACGTTGTCCAGATGTACGTTTAAGGGGAACATTTGCATCTACTTTGGCCAAAGAACATGGTATTACGCGATTGGAAGCGACAATATACAACTGTGCAATTGGAAGCTATGTCAGTGCGGAACGGGTGTATAATCCCTTAAAAGACTGTTTAACCATATTGTAAGATAGTAAGTTATACTTAGTAAAGGCGCCAATGTGCTCGGTACCACTTGCCAAAATGTGGAGTAAGCTATCGGACAAGTTACAAAATAGCTGCTGCTTAGTGTATAATAACTTACTACAGTACGTGTAATGGGGGAATACTAATGCAAAGAATTGACTGGCTGTTGTCCGAGAAACCGGAGGAAAGGGAAAAATTGATAAAGTATGCGCTTTCGGCTTTTAGTTTTAACTATTTAGCTGTAAATTATTTGGAGATAGTAGAGGAGAAAGATATCTAAGATAAAAATCATACACAGGTGCTGCATTAAAGAAGGTAGTACATATTTTACACAATCTGCAACACCATATTCTACAATTCTAAAAGAAATAGTCATTTCGGAATTGGGGTTGATAAATACGCCTAACATTCGCCCAGAGGTTGTACGACAACGCGTAAATATTGACAGTAAACTCTATCCGTTTACGCTATAGGAAATTGCCTCATTATGCACGCCGTACGCTGTAAGTGGAAGAAAAGGACAGCTGAAATTAAAGGAAGTGGATGCAAAAAGGCAAAAGTTAGAGAAAATGAGGAAGAATTAAAATATCATTTTATGTGCCCATGGACTGACTTAGATACATCTGGGTTCTACAAGCTGTATGCATTTGTGGTTACTAAGAAAACCTTTTAGTTATGTAGGCGTCCTTGCAGTAAAGGATGGTACTAAATCCGTATACTTTTTAAAAAGTTATTCTAAAAACGTATTTATGGAAATGGCAGATAATAAAGACGAACTAAGGAATGCAGGTTTCGTAACCTTGGCGTACACCACACGCAAATGGTTCCGCTAAACATTGTATATTTGTCTAGTAAAGAACCTTTCGGATCATTTAAAACCGAGCGTCCTATAACCTATAACGACCATATATTCCCAAAAGTGGTGAACATGCAACTACGCAACTGTGAGTGGGAGAATAAGGATTCCCTCCAATACCGACAAGAAGAAATCGATCAAACTAACAAGATACGTATGCAGGATATAGTGGAAGAGCCGCGATTAAAAGATTGTCACAAGCTGTACGAATTACACGAAGGAATGGATCTGGTTGTCGGTGGAATCAAAAGCTTTATAGTTAGAGACAAACTTCGGTACATTTTGCCATTCGAAAACCTTGACGGTCTCTATATATCAAACTATTGGCTAGAAAAGGTGATAGAGGAATTGGGTGTTGATTTAAATTTTAAGCTGCGAATAAAATTAGATAAAATTAAAACCTCTCCAAACAAACATAAAAAAGGACGTTTTCTGTGTATAACATTGTATTACAATTAAGCTTAAATGGCTCCATGCTTAGCATTAGATATTTTTAAATTTTGTTATGTATAATGTCAAAATAAAAACTTTATTATAGTATTACATTGCTCTTTATTTATAAAAGGTTATGACGTCACCACAAAATAGCAGTCACACAGAGTGGGATGCGCATAGGCAGAGGTGCGCATGGGCAGGGGTGCACATGGGCATGGATGTGCCTGGGCTTACACGAGGAAATCGGAAGTTAACAGTCACCAAGCATCTAATTGTTTATTTGGGTAGTATCGAGTACTTGCCGGCGAATGTATCCGGTGTAAAAAACACACGATTTGTACACGCCGCTTATTAAAAATTAGTTTATCGAGCAAAGATGACAAGCGTTACGTCATTCGTGGATGTGTATTAACCTATGCATGGAAGCATAAAGATATAGGTGTAAGATAGTTGTTATATATTTGTATAGATTTTGTAAATCTATTGTATATATTAGTTTTAAGATTTTATAATTTTTAAGTTCTTCTCCCACCCTCCTTCTTCCAAATTCTTCCTGATTCTGTCCTGCTGGACAGAGTGTACGTGTTACCTCCACGTGGTGTTCGCTGGACAACCAATATCTTGTTGTCTTTGTAATCTGTAAAATGTTGGCTGACTAACAACGCGTACCAGTTGTAATTATTACACACCAGCTTTATAGACAGTTAATTAATATAATTAGTTTGTCAGGCGCGGATGACAAAAGGTACGTCATCCCTAATAGTACAGCACCCGACGCATGGAGACACAGGGATATAGTTAAGTATTTTTTTTAGCAAAAAAAGGTTTTAAAGATGGAGCTAAATATAGATGGGGCAAAAATTAGAGGTTTGGGGTCTTTTCGACAAGAAATTAGTTCTGATACAAATTGTATTTTTTCAAGGTACCTATTTGGTACCGAGTTAACTAAATGTAAAACCAGAAAATTGATAAAATTTTGTGTAAAGATTTGCCCTGTTTAAAATTTTAAAAACCGTGCTTTTGAATATTCTAATTAAAGAGTGTGGTTCTTATTGCTAAACTCGACCTTCCCATTTATATATTAAAAACACATTACATTGGAATGTTTTACATTATTCTAAAACAGAACATTACTGTTTGAAAATGGTTTTAAATATCAAACACTTATGGCTTATAAAGGGTTCATTTGTAAAATTCCAGCAGTTTTAGATTTTCGGGAAATGGTTGGTTAAAGCATATGTTTTGGGTAGCGAAAAAAAGGTTTTAAAAATTGGGTTAAATATAGACGAGCAAAAATTTAGAGGTTGGGGCCTTTAAAAAGTGTAACTTTGTAAGGAGTGGTCCTATTTAAAATCTATTTACAGATTTGTGCTCCTCAGAAAAAAGTAATAGTAATTGACACCAAACAAGATATATTTATCTTAAGAGAAACAAAAATAATCTTTTATATGTTTGCTGGAGGGTATGTGTATAAAACGATAAGGGGTGAACGGATATTAAATCTATTTACAGATTCGGATTCTGTGTAAAATTCTAGACTAATTTTATGTATCGCATGGCTAAAAAATTTATAAGGACGGTCAGAAATCGCTGCCGGTAAAAAATCTTAAAATTGGAGTACCGCCTTAGGAAGTGATGCTATCTAAAAATTTCCTAGAAATTCAGATAGCTGAGAAAAATCTAATATTACTTGATACCAAACAAGATAAATTTATCTCGAAAAATAAAATGGCTAGTCGAAGAAAACTATTTGGTACATAATGAGTGAGGAAATGAGGATACTGGAGGAATAGAGGTTCTGATTCCCCTGTTATCCTTCTACTCTGGATTAAAAGATTTTTCTCTGAATTAGTCAATTATGATAAAGTCCGATCATTAGAATTGATGACAAAAGTGTAATTAAAGTTATCAAAAACTCAGAGCTGCACCTCAGTATAAAACATCTTTAAATCCGTTTTTTCATTCTTCGTGAGAAAGTTCAACTTCTTAAAGTAGAATATGTTGAAACAAAGAATCAAGCCGCAGATGTAATTACAAAAGGTCTAGATCGTTGCCGCTGGTCTTATGTTAATAGCCTTCTCGATTTGTACTAATTTCTTTTTGCAACTTATTGCAACTGAACAATTAGGGAAAGTGTAGATAATTAATTGTTTCTGTACTGTGTAGTCGTGCATAATCTATCAAAGTAGCATACTAGATAGAAGATAGTTATAGTTTTAGCAGTTGTTCTGTCGCGTGCATTTTCAACTAAATATATAATTTTACTAAATTCTTCGCTTCACTGGATCCCTACAAAACTATACCTTGTATAATAAAAAACAACAGGAAAGTAAAATTTACAAAATCAATATTTTCAATTTGTATTAAATTCAACCATAAACTAAACAACGAATTCGAACGAAAATATTAAGAAACAGGTAATTTGGTACAGGAATCATTCCATATTATTCAAATCAGTTCCTAAAACGTTTACTTCAAAAACGAACTTCAGAAGATGGTCCGGATATTTGGACTGCAACTGAATAAAAACAGAAATCCTTGCACATCAACCAATACAAAAAAAAAAGATTTCGTTCAAACCTGGAAAAAGCATAGCGAAATCAGATTTTAAAAGCCCACTGAACTGGAAGCACCTACAATCAATAATACAATATTAGCAATGACTGGAGCTACAAGGACAACACCAACCCGGTCTAGGACAACTCGGCGCGGTCAACTGGAGGTGGACAACTTGGTGCGAGCTATGTCGGTACAAGGATACGTGGAGCGTGGCACAACTCGGCGCGAAACTTGAGTACAATATGTACAAATATTATAATCAGAGAAGTTAACACAGAACACTTTAGACACGTAGGTTCAACATTAGATCTAGTTGATTACAACAAACGCAAATGGTATGGTACTTAAATTATTAGAACAACCCTACAATGGAATGTATAAGATTTTGTGAGAGCAGACATACAGCAATATAAGATTAGTAAAAGTAGTAATTAGTTCTGTATTTCACCTATTATTATTCTAAATATTACATCTTAAACATCAACGGAAAACTTCCACATTGTTGTGCAACAAAATACCCACTCAATATTTTAAATTAAAAGGCTGGTATTTTGAATAGAGCAGCTTTCTAAATACATTTTAAATTGACTTATCTTCATTCGAATATTGGATTTATTATATGCCCAAAGCGTTCTGTAATGACTCGTCTAACACATATTTACAGGTATCATGACTGGGCTTCGCGTCTAGGTGCATCGTTCCAAGTTGTCCCTGCGCCAAGTTGTCCTCACGTGGAATTGTCCTTGCGCCTAGTTGTCCGCGCCGAATTAGCTACACCGAGTTGTCTAATTTCGACACCAACCACGACACTAAAAATTGTTCTAAGGTATTTAGCATTTTTCAGCTAGATCCATGCAGAGGCTTTGACGTATCTCGGACTTTAAAATACGGATAGACAGCGAAGGAAAGGAGAGATATAGTCCGTTTTTGTTTATTGGCCAACAGATTTGTAACTGAATTGAAATTTGTTTATTGTAAAAGATATTTTATATCATCGAGGAAAGAATAGGAGTAAAACATAGCTACGTTCCTCCTGGATGCAATAGTATGCTATACTGACAGGATTTTTGGAATGGGAATATTTTTGTCAGGGTGTTACGGTATACCGTGCAGAAAAGGAAGAAAGCAACAAAAGAAACGTAAGTGTTTCGCACAGATTACCCCAACAAAAAAGGAAAAGAAAAATGCCGTGCTAACTAATTAGTATTAGAGTGAGAGGTCGTACGTAAAAAAAAACCAACACCGATGCGCCCCGCTGAAATAAAAAAACTAATGGTTACTAAATAACAGGAAAATAAAATTAATAAACACAGCACGTTTGGCTGTTAACACACTATAAATATATCGAATAGGATAAATGAATATCAATAATACTAACAAAAAAATTACACAAATAAAGACATGCATTAACGGTACAATGACATTCTTTATTAAACAAAACAAATAAATTTAAATTAAGTAATTTTGTGCATCCGTTATAGTAAGTTATAGTGACGCAAACACACTTAGGGACGGAAAAAATATTCAAATCGTAACGAATCAAAACCGAGACCTTAAAGTACAAGCCTTTATCCTGCAGGACACTAACAATATATCTAATACTTTTGTATTTATCAGAAAACCTCTATAAAATATTAAAATTTATGATTAAAATGAAACAATAAACAATAAATAATAGAACTGGTAGAATGGCTTGAGTGTTTCAGTGAGCTAAAGAGCCAAATTGAAGGTTTAACCAAATTAGTAGGGTTTTTAGTGCGGAACCAGAATAAGACCTGAAAGAGGGCAGCAGCTATTTCGGTATTTAGAGAGGCAGAGACCATAGGAGTCGGTATGGCATTCTAAGACACACTACTAGGATATAGAACGCAACGGACAACAACTACATTACCTCACACAAATGTACTGAAATTTTTTTAAAGTGATGGCATTTTCTGGGGTAAAAGATTTTGGCGTTAAAATAGTCCCACAATCGGATCTCCTGGAAGGGACTACTTCGGAGGATGTGATCGACAATTTAAAAAAAATAAGAAGGAGCATTTTGCGAGTCGGAGCGTGGAATGTCAGAACCATGAAACAAGTAGGTAAGTTAGAGAATCTAAAAATTGAACTGGATAGGTTAGCACTAGACATAGTAGAGATTAGCGAAGTTTGATAGCCAAAGGCGGGGATTTTTTGGAGCGGAGTCCTTAGGGTAAGAGGAAGGAAATTCAGGCGTGGGGATAGTTATTCGAAAAAAGATAAGACAACGTGTACAAAACTATTTACAAAATAACGAAACAGTACCCATGATTAAATTAAAATCTAAAACGGTAAATACAGTAATAAGATAAATATACATGCCCACCTCTAGCTACAATGAGGATGAAGTAGAAACAATCTTCAAAGATATCAAAGACATGCAGATTCGTAAAAGGACATGAAAATTTAATAACTACAGAGGATTTAAATGCAGAGGTTTGCGAGAGTAGGGAAAAAGCAACAGTAGGTTTATTTGGTTTAGGCACAAGAAGTGACAGGAGAAATACGCTGGCAGAATTTTGCGACAAAAATAATTCAACCACCACAAACACAAAATTTCAACATCATGCTAAAGTATGATATACGTGGAAGACGCCAGGAGACATAAGGAGATATCAAATAGATTACATTCATGTTCAACAACGGCTTAGATATCAAATAAAAGACTGTAGAAGCCACTCAGAAGCAGATATAGACACTGACCACAACGTAGTAGTTATAAAAGCCGTGCTTAAATTTAAAAATTTGATAAAATGGAACGGGAAAAAGTATTTTGACTTTGGGAAACCAAAGAATAGAGATATCCACAAAAAATTTGAGAAACAATCAAACGAAGTTTTGAAAAACATCGCGAAATCTCTGATACGAAGGAAGTAGGAACAGAATGGAATAACATTAAATCCAGCTTAGATATGGCGGCCAGAGATATTCTTGGGTATAAGCAAAGAGAAAATAAGAAGTCTTGGGTAACAAGGGATATTCTGAATTTGATATAAGAAAGGCGAACCTACAAAACAGACCAGACAAACTAAGAAAAATAGATACAAAGCCATAAAATGGGAAATTATTCGCAAATGCAGAAAAGTTAAAGAACAATGGATCGATGAAAAGTATAAAGAGATAGAAAGTAAGAAGAAAATAGGAAAAATAGACAAAGCATACAAACAAATTAAAATAAATTTTAGGGATATAAAACCGTATAGCTAAAATATAAGGGGCGCGGAAGGAAACAACATTATAGAAAACGTAGAGAAACTGGTTAGATGGCAAGAATATATAGAGAATTTATATGTAGGAGAGGTACTAGAAGCACTAGAACAGGAATCAGACATGGAAAAGGACGACTTGGGATATTCTATACTTAGAAATGAGTTTCAATTAATTTTAAAGCGTCTGAAAAATAATAAAGCACCGGGTGTAGATATGATGCACATAGAAACTCTAAAAGCCGCTGGACAAGCAGTAATGGAACGTCTCTTCTAACTTGTAAGTGATATGTATAAGACAGGCGAGATACCCAAAGATTTCAAACGTAACACCATGATGAAAATATCGTGGATGGAAAAAGTTAAGAACAAAGAGGTTTTCGAAATGGTAGGGGACGCAAGAAATATGTGGAAAACAGTAGAAAATAGGAAAGATAAGATGATAGGACATATACTAAGGCATGAGGGAATAGTGCGTAATAAATTAGAAGTAGAGAAAGGAAATAAAAGAGAAGTAGAGGTAGACTTAGATTGGACTATTGCACACAGATAGTGAAAGATGTATGCCGTGGGAATTTTAGGAATATATATAGGTTAGCACGGAATAGAAAACAGTGAAGGTACGCGTCCAACCAGTTCTAGGACCAAAAACCTGATGATGAATAGTAAAGACCGTACTAAAAGTAAGCATGCGGACCCCGTAATATTATTACAGATCACGTGCGATTGTTGTTCTGATACATAACACCCAATTAAATAACAAATACCTGGATTTACATGTGTTCCAAATCGTACGTATAGAATATTGACTTATACAAAAAGCAGTGTATCGACACATGCACGAACTTTTACAATAATCCACCCGCACTCGATATACACATTTGTGGTTCACTGCGTACCTAGTAGGATTTATACAGTTAGTAAAAAGGACAATAATTTACTATTAAGGTTAGGGCTTCAAAAACTTACGCATGCGATTGACGCAACTACCGTCCGATAAACATAGAACATCTACAATGCAAGGGTAAAGAGTATCCAAAAACAGTTTGTCTATAGTAAAGAGGAATCATCAACATCAGGACCACGAATTAGTCCAGTGGCAATTTTTGATTCAGCCTAACTATCAAAACCAAACGTAACAGAAAATGAAATGTACAACGTAAACACACAATTTTAACCAAAAACGAAACCTAGACCAAAACCAGCTTAAAATAAAGTTCAAATTAGTTACGTATTAAACTTAACCTCTCTTAACAATTTTCCTAGAAAACACTGAAAAGAAAGAAGGCGTGAACATTGTTGGTGTGAATTCAAAACTTAAGAAACCTGCACATTGAGAAATGCCGTAAAGAGTGGAATGTGAAATACAGTTTTCAAAGTTAAATACTTCAATACCAAAAGCTACCTATCAAAATTTAGATAAGAAAATACAGAAAATCATTAGAAGCCTTAGAAGTATAAGGTTATCATAAAGTAAGGGATATATTTTAAATTATGATAACTTTTTAACAAATTAAGTTAATAACAAGAAATAAATGAAATCTAATTGCTTATGAAATGGGATTTAGTATGCCCAAAACAGGTTACGGCAATTGCTCAATATGACCTCCATTTTGTTGTTGTAAGATCACCGTCCTTACCTCCAAATTGTACATAGCATTTCGTAACATTTCTGGTTGAATTGTACCAATTTGCTCCGTAATACTGTCTTTTAATTCTTGTAGCGTAGTTGGTCGTCTTCTAAACACTAAATCCGCTGGGTTTAGATCAGGTGATCTAGGTGGCCATGAATTTACGAAATGTCTGCTTAACACGCGATCTTGAAAAACGTTGGTTAACAATTCTTTGACTGGTCGAAAAATGTGCGGGGGTGCTCCATCCTGCATAAAAATGATGTTTTCAATTCCGTAGTGCTCGTTTTGCAGCTGTGGAATAACATAATTTTGTAACATTTGCAAGTATCGTTCACCATTTACAGTTACAGATACGGCTTGTCCATTCTGCATTTCCTCGTAGAAATACGGACCAATAATAAAATCAGCTGTAAAACCGCACCAAACGGTGACTTTCTTGTCATGAAGACCTTTTTGAACGATTTGTTGCGGATTTTCTGCAGACCAGATTCTACAGTTTTGAGTATTGACTCCACCATTCAGAGTAAAATGTGCCTCATCTGTCCATAAAATACGGGATAACCATTCGGGTTCAATTTCCATCTGAGCCATTACTCGCAAAGAAAAATTGTACCTAGTAGCCAAATCTGCATCCTTTAATTCAAACAGCATTTTCAGGTTATATGGATACAT
This sequence comes from Platerodrilus igneus, assembly GCA_036346225.1. Taxonomy (NCBI): domain Eukaryota; kingdom Metazoa; phylum Arthropoda; class Insecta; order Coleoptera; family Lycidae; genus Platerodrilus; species Platerodrilus igneus. The sequence continues at coordinate 3,740,570 of JARFIW010000864.1, read as the reverse complement.
GTTTAGAATTTTGCGTAAAATTTTCCAAACCTTGGTATACGGCATTTGCAATCGCTTGGATATCGCATTTGCACTGCTGATTGCGAGTGAATTGCTTCTGGCTATGTCTTGATTTTCATGAAGAACCTCTGCAACTTGGACATCACTAATTATTGGTCTTCCTGATCTTGGTAAGTCAGTTACAGACCCTGTTCTTTCAAATTTTTGTATCAAATTGCGGTACGCTTTCATTTGACAGGGTCCCGCTCTCAAACCCATTCTCGTGCGAAATCTTCGTAATCCAGCGGTGTAATTTCTGCCGGATTCATAATAGCACTGAACTAAACCAATTCTTGTTTGTAAATTCATGTTATTACAGTTGAGTCGTTTGAACTCAACGTTTACTTGAGTTTTAATTTCAAAATAAAACTTCAAATTGAATAATTTCGTTTTGACACTAGTGTCAACAATTGTTATGACAACGCTTTTGTTTCTCATAGATACGGTAAAATCCCATTCATTAAGCAACTAGATTTCGTTTATTTTATGTTACTAACTTAATTTATTAAAAAGTTGTAATGATTTAAAATATATCCCTTACTTTATGATAACCTAGTACATTCAAACATTTTAGCAACGCTAAAAAATGATATCTATTTGACCACGCAAGGATAGATTAGAATCAAATTTATAACAACAAAAATAAGAATTACGCCTCTTATCTGTTTAAATTAAATTATTAAAATGCAAGAAATTATCATTTAGCTAGCAGCATTTAGGACAGTCTTAATTAGCAAAACACTTGCCTAGTTAAAGAATCAGAAAGTATAATATAAATATGTATAGGTAAACAATAAGAATATATACAAACGAACTGGCGAATTTAATGTGTACCACCATGTCAATTGGCTGAAGCTTGGAAATGTTACAGTGTACTTCGCACTTTATAAAATACTCTAAAAACGCATTTTACTATTTCTTGGAATTAACTTTGATTCCGAATATATATTATATATATATATATATATATATATATATATATATTCTTCTTAATATGGGCTGTTTAATATATAATGATCTTGATGAAAATGGTAATTGTACTTGGGATATAGTAGGTCCAAAATAAACTAAATAGTGTTTTGCATATATTCAATTAATTATCTGACGTTTCGGCAAGGGTTGTTGCCTTTTCAAAGATACTACAAAATTATACAGTATTGAATGGACATAAAAATTATAACATAGGTACTTATTTACTAATGCATAATTATTAGAAAAGTTTCTTCACACATGTGGATTAGTGTTGGTTAATACATAAACAAAAATGATAAAAATAAATTTTAAATTAAATGTCTTATTGACATATTTGTTAAGTTTGACACATAGACTGAAAGAATTCTTGATTTTAAATTTTATATGGGTGCATGTAAATCTTAACTGTAATTGAACTATTGCTTTTTGTGTAATTCTATATAAATTTGAGTATATTGGATGTAGATTTTGAGTGTCTTGTCTAAAGTTCATCGAATTAATCTCATTTTGTATGTAATAAGCTTCAAAAAGTCTCATTTGTAATTGTTTTCAGAATCCAAAATTTCAATATCTTTATAATTTGGAACATGTTGGGTTAAATTAATATGTTGAGAGAGCAGAATTCTTTTTCCTAATTTTATATCTGACCTATGTTGTGTAAGTCTATTTTTTAACCACTGGGTGGTGTTACCTACATACGTCTGATTGCATGAACAAGTTATTTTATAAATAATATTGCTACTTAATAATTTGTTAGGTTTGTCTTTGAGTTTTGTAAAGGTTTCTTACAGATTTTCATAACTAAATCCTATAGTTAGGTTATGTTGTTTTAAAATTCTAGCTAATAAAGGAGTTAATGTTTGTATAAAGGTAATTTTTGTATAAAATGGTATTGGGTCTAGTTTCAGTACTGTTAAAATGGATGTTTGTGTATAGTAATTTCTTTACTAATTGTTTGGGATAACCATTATTACATAGCGTAAATTCTAAAGTTTTTAGATTAGTTTTTTGAATTGTGGTTCAGAGATTATTTCTATTCTGTGTTTAAGTGCTAAAGCTGTATTTATTTTGTGGTGAAATGAATGATTGGAATAGTAATTAATGTATCTACCTGAGTTAGAAGGCTTATTATAGTAATCAAATAGCAGTTTGTTGGAAGAATCTCGGATGACAAAAGTATCTAAAAGGAATTTTTCTTTCTTTTTCAAGTTCATGCGTGAACTTTAAGTGTTCATTGAAATTATTGAAATGGTCTAAAATGTATTGTATTTTATCTGGTGGAGCAGAACAAATGATATCATCAACGTATTTTACTAAAAATACCATATCGAAATCTAAATTAGGTAAGATTGAGTTTAGTAGATGATCCATAACTATTTGTGCTATGATAGGAGATAATGGGGAACCCATTGGAGTACCAAATTTTTGTTGATAGAATACATTTTGAAAGACAAAATAGGTATTATTGAAAATTAGGGAGATGGAGGCAAGAAATAGGGTTTTTGACAAGGTGGTATGTGGTTTGATTACATCCCAGTTTTTCGTGATTATATCTACAGCCAAGTCTAGAGGTATATTTGTAAATAGTGAAGAAACATCTAATGAAAGTAAGATGTGGTTCTTAGGTAGTTGAAATTGACGGAATTGACTTACAAACGTAAATGAATCTTTGGTATTATATCCTTCTAAAGGAAAAGATGTTTGTAGAATTTTGCAAAGAAGACTGCTAAGTTATAGGTTGGTGTATTTACTGTAGAAATTATTGGTCGTAATGGAAAGTTTTCTTTATGAATCTTTGGAAGCCCATAATACTTGCCTGGTATGGAATTGGTATTGGATAACTGTTTTTGGGAATCTGTAATCAAATGTTTGGAATGTAACATTTGATGTGGTCATTACATTTTTCTGAATCGTAAAAGTGGGATCTTTTGGATTTAGTTGAATATTGATCATTCATGTACAACAAATTCATGATCAACGATTCGAAAAGCAAATCATGAATGTGATTGCAAAGCTGTTTATGCAAACATACTTCAGCAAGATGGTCAGTTGAAAACTTTCTGGGATAATTTCTGAACTAGCTGCAGTCTTCTGTGATTTGGAAGGATATGTCAATTGATCTGTCAGCATCAGATTCAACTGATACATTTCTGAATGTGTTCTCATTACAATATTGAACTGGTGATCAATGATGGATCGATCCGCCATTCAAGGAAACTTCTCAATCTTGAGATTTTCAATGTATGTTCTGCTTTCAAATGATGTTCATTCGCAATTTGAATCATGGGTTCTGATCATTGTCAGCATGGTGACATCTCTATCAATTTCGAATTGATGTACATGACGTTGATGTGATCAATTGTTTGTAATAATGAATGAACATTCACATATTCATGAACGCAATAGTTCGCGTGTGACAGAAGAAAATCGCTGAATCGTCATCGTCAAACTCTGTTGATCTATAATAACTCTGAATGATGCTGTTCAATCTTCATTTACTGCAGCACAATACATGCCTGTAATGAACATTGTAACTGGTATCAAAATTCTGAGAACTTGGTTGTGCATGTGTGCAATGTGGTTGATGTACGACATAATCTCGACGTTGTGTCTGGTGAATGGACACATGGCAATTGTGACTCAATGGTAATGTACTGAATTGAGGTTGGCAAACTGTTGACTTAACTGTTGATGGAGCTGCAAATCTGTTTATGAACCAATGGACGTATGGTGTCTGCTGCGCAATACTATGGCTTGTAGGTCGTGCGTCAAATGTGTTGGTATATCGTTACATGCAATCGGTAGACATCGTGTGTGCACGGGTGTGGTGGTACTGTGCATGGGTCGAATTATGGTGGTGATTGAAGTGCACGTGAAACATCGTTCATGTGTAAGATGTGTGTTTTGGAACTACCCAGTACATACCATGGTTTGCATCAAGATATTCATAATGATATAAATTCATATATACAGGGTGAGTTTTTAGTGTGGCAAAGAGCAGACGTATAAATTTTTACTTGTCTTTAAATTGCCATGAGGTTAGCGATGGTATGTATTTTCCGATCTAAAAGCATAGTGTTATAATAAATAATATTATAGAAACCTCACCCCACCTGTAAGATCAAAATTTGCCTATTTGGACCTGTCTTTTAAATAAAAGATAGTAAGATAAAAATAGATTAATTATACGTTTCATCGAAACGTGGTTTTCTAAATTGGTAAAACGATTGGTTTTTGCAAGGTCTAAAAAAACCTTTGCCTCCGAGTTACTTTTATATTAAAATATGTACTTTAAATCAAAAACTGTTGCCACGGAAATACTAATCCAAACATTTTACTCTAAAAACATTTACATATACAAATTATATAGTATTAAAGTTTGCCTCGGAAATATATTTTAGTTCAAGATGCATATCGCTGTTCCTTAAATAGCTGTGATTTCTCCTTGCTTTTATTTGCCAGGACTTTCGCTTTAAGCTTAGGGGTTCCATCTGATAAAACATAGTTTACCTTGAAATGATCTTGAGGGACAAGGTCAAGGTCACGATTGAGTAGCCAGAGAAAAATCCTAAAACATTTGTTCTTATCATTTTTCAAAAAATTTAATTGCCTGAAAGTTATTCAATGTTCCCGTTGCAAAAACAAATTTGACCTTGGAATGACGTTGAAGGTCATGGTCAAGGCCATGGTCAAAGTCAGATTTAAATGTAAAATTTACAAATCCGCAATAAACAGTTGAGATTCCCATTTGAAAAAATATAGTCGTCGTTCAAATGACCTTGAAGGACAAGGTTAAGGTCGAATTCAAGGTCACCATTCAATCGAGCATCAAAAATCCTACATTTTCTGTTCGAGATATTTTCCCGAAAAGGCGTTCCAAGCGAAACATCTTACCGTTTCCATACTTTTGGAACACTTAGTATAAATTTCTCTATAAATGCAACATATTGTATACGATTTGAATGTGTCTTGAGCTCCAGATGTCTTTTATCTATGTAACATAAAAAAAACTGAAAGTCGGAATGCCATTTGATGGAATTAAATAGTATTTCATTGCATCTATTTGGCGGACCAGATGTTTTGTCCTGTTTAAAAGTTGAGGACTTCATTTGAAACCGGCAAATGCTTTTCCTGCTGAACACCAGGCGAACTCAAATTCTTCTTGCCTCAGGTATGAATTTTGCTATGATTCCTTTATTAAACATCTAAATTATCTAAGTGTGTATTCACAACAGTATCTTGTTTTAGTATCTTATTAACATCTAAATTACCCATGTGAGTATTCACAATATTATCTTGCATTTTTGCTTATTTTACATATAGTTGAAATATGCATATGAATGAGTGTTTATAATATTATCTTGCCTTTTACTTACCTTACATATATTTAAAATATGCTTATGAATTTTTTTGTATCGAATAGTACTAACTGTGTGAACATACAGGTTTTCATGAAACTTATTTAATATATAGCTTAAGAATTAAATATTAACTCTCCTTTTGTCTTTACAAAAATCTTTGTATAAATGTTTATAAAACACCACTTTGAGATTGTGATTTTCTGACCAGTAATCGTATACATGTTATAGAAATAATTGTTCAATTGTTGTCAGAAATTTCAATATAAAAGTTTAATAGTTTTCTTTCCTTCACTTACATTAACTTTTAATTTCTCTTCTTCCTCGCCTTGAGATTAGTCTTATGCAAACTCCGCAGCCACTAAAGGCCGATGCTACTTCCGCCAAAGTATATTTATCTTATACTTTGTAGTACACCTACCCTCTATATTACCTCGGAAAAGGGTACGATGCGAATGAAAGACGAGTAAAGTTGCTTGCCTATCTACGCTGCTTGAAACTGTAGAAGTATTGCAAACATAAATTTAAATAATTGGTACCGAGTGGTTTTTAACGCAATCAGGCGGTAAATTTTAATTATGAAGTAGAACAGATTTGACCTTTCTGCATGAAGCTAAATTGCGGTATGTATTTGGTTCAAACTTGTGTAAACTGTAAGTAATAGATAATGCCACCTTATATATTAAAATACATACCTAAGACAATCGAGCTTTTTCATAGAGTAGATCATGGTAAAATAAGGATGAAGACATACCTGAAACAAAAATAAGCAATTAAATTACTATAATTACAACATATTTATATACGAAAAACAATCACAGGTATTGCATACATTGCTTTCAATAAGTTAAGCATATAAGTAAAATTCTATTTTCCTATTGCTTCTGTTATCTAAACACACAGGTAGATAAGAAAGCATTGATATGGTTATTATAAAAGTAGTACGTCGATACTTCTTTTAAATTACGTAGGTTTGATATACCTTTTTCATAATCACAGAATTGCAGGAACGCTTTTATATTCCAAATTTTGAAAATAATAAATTTCTTTGCGGTTATCGAGCAACAGACCAGACTATTTATTATAACATACATACAAATAGCAGACTTTAGTTTAAAGCAGAATCTGTATTATAACATAGAACTTGATGAATCGTTGTTTTACAGTTGGTGATATACGAAAACTAAATTTACTGTGTTTCGATCTTGAGGTTATAAGTAAGTCCTCTAATTGATATAAGGAAATAGAACCTCAATACAAGACGGTAAAAAAAGACTGGAACCAAAACTTATAAGATTAACTAGCACCTCCTTACATACCCCGAACAACACACAAATAAACAGCGAAAATTACAGGAAAATCAAAGTACATAGCATGTTCGAATTTGAGTTAACACTAAAATATAAAAAGGACACCATACCCGGTAAGGATCAACTAACATACTCGATAGTAATGAACGGCCCTATATTGGTAAAGGAAAACTGGTAAAGATCATATGACATACTAAGGGGGAAAATACGAATGCCCAAGGAGTGGAAAAACCAGATCATAATACCCATTTTAAAAATAAACAAGGATCCAAACCTATATGGAAGTTACAGACCTATTAGCCTGAGTTTATGTGTTGGAAAAGTGTTAAAGTCGATAATCAAAATGAGAGTAGAACATTTTTTGGAAAATAATAATAAATATCCAGAGGGGGCAAAACGGTTTCAGAAAAGGTAGGGGAATTATGGACAACATAATCTCTTTAACTACTGAAATTTATAAAGCATTTACAAATAGCTGGCTACCGGTATGTGTATTTGTAGATATTTCTGCAGCACACCATAATGTAAACATATAGATATACTATAACAGGAATGTCAGGAGTCAGGAATAAAATAGGATGTAATACATATAATAGGGCAATTATTAACAAACAGAACAATTAGCGTAAGGAGTCCAAATACAGGGGAACTTAAGGGCCCACAACAGGCACACAAGGACTTAACCACTTAGCCTAGTATTATTTAATATTTACACCTTAACACTAAACCAGAAGATTACCCAAGTTCAACTATTACAATATGCAGATGCTCTAGCCTTATTCTACTCGCATCCGGACAGTACAATAGTTATCACTTCAATGGAAAAAGCTCTAACAAAAATTAAAACTTGGATTGATAAGCATGAGCTACAAATTTCACCAGAAAAGACGAAAGCGATACTGTTCAGGATAGGACAAAGAAAAAGCAAAATAACAGAGCTGCAATACAGCAACACCAAAATAGAATGGGTTAAGAGCTATAAATATCTAGGGGTTACTTTTGATCGACACATGAAATGGACAGAACATATTGATAACTGTGCAAAGAAAGCAACACGGGGAACGAATATAATGAAAGCGCTGACTAAAACATGGTGGCGCATACCCTAAAATTTTATTAAATACATACAAGGGCATTGCAAGAACACATTTGGAATTTATAATGCAAGCAGTCTTCAAAACAAGCAAATCAAATTGGGACAAATTAGATAAACTACAATACCACGCAATAAGAATAATACCCGGTTGCATGAAATCTACTCCAACAAATGCTCTATTAGCAGAATTGGCAGAGGTCCCACTACACTACAGGTTAAGTGTTAAATACGGGCTCAAACAAATGGCAAGAAGCAAAAGTGAGACAGGGCGACGTGTGATAGTTATATTCGGACTATATAAAAATAACCCAACATATTGGGCAGGCCGACCAATACCAGCTATGATGGATAAAATGGATTTGGCACTCCAGTATTCCGATACAATAGAAAGGACGAAATACTTGATATGCAGTGAAGAAACGTACGAAACTCAAATACTACATATAGAATACATATATACAAACATTAAAGAAACTGAATCTGCCAATGAGGAATTTCTTGTAGTCTGTCGAAGGTTCCCCATGCATATATATTACTGTACCGATTGATCTTGACAAAGATAAATCAGGCATAGGGGTGTACTGTTCTCAACAAAATTTGCGCTACGGAAATAAATACAATTAAAATAGCAGTAAATCTGGATGTTTTATCCAAGAAGGAGAATGTTTTTACAATAACAGACACTGAAAGTGTTATTCAAGCAATAACACAAACTGGAATCTGCAAGAACAATAATCAAACCATTTTGAGAACGAGAAACACAATCCTCAGAGCAAAACGAGAAAATATAAACATTAAATTTGCGTGGGTGCCAACCATACTGGAATTATTGGAAATAAAGAGGCTAATAAACTAGGAAAACAGGAGAGATTTCTTAGAAAACCAATTACCTACAGTGAAGTTTTTCCATACATCAAAAAGACACTATGGGAACAATAGTGTCGAGTATATAAAGAACAAAGCCGATACAAAGGGAAAAAAATACACAAAAATAGTACCTGCGCCACCCCTCAAAGCATGGTTCTATGATGGTAAATATTGGAAAAGAAATTATATTACAACCTAATGTAGATTGAGGACTTTGTACTCCTATACACCAAGTCTTCTACATCGCATAGAGATTAAAAAATACCCCCAATGTGAGGATTGCGGCCAATATGGGGATATAAATCACTTAGCGGTTAGGAAGCAGTAGCCGAGAAGAAACGAACCAGACACTATATAGACAACTGACAAAATTATCACAAACACCAATATATATTGCTATGATATTCGCTGTACAAGCGAGCCCCAGCATTGGGTTGTCTTAAAATTGCTGTGATATTCTCCCCACGATTGGGCATGTCATAAAATTGCTAGAAAATTCCCTATTTTAGGATTATTAAACCCCTACTGTGGGTGTCATAAAATTGCTATGTTTTGCCCTATTATTATTTTAGGATTATCGAGTCGATATGTATAAATTAGGATTATTACCCCGACTAGCTTACTGAATAGATCTTATTGAATCAAATAAAGCAATTCTATAATACACAATATAATAATTGATAATATTTACAAAACTCAAAATTTTCCTTTTTGTACAGAATACCAGATTTAAGTTTTTCTGAAAGCCAGCAAAAATATCTTTTCAATTATTCAAGGACCCTCGAACGTTCCAAGATACCTATTCCATTTTCATAAATCTTTAGGTGACCCTTTTTGATGACTCTTACAAATATACAATGTGGCAAATATGAAATCAAAAACAGTTTTCAATAGTAAAGTGTATTATGATTGCTAACCTAGAATGGGTTCTGTAGTTCCATCCTAGTCTATGATCCACATCCCCTTTCTGTGTTCGGTTTACTTATTGATATGCCGACCCCATATAAGAATCGGCTCCCATAAATCGCTTCCAATTAAAATCGTACCAATTCGGAATAGGTCCAAATTAGAATACATTCATTTTAAATTATCTCCAAAATTAGAGTATGTTCAAAGTTAGAAGTCCCAAATTAAAGTCGTCTTAATTAAATATCCCAAATTAAAATCCAGATTGAAAATCCAAATTTAAAATTCAACTTTAAAATCCAACTTTAAAAGCCCTGTTTTATTAATATTAGAAATGAATTTAATTAAGTTGTTTTACTTACGTCTATCTACAGATCGGTTTATTTTCGTTGCACAAATTCTCGCACTTTTAGCTCTGATTTATTCTGCTTTATACTTCACTGTTTACGTAAGTTTTTAACACTTTTGAACATAGTCATTGCTCAGTTTGAATATATACTAAAATATCGCCCCGTTACTTTCGTATATATAAGTCCTACCTCCAATTGATTTCATTGGCTTGTTGACATTCTAGGACCTTATCTCGCATACCTTGGAATTGTTACCAATTACTTAGTTTACATCTTTTAATGCATGCCTTGTCTGTCACGTCTGCATCTCGCATATTGTCGTATTATTCGAGAATTTCCAACTTTTGACTTTTATTAAATCACGTATTTGGATGTTTGTTAATTTTATCGTCTAATTGAATCGCCTGGTGCTTGTTTATTTCTACAGAATATTGGTTTTCTGAACAAATGTGTTTTCTTCCAGTCACGTAACGATTTTCTAGTAATGAATTATTTAGAATACGTGTACGATGATATTTTCGACGCAATTGTTAAATATTTACAATGCCAATTTATCTATGCTTCCGGGTGATTTAATTTTGATACAATTTGTTGCGTTTTAAAATCTTATCTATACTTGTAAACTACACTTTATGTTCTCATGCATTTAATATATATATATATTACTCATATTTAGACCAGGGTAGAAAATTAAATAATCACATCAAATAATTTTAATCACCGTGTATAATGAATATTATTAGATAATACGCGTTATTAAAACCGTGAAGCATAAAAATTTATTAGTTTCATTAAACATAAGAGATTTAAATCATGTACAAGACGCTTTATATCAAAAGAAGCAGTATTAAAAAGCTCTGCGTGTAATGTAATTATTCCTAAACAAATGGAAATTACGTGCAAAATTTATATTAATTAACCCTATTTTAAGTAACCGGTAGTAAAACAAAGTGTACACATAATAATTAATATTTAACTTGTATTCGCTAAAATGAAAGGATAGAAGTCAATTTTAATTGAAGTTAATTGAATCGTTAGTAACAGATAATATCTATAGAAACTTGTAAAACCCAATAAAAAGCAAATCCTAGAAGTGTTAGTTAGAAGTAGGATGTTTAAACACACCTGCGTATTTTAAAAGGCAATTTCAGTTTAATTTGTTTAGATAAACATGTCGATTCTAAGGATATTGGAAACGGTCAGATGCTTTAGCACGAAATACAAAACAGGGTTTATTTAAAAGCTCTGAGAATTAATATTATTTTGAACACCTGCGTAGTTTAAATATCACGTACAGCGAAAATTGTGTAGATAACAAATGGTTTCAAAGAATCTTGGAGAAACCGGGGCTTAATATTCACGAGAATGTGCGATACGGGGTTATTTAACCCAGATAGTCCACATGGACTAAAATATAATCGATAATAAAGAATATCAATTTGCACCAATACGAACAGGTTAGAAAAGGAAGAGAAAATGCGTCAAGCAAAGACACATATAGTAAAGGCGTGATTTAAGCAACGTCACGAGGGTCACAATTGGTTGAAAATAGGATGCAAATATCAGAGGTAGAAACAACAATTTCTGTACAAAATTAATTAGTATTCTCAGACGTTGCGTGCCGTGTGGAAATTTTCTGAGATTTAAATGGGGCGAGTGAAAAATTCGTAAAAACCGACGCGCGAGCGACGGACTGGGAACATAGAATGAGAAATTCTTTAGAATTACCCGTTTTGGGGAACAGACCGACAGACAGGCTTTTTGCTATATATACCGAGGTGAATATAAACAAGCTCTCTTAGACTTTTGACTATTCGATGCGTTAAAAGCTCTTACATCCGCGACTTGATTCAAGATGTTAAACAGTGCATTTTAGTTTGATAAAATAATTTAAAATTTTGCTCGTATATTTTAGTGATTCAAAATAGTTTGTTATTTACGTGCTAACATGAATGTACTTCAGTGCACTTAGATACAAGGTAATAAAATTTAGTATCACTGTACCAATTAGCAAAATTTACAACGACAAATGTATACACAAAAGTAGGCAGTTTTGGCGTATATTGGTGAAAGACGCATGAATTTCTTTGCTATTTTTTGGGGGTGTTAATAATTAAATGGTTCAAATACGTGTCTGGATCCACGAAACAAGGGTCAGATATACACAGATGAGTTCCGGAAAAGCCCAGAAACAACTTTAAATAAATGGTGATGGAGAAAATTTTAAAAGCGTTGAGAATTAGAAGCCGTAAATATAATCCTGTTGGAATGGTGTGATTAACTAAAGGGACGATGTACATTAAAGCTACGAGGACAGTAACCTTCAGGTAAATTATACTATTTTGTTTGACATTTTGGTGTGTGTTGAATAACTTTATAATTGATTTACTTTAAATGGACATTAGTGAAATTGTACTAACCATAAAATTTTAATGTTAAGATGAAATTTGCTTGTTTAAGTAGAAAGGGTATTTAGTATTGATGTTCTGGATTATGATGAAATTTTAGGTATGTCTTTGAGCTCAATTAGACGAACCTGGTTAATTAACGTAAAGGGGTGGTAGATGCTCCCTTTTTACTCTGCATATATTGTTATAGTAATTAGTAGGCATCCAACAAGGACTTTAATTCTGGATGCACATTAAAATGATAATAAAATTAATCTTGAAATTCTTTTTAAAACTGAATTTTATGCTGAAATTTAATTTGAAAATTTAATGTATTCTGAATATTGATGTAAATAGAGTTAACGTTGATGTTTGTGGTAGGAATGTGTTGTTTAATTTTATGAATGAGGAGGTTTATAAAATTAGGTGAGCAGCCGAGGCGAAAAGAGGATCACAGCAGTTTATGACGCCCAATCTGTGGGACTAGAATTTTTTTGTTGAAAGGAGCCAGTTCCCGCATTCAAAGGAGCATTTCACAGCAATATATATATATATATATATATATATATATATATACCTAGCTTGTTTAATAACCGGCACGACAAAATAATGCAATTAATTTGGGAGCACATAGAAGCAAACAAAATAAAAATCTAAAGTAAATTTAGAAACCATAAAACGGTTTAAATCATATGCTCAAGCTTGATACGGTAAAAGTAGTAGTTGTATAGTAATAGTAGGGAAGGACCAAACGACATAACTATTTTTATATTTGTTTAATTATTTTCAGACAAAATCCTATTCCGTTCCTAGCGTAATCCAATGTGCAAATGTTCTGATACGCCACAACCTGAGAAGTATGTAATAAACACTGTACCGCTATACCTTGATACGAATTTTGTACTTGTTTGATGATGGGCGCTAGTGAAACTTAATTTTCTAAATGGGCGCCAGTGAACAAAAATCTTCCGACATAGCTAGGGATCTATTTCTGGGTAGAGCAATAAGAAGTGTGTGTGGGGGGGGGGAAGTCGAATTTTGTTTGCAAACCAAAGCTAAACTAAGTTAAATAGGCGCCACCAAGTCCTGAGATAATCACGATAAGAGCAAAGCACAATTCTAAGGGTGAACGTGGAAACCCAAAAATAAAACGATTGCCTTCGTTAACAAAAATCTGTCTTATAAAAATAAGACGCAGCTCCTGTAAGAAATTACAAAGATTAAATCAAAAAAATGTAGAACATCATTTGTGTCTTATAAAAGTGTTAAAAATAAAAAAAATGTATATCCAATATGATATTGGCACAAAATTATTACCCAAAAATTCTACCTTTATGTTATCAGATTTGATCGCATTTGACCAAAATAAAAGTCACAAAGTTTAGCTAATTGTTTACTGAAGTAAAAAACTTTCTTTTAAAAATTCATCTTTTTAACATGTAAAAAAAATTCTCAACAACAACGTTTAAACAAAATCAAAATTTGGTCTTTTTAAAGCAAAAGACTGCTCTCTAAACATAAGCTTGTTTAAAATATTTAATCAAAAAAATTTGTAACCACAATGCATTGAACTATCATTTCTATCCTGGACAGATCTTATCAGGTAGATTACAGTTTCATAATTATTACGCAGCGTGTATTTAAATTTTGCAATGAAGTGAAATAAACTTCCATGTACTTAACAAATTAAGGATAAACAAAAGTTCACTGCGATTACTTATCAAGTACTTCTAGCATTAAGTATATAAATTTTTATAACCTCAAAATTTTGTGTGAACACAAATGCAAACACTTTGCAATTGTCACTAAACGAATTTAAATTTTTATACTTAGTTTTTATAATTTATCAGTGAATAAAAGCTAACTTCAAGATTGAAGAATGTTTAATTTGGATTTTTAGGAAAGCTGCACGAAACATCTGCTTTCACGGCAAACATCTGTCAAATGTGCTACATCACAAAAAAGTATAACGTCGAAAATATACCTAGAAATTTATCTGAAGTTCAAATGGAACAAAGCTTACAAATATATAAACCTAACCTGACAAAATTTCTTACTACAGTTTATAAAACCATTTCAACAATAACCGAAAGTTAACAGGTGATATTGTCATAAAGATGATAGCAAATTGCTGGTTTTTTATATGACCGTCTGTGTATCAAAGACTAACGACTTCTAAACACATGCAAAAATTTCTTAAACTTAATAACGAACTAAACTGCATCGGATTTTCCTAGACAAATCCGAACAGAAATTCCATCAGTTCTAAACAATACTATAAGCCAATTCAAACTTAGGATAACAGCAATTACGTCCACATGTCTGTAATCTCCAATCCTTGTACAAAACCATACAACTTACAAAACCAAAATTCTCACTTGTACTTCTCTATAGTTTTTCGTAGGCGCGCTAAATAAATGAAACAAAATTAAATTGAGTTCGTAAAATGTATAAATTACAAACCGTTAGTAGAAATTATTGAAATCTATTCAAGTCTACTATGACTTGAACCATTCACACAAATAACTTAATCGAAGGTCGCAGGCCTCTAGTCTCGAAAACATCTTGATGAATTGATAGCTAAGCTGCGACTAACGAACCAAACTAGAAACGTAGCGACGATTCAAAGACTCGCGGTTAAAGGTGGGGAAATACGAAAGAAACAGGATTGCTAGAGATGCTCGATAAAATAACTTTATGTCACACAGATATTTTACTACAAGAAGATTATTAAAACGAAGCGTTCCATTATGGAACATTATTAAAGAATAAGGCACGCTTGGCGCATTATCCTCGTAATTCAATGCGAATAAATACAGAGCAAATTAAACATGCTACAACCTTTCCATATTATCTACAAGCAAGTAATGAAAAGAATGGGAACAGCGCAGACGCGGTTTTAGCACCTTTCATTTCGAACAAGAAAGTATACCAAAAGGATATCTGTCTATATGCCAACAGACAAGAGGTCATTGGTAAATAGAAGAAAGAAGAGAAGAAGAAGATCTTGAGTAGGCATATTTTTGTTGATTTTGTATTGTACTGCCTTTTTTATTTTGCTTGGTCCTTGAAGAAATCGTCCAAGTAAAATATTTTTTTTAAACTAAACCTAATTTAAAACGTTCGCTTCGCATTTAACTATGCTGGGAAATATAGATTTAAAATCTCAGGCACAGCTGGTGATTGTATATGTTTTACGTTACTCTGAACGAGAACGTGATATTCAAGGCACTTTTGTGCACTTTGAATCAGTTATTCAGGTACGATATAAATTATTTCATCAAAACCAACCACAAATTATTTAATATTTCTTTTAGCGTACTGCTGATTCGTGTGGTCTAGCGTTGAACACTGTCTCTGGGATTAAGAAACGTGTATTGGAAGCTGACGAGGAGAACCAACTATCACAGTTCCCTAGTAGTACCAGAAGGCACACCAAGCCAAAGTCTCCTTTCGGTGTAATTAAACTAGTGAACTAGTGCATTTCTACAAGGACTTGAACAACATAACCAATAGTAAACGGTAATAAGAATAGTTGTGCTCAATAGCTTACTTACCAGCATACCCCCTGTACCCTTTGCACCCTATGCCTGAGAAATTTTAGCACGCTCTTGCATAGCACATAAACATCCACCCGGGGGAAGCCCCATCAATACAACCCACAGACCTTTGTACCGACACAAACACCAGACCTGGAAATGGTAGACAGCGACACATACCATTACGGAGATTTAAAAGTGCTGCAACATGATGGCTCGGAAACCCACGAAACAGCAACAGTCAAAGAAATTTCTAAATTCTCGCACACACTGCCGACTTCAAGCACAACTAATAAAAATACAACCACACAACACCTATGAAGTGCAAAACAATACGTACAACACAGCGGATCTCGACCCCTACATCGTTATAATGAAATCGGCTTCAGGTGACCAGAACCTAGGAAAATATCGTTCCATGGCAATAGGCGAGCGATTAACAAATAGCCTCAGTTAAAGAGATCCAGAAAATTAAAAAGCATGGCCTAAAGCGCGTGTCAATAGAATTCAGATCAGCAACGGACGCAAACAACTTCATGAAAAACGAAGTCATGCAACTAAATGGGTTTAAGACCTTTATACCAACAAATATGGTAACATGCAAAGGTATCGGACGAGGAATATACAAAGGGATAACGGAAGAAGATTTAGTATATCAGGCAAAAGCAAAATATAAAGTCATCGCCGCCAGAAGATTCGTAAAGAGAGAGATCAACGAAAATGGAGACATTACATACAAACCTACAACATAGGGGAAACATTATACTGCGGAGAATACAAATATACAACAACGAAATTGAAATGGTTACATACACGCCACCTTCAATAATTTGCCTTAAATGCCTGAGATATGGTCATGGTAAAGACCATTGCAGAAGCGCAAAAACTCAGTACGTGAGAGCATGAGAGAAAGAAATGCACAGCAAAAAACCCGCAATGCCACTACTGCACCAATCAACACGAAGCTAATAACAGTACCTGTCTAGAATATAAAAAACAACAACAAATAAAAGAAATTATGACTTTTGGGAACTTATCCTGCTATGAAGTGAAACAAAAAATCGGTGTCACTTAGCCAACAGCTAGAGATCCAAGAGAATTCCCGCTCTTAAAAATAAGATAAACTTCATGCATTAAGAGATTACAATACAACAACGGAACCAATATGCTAACAACAACAATAATAACAGAAAATACTCATACTCGCATTCACTAACAAAGATAAGGAAAACGCACCTTATGTCACCATTACACATAGACTACGAAGCCCTAATGAACACAACCCTAATTCCGAGTCCAAAAAAAATAAAACCAAAACCCAAAAATGCATCAATAGGATCCTCGAGGTGTTAAATCAAAATCATATCACACTTGACGACCAACAACTAATGATCTCAATTTTAAACGAAATCGAGTCAATCGACCTATCTCAAATAAAACCAACTATTAGAGAGCAAATAGATAACCACAAAAATGTTAAAAGCTTAAATAACGAAAAAGAAAACCAACAAACCAACGAAACACAAAACGGAGAATCGCCAACTAAATACTACTAAATAAATCAAAACTAATAATAAAAATAGTAAATAAACCTCTAGAATTTAAAAAATTTTAAAAAAACAAAAGCCTAAAAATAATAATATTAATAACAACAACAATATATACCTATAAATTTAGTCACAAAACTATAATATTAATAACTAATAAATAAGATAAAAGTTTTATTAAATTCCTCCAGTGGAACATACGAAGCGGTAACGCAAACAGGGAAAACCTTAAAATACTCACACACGAACAGCAACCACACTTAATACTGCTACAGGAAACATAGCAAAAACAACGAATTTAAGTTTAAAGTATCTTATTACAATAGCTACATAAAAGATAGAGACGATGGAAAAGGAGGTGTAAGCCACCCTACTTAGACCAGGAGTACCGTCAAAGGAAATACAGATACATATACCCAGATTAGATACCAAAATCCAATATATTATAATAGAACTAGGTGCTGTCACAGTTATAAATACATACGTGCCACCAGACTCCAAGATGAGCACCCAATCTTGGAAGCATATTTTCAAACAACTTAAGCAACCTTTCATCATATTCGGAGATTGTATTGCCCACCACTCTGCTTGGGGATCAGGGAAAACAAGTATTAGAGGACGCAAACTTTAACTTTTTAAAATGACTGAGCTCCTACTAGATTAACCGTACCGGGAACCAACAGAAGCGCACCAGATCTCACAATATGCTCTCCACAACTCCCATTACAACTGACATAGAAAGTTTTACGAGACCCAGGGAACAGTAACCACTACCCAATCCTCTGCCAATATATAGGCAATACTGCCAAACCTAAGCTCCCTATCGAACCGAACTTTACCTGGAACACATCTAAACGTGATTGGAAGAAATACAGTTCATTCAGAGAAACCCAAATAAATGAAGAAAATGCTTTCACGTATGGGCAGCTAATAAACACAATAAAGAAAGCCGCAGACCTACACATACCAAAGAAAAATGTTGGGATACATAAATACAAGACCAAAATAAGCCAACCAATCTGGAGGGACGATGAATGTAAAGATACACTAAACAAAAAAAAGGACAAATTTCAAAAAATTACCAATGGCTTCTATGTCGATTCCTTTCTAAGTGCCAAACAAGAAGCAGCAAAGTGCAGACCACTCCTACAAAAAAGAAAAAGATTCCTACAAACTTTTCTGTGAAAACCTAAACATAAATATCCCTATAAGCAAGGTATGGAAAACAATAAGAAAGTTCAAAAACAATAACATCAATATTAAACTCGCTTATAGACATAAAAATCCTAAAGGGCATAGTGCATTTTATTCAAGAAATATTACTCAACAGGAAATTATACCTTAGAGACAAACATACCAGTCAACTTCTAGGACTACAAAAGGCTAACCGTGGCCTACCCCAAGGATCAACACTAAGCCCAATCCTGTTCGACCTGTACACAAAAGATATAATGAAGATAGCAAACGAAAACACAAAAGTTTTACAATATGCAGTTATTATTAGCATGACAACAAACCTAGAATACACCGTTCAAAACATGAATTCAGCTCTGGAAAAACTCGATAAACTCGTAGATGACATACAGCTAACAATCTCAATGGAAAAAACAAAATTCATGATTTTTTCCAAAGGAAGAATCCGAAAAAATATACCGAACTTATACCTGAAAGGCCAACCCATTCAGAAGACTACACACTTCAAATACCTTGGCACAATCTTTGACCAGCATATGAGATGGAAGGAAAATATCATACACATCGCAGCTAAAATGCAAAATGGCTTCAATATTTTGAGAGCTGTAACAAAAACCTGGTGAGGAGCTTATCCGGCATGTCTACTGAACATATACAAAACTATGGTAAGATACCACATAGATTATGGCACGATATTCAAGCTGACATACGCAAAATCAACTATACAGATACTAAAAAGATATCAATATCAAGCCTTATGCATTATTATAGGAGCTATTAAATCAACTCCAAATGATTGTCTTTTATCAGAGTGTGCAGAAACCGACCTGGAAGACAGGTGGACTCGCATGGCAGCCAAAATAATAACAAAATGGTTCAGCTGGGAAAACAACCCCCTGCAAAAACAAGCAATTGCTCTTTACCACCAGCGCAACACCGCAAAATACTGGGAGAAAAAACAAATACTCCACTTCTGGAGGCTTTAGACATAGTTCTAACGTACAAAAATAACATCAGAAAAGAAGAAAGGAATACTATTTTTGCCAACAACATAGAATCATTATATGCAAATCTGGAAATACTGGATAGCAACCTGTCAAAACACAAAAACAATGAAGAAGCATTTCAAGACTTCCTGAAAACCGACTTAAGTAGATTTAAAACCATATACACGGACGGCTCCTTTAATAATAAAAATGGCAAACATGGGTCGGGATTTTCAGTGAAGACCTAGACATAAAGACATCTATCAAAATCGAAACACCACTAAACATATGTACAACTGAAATTCAGGCTATTAAATGGGCTACAGAGATCATCCGGGAAATTAACCTAAAAGATTCTAATCTAAGCTTGAGTACTCTTTCGTTCTTTTGTAGGTAGTTTTCTACACATTGTCCTATTTTTTTTTCGCATAACTATCCCCACACCCATATTTCTTTCCTCTGATCCTGTATGATTTTTCCCTAAAGTCTCCGCTCCAAAATCTCCCGTCTCTGGCCACCGAACTTTGCTGATCCCTATTATGTCTAATGCTAACCTATGCATTTCAATTTTCAAGTTCTTTAACTTACTTACTTGTTTCATACTTCTGACATTCCACGCTCCGACTCGCAGAATGTTCACGACTCTTTGTTTAGACTTTCTGATCACATCCCCCAAAGTAGTCTCCTTCCGGAGATCCGAATGGGGGACTATTGTAACTCCGGAATTTTTTACTCCAGAGGATGCCATCATCTTTAATAACAATTTATGTACGTGTGTACTTGGGATGTAATGTGGTGGTTTTCCCTTGCCTTTCACATTACAGTGGTGTGTGTCTTAGAATGCCATACCCGACCCCTATGGTATCTGCCACTCTAAGTACCGAAAACGCTGATGCCCATTTTCGGAGACCTGTCTTAGTCTGGTTTTTGACTAAAGACCCTACTACGTTGGTTGGACCTGTAGTTTGGCTTTTTAGAACACTGGAACGCGCAAGCAATTCCGCCCGTTCTAGTAATCTAGAACTTCTTCTAGATTCAGGTTCATTCGGAATGGAAATTAATCCATAACATGCCTTTTTTGATTACTGGATAACCAATTTCCATTTCTTATAGTTATTATATTTATTGTATTTAATTCAAAGTAAACGAATTCCCTTTGTCGCCTAAATACATCATGACCATTTTATAAAATTATTAGTTACATTGTAGGAACAAGATGATTTTAATATGCATAAATAGATTAAAATTACATGTGGGATATTTGTCGCTTCGGGGAATATATTGTGGACACGTGTTATTGAAGTGTCGAAGGTCTCGATTCCAATAGATTGTAAGACATCGACCGATTTGAATGATCCGATCATTAGTGACTCCAAAAGTGCCCTAGCTAAAATCTCCGGTAGGGAAAACTTCCAAAAGTGAAATGCTTCAGCTCTAACCACCAAAACCTTAATCACAAACCTGACCAAAAAAGGCTTTAAAATTGCCGTAGTGTTGATCCCAGGGCACAAAATAGATGGAAATGTAATAGCAGACTCCCCGGTCAAACCAGCTTACCAAAACACCTTAAAAATGTGCCACCGGGATTTTTACCAAATCTGGCAAAGTACCTTCAGACAAAAATGAGTGGATAATTCGAAGAATACTTCAAAAACCAAAGACAAAAAATATGCAGAAATAATAACACCCAACCAAGAGGCCATGGTTCCTGACATAATCACAATTTGTAGGATAAGAACTCAACATGGCTACACCCCACAACACCTTAAAAAGATAGGCGTTCGACAGACAGAAGAGTGTATCTGCAGCGAAATAGGTGACTACCACCACTTACTATTTGCCTGCCCTACGAACATTCATAACTGCAACCTTCTATTAATAAGCTCGCAAAAGTTAGCAACGGACCAGTAAACCTGCATGCCATCACTGTCGATCCTACAACCAGGATAATTAAAACGGTATCCAAATTTCTAAAACAAAGCAATATTAGACTTTAAATTTACACGTTTTGTTCCTTTTGCAAATCATTTCCAAACCAACAATAACCCTAATCCCATTCACCCTTGGGACATAACAAATCTGAAAACTAAAGATGTTTATGAGTTAATAACGCTGCCTATAGAGAGGAAAGAAAAATAAAACATACAAGAGAGTCAAACACCTACTGGCTGTTTGCCGAATGGACGAAGGCCAATAAAACAATAAAAAAAAAGAACCTCATCAAAAATTCCTTCTGGAAGGGGGTATTACGTTAGTGATTCCTTTATCTCAAAAGCGTCTGAAAGTAGAGGTACTTCAGGCATAAGCCTATTTCGAATGGAATTTAATAATGCATCTAATATACTTGTGATATTGTATCAAAGTTTAATTTATTATAAAAACACATTTAAAATAAATATACAAAAGCAACTTTTGCTAACTTTCTTAACCTTAAAATTTCAATTGTCAAGTTAACAATGATTGCTAAAAGCTAAACAGAAACTGCACCAAATTCGGACATACGTTTTTAATAATTTAGTTCATAAGGTTTTTAAATATGAGTCAACCCAAGTTTATTTGGTCGCAACTATATCGGACAAATAGCAGCTTACAGTCTTTATAACATGGTGATGATTTTATTGAGACTGTATGGAACTTCGATAGCTAGAGCAAGGGACTGGCCATTGTAATTAAATTTACGTGAAAACTGTAGATATGCATAAGTTACAATTCATAGAAATGACAAATGAAGGCCGTACTTACCTACGTTCCAGTACTGCAATTAAGGTAGAGAGTTTAAGGAAAGAAACAATTCAGGAATTGTCGGGAAACTTTAAACACTTCACCAGACTGACGCGGATGGTGACGTACTTGAATGAATACTCGAGAGATACTACTTGAAGGTTAAGCAGTGATTCTAGATTGTGTCTACAGGCCCATATGTGGGGAAATAGATGGAATTGAATAGCAGGCGTAAACATACCGCCCACCTAAAATTAAACAAATTTTAAGGTAACAAGAAAGAGACTGGACATTTCCCTCCAGCCAGGGTTACGGCTTATCCGCCGATATTCGGGCTCAGAGAAGGAGCAAGGAACGCGGTTAGCTCCAGAAGGGAAAGAAAAAAATAATATAATGCTTAATAAAACTTAACATTTATTGAATTAAACCTACTGACAATGAAAAATCACCCCAGAACAAACAAACTAATACATTGTAAACATTCAGAGTGATTGCCAAAAAAAGCACAATTTTGGTAAATAAAGAATGAAAGAAAAAAATGAAAATAAAATTACTCCAATTTTGGAAGAGAAATAAGTTTTGTAATGGGGCGCGTAAGAAGACCACCAGACGTTATTATGGAGGCCACGCGGGAAACACCATCTTTGTCGGAAAACAATTTCACCAGGCGACCAATGGGCCATGACAAGGTCGAAGTTTCCAACTCCTTGATATAAATTGAATCACCTACTTCCGGATTCTTATAGGAACTATTCCATTTGTTACGTTGTAAAAGAGCGTTCAGATACTCTTTAAACTATCTTCGCCAAAAGGATTGGGTAGTCTGAACGAGACGTTTCCACCGATAACTTAGAGATAGGTCTTTAGCGAAGGTAATTTCCGGTAAACTAAGAATCGAACCACCTATAAGAAAATGGCCCGGAGTAAGATAGTCCCTGCCGTCATTAGGATTAGCAGAAGATACAAAGAGAGGGCGACTGTTTAGAACCGCCTCAATACGAGCGAAAATCGTAGAAATTCTTCAAAATTCTGAGGTTGATTACCGAAAGAACTTAACATCAAAGCCTTAGCAGATTTTACGCCGGCTTCCCAAATTCCGCTAAAATTTGGGGCGTATGGAAGACTGAAAAGCCAACGAACTTCACGAGAAGTCATAGCAGAAAGTATTACTTGTTCATTTTGTCTTAGGAAATCGCTGGCTTCTCTTAGGGCACGAGAAGCACCAACGAAATTTCTACCGCAGTCAGAATATACCAACGTAGGAAGGCCGCGTCGGAAGTGATTCTAGTAAATGAGGCTAGATAAGCCTACGTGGTCAACTCAGAAGCGAGTTCTAAGTGCACCGCTTTGGTGCACATACAGACAAATAAACATAAATAGCTTTTTGGAACGGAAGCATTTCGACGTTTTGAACTTTTGATAAGGAAAGAGCCATCAAAGTCAACGCCCATATTAGTAAAGGCTCGACTTATTTGAACTCGTGGTGAAGATAAATCTTACATTGTTGGTTGTAGAAGTTTAGCAGCAAACTGGAAACACGGCAAACTTCTGCGTTAGGGATCGCGAACCAACGGTCCAGAATTTGCCCTGAATTAAAGCTTGAGTATTCGAAGGACCAGAATGTAAAGACAATTTGTGAAAATAATCACATAGAAGACGAGAAAGGATTGCACGCTTAGGTAATAAAAAAGGATGTTTGTAATTGTAGGGCATTAAAGAATTACGAAGTCTTCCGCCCACCCTAAGAAGACCCCCAGAATCTATAAAAGGCGAAAGTTTTCTTATGGAGTTGGAAGTGAGTTTACCTCCTTTTATTTGAGCAATCTCAAATTCATAGTACTCACGCTGTGTTATCTTAACAAGAGTCAACATTGAATTTTCCCAATTCTCGGACGTAATAGGACCGAGCAACTTCCTTTTTGGGTAACGACAATTATATATGAACCTTTCCATATAGGCCACCGTGCATCGTAAAAATGTCAAAGAAGAAAATCTATCTATGAATTCACCGAAAATTTCAGGCAACTCCAAGATTAGAACTGGTTTCAAAGGCACAAAAATTCAGTGTCACTTTCGATGGAAAGTTCAGAAAAATCAGTACAGTCATACCACCACAACCGATTCTCAATTAGCTGCGAGAGGCCAGACCTCGAGAACCCAGGTCCGCAAGATTCTTTTTACCCGAAATCGTAGTCAGATCAAGAATCTCATCTACCCGATTACCTACAAAGGTTTTAAGCAAATAAGAAGGTGTTCGTTCTTAACCAGGTTAGAACCACTTCCGAATCGGTAAACAATTTAATTTATTTGTATAACAAAATCAAACCTTACGTTTGATTTTCCAATGCTCCACCCGAAGGTACTACATTGGCCAGGAAGTGATTTTTTTTACCTGGAAAATTTGGAATTTTGCCGAATCCTCGCTGTTCCAAGCAACGTAGGGATTTTTAACGTGCGTGACAACACTCACACACGGGGCCTCCATTTTACCTCTCATCCAAACGAGGGTGTATTTTTGTGAAAAATGCTCGCCTACAATTTTTCAAGCGGACCGTGTCGAGATTGGAACCCGGGATCTTGGGCGTAGTAGTCACACACATACCACTGCCAACATAATCAAACCTTACATGTAATTTTTCAACGCTCCACCCAAAGGTACTACATTGGCTAGGAAGCGAGTTTTTTTTTACCTAGAAAATTTGGAATTTTGCCAAACCCTTGCTGTTTCAAACAAGGTAGGGATCTTTAACGTGCGTGACAACACCCACACACGGGACCTCCATTTTACTTCTCTTCCGAACGAGGGTGTATTTTTGTGAAAAATGCTCGCCTAACATTTTTCAAGCGAACCGTGTCGGGATTCGAACCCGGGACCTAGGGCGTAGTAGTCACACATACCACTACGCCACGGAGCCGTCTCAACATAATCAAACCGCATATTTGTGATAGAATGTACCAAGCGCGCCAATAAAAGTGCACCCAGGAGTTCCATACGAGGAATTATGCAAGCCTTTAATGGAGAAACTCAACTTTTCGCTTGCAAGAAATTGCAAGAAACAACCTCACATGCGGTTGCATATAGGTAAACACAAGCTGAATAGCCCCTTTCATTTGCGTCGTAATCTCCTAACAGATTATAGGTACAGCCTTAAAGAGATATTCTACGAGGAATTTTTAATTGAGATAAGCTCGGAAGTTGATAGCAGAATCGCTCCCATTCTGAGCACCAAGGAGAATCTAAAGTGTCATCCCAATTAAGTTTTTGTAACCACAATCGTTGCAGAAAGTACTTGATTAGAAAAGTTACAGGTGTCAATCATCCCAAAGGGTCGAATATACGAGCCATGTAAATAGTATGGTTCTTTTCGTGAAAGGCTCTTGAAAGGGAGACACGTAGTAAGCAAAAGTGTCAGAATTTGGATTCCACGCCAAACCCAAAATCTTTATTCCGCTAACATCGTCAGAAAATGCTAACGGAGCTTCGAGATCAGTTTCTCCGAAATCTTCTAGCATATCGACACTATTGCTAGACCATTTTCTTAGCTGAAATTTGCCAAGAGAACGAAGTTTAATTAATTCATAGAAATGACAAATGAAGGCCGTATTTACCTACGTTCTAGTACTGGTACACAGTGCAATTAAGGTAGAGAGTTTAAGGAAGGAAAGAATTCAGGAATTGTTGGGAAACTTTAAACACTTCACCAGACTGACGCTTATGGTGACGTACTTGAATGAACACTCGAGAGATACTACTTGGAGGTTAAGCAGTGATTCTAGATTGTGCCTACAGACCCATAAGTTGGTAAATAGATGGAATTGAATGGCAGGCGTAAACAGTGACATTAACCTAGTTGTATTGCAAGTTGTATAAATCCGATGCACGCTACTTGTTCGTATTTTATTGTTGCAGGTTTGTATTGCTTTTTATTTTATTCACTACTAAAATCTATTCAACTTCATTATAACAAATATTAAAGAATAAAATTTTGTACCGATTTTAATATTATTAAATCCGCAAAATATATATTTGTATAAGAAGAACGCTTAGTAACTTGGATTATTTATTTTATGCTCATTCATAATCAACAATAAACTAATTTGTTTTTCTTTAAAGTACTACTTGAGAGATATATTTTAAAAACAACTTTCTGTGACAAAATTTGGTACTAAACTCATCTTTTAAACATCTAGAAATTCTAGTAATCCAGAATCAAACAAACTCAAATAAAAATTTAAATAAACGAACTTTCGGTATTCATATTTATGACCTGATTTTTATTACAGTCCACTTCTGAGTACATGGCATCGTAATTTTCTCAAAATATGTAGATTAAATTAAACCGTATATACTTAAGTGCCACCTTATAAATTTGAGTACTGCTTAATTTTATATTATAGCAGATATGCCTGATTGCAATTGGTTTATAGTTGTAAAAACAATTTGATGGAAAATTTATTTATTGTAGTGTGCTTAGATGCTATTAACGATGAAGCTGTCGGTAGTTTATCGCCTTGTATGCTGTAAAATAAGATGCAGTTCAGCCAATGGCATGCCTTTATAATGTAAATGAATTTAAGATTTTATATTACACAGAAAGTTTATTTTTAATATTCGCTATATTGGGCATGGTACTCAAACTTAACAGCGCTAACACTTCTTATCTCTGGGCGTCTTTTGAAGTAAATGTTTTTTAGAGCACAAGATCGTGATGAACAATTAATTATTTTACATGGCCAGATCCATCTGCTTTTGTAGCGGCATTGTCCTTAGCCGCAAACAAGAATCTGTTAGTATAAGAGAGAATCAAAATGACACGCTAAAATTAAAGCATTCTTTTTTTCTTTGGCAACATATTTCTACAATCAACACGCTTATACCGAATTCATGTACCCTTAGACTTGTTTTATAATCACCAACATCACATATGTAACTACAGCAATAACTAACTCGTCTCTTTTGAATTTCCTTTTGGCGAAAGAGAGTTTGAATTTTGACAAGTGAAAACAACAGGAATTAGATCTGATATCTATAATTAAGTCTGTGAGCCAATTAAAAAATATCAATATAGTTTGCGTGTACTACTAATATGGAAGCGTAGAGAAAGCTACGAAACCATGATTGTCACCTGAAGTTATTAGTTATCGAAAATGGCGGCCATAATAAGATGGCGAATGATACATTTGATTAAACGACTTGCTACGTACCTAGACGTAGCCGGAAGGAAAGTAAATACCAGGCTGACTATCAAACGCGGAGAGTGGGGGAATTCGCCTACATACCAAAAAGAAACAAAAGAAACACATTCCCACGATTATCTATTAACACATAAAAATAAATAAAGGATTTTGTACAAACAAGCAAAAAGAAAATAGATTAAGTGTTATTATTTCACAGCAAACAATTGTATTGTATGGACAATTTAGAAATTTAGATACGAAGTGCGCATCTCGTATTTTACACAAAATAAAATTAATCAGTATCGAATAAAAACTGTGAGAGCTTTTGTCGAACGTTTTTAAAATTTCACCTAATACTTCTTATAAAATAAATTAGTCAGTAAAGCGAATAAACGTGCGCGTTCTTTTGACAAGCATGTTTAAAAATAGCACATCGCACCTGTGGAGCGATAATATCGAATCGCAACAACAAACAATAGTCCTACAGTGTCACGTTTCTTATCACGTAACTGCACCAAACGTTGATACGGAGTATGCCATTGACATACATAAAAGAAAACGAGTTGCATACCTGTAGGTGTGCAGATACTTAGCTTGCAAACCGTCGGGGGTGAGTCAGCACAGCAAGGCCCTGGTCGTTAGGATCTATCTACCCTGCTACCATAACTGCAGCAGCGGTCTACGGATAAATGTAGTTGGTTTACAGACAAAAGCAGTTAGTGTCTACAGAAAGAAAAAACTCATTTGGCTTTCAGCTAAAAAAAGCTAAAAAGAAAATCCGATTAGAATGTGTACGCGCGGGAAGACTCACCAGTACACGCAAGACACTTCCTAGTTGTCGAACAGAAAAAAAACAAACGTGCATTGATTGCTTTTGAAATACGGTGACGAATACTGTAGAAAATATTTCGACGTACAAGCTGTAGAATCAAATTCAACAATGGTTCAAACAACACGGAGTCGAACTGCAAATTCTAGCTTATCAAAGCGCGGTAAAACTGGAAAACACGGTTTTATCGGATAGTGCGCGACTTTATTTCAACAAGTCTTTACATCGGAACAATAGAGAAAACCATTATATGCGGTCGTAATGTATACCAACCTAAAGGTACCTAAAACAGGATATAAACTATTTAATTGCAGCATAAACTTGTCGTTTTGAAATAAATAAGTTCAAAATAAAAATTTGTAGCAAGCGTACATATTACTAGTTATGTTGAAGGATTTAACAGATTATCGGATACCTAAAACAAGGCATAGACTATTTAATTTATCAAATAAATTTTCGTTTTAAAAGCAAAAGGGATTTGAGTTAACCAGGGAAATTTTAAAGCAAAATTGGAACGTAACAGACTGTATTGCGGAAATCAATAAAATCTATAAAACGTTTCGATATGTTTACCGTTAAAAAACACCGAGTTTAGTGTAAAATACTTTAGTAATTACTGCATATATTGTTACGTTCCAAATTTGGCAATGAACATTTTTTTTAAATATGTAAATAAATTCCCGCAAATATTTTTAAATAAACATGTCAATTTACGTCGTCCCCGAGTCGCGCCTGCGCGGAGTGAATAGCGCAAGTGCGCGCAGTGTGATGAGACGTCATTAAGCTACGAGATCGGAAGCCAATAACATCTACCGGTGTTGCGTGTCTGGATGTAGGTTCCCTTCTACCTTATCTTCGTGTTGCTTCTACCTGGTTATCCGTCTCGTCCCACCTACGAACGAGTATAGAGGATGGACGGATAAAATCTGGCTCAGCAAATGGCGTGATGTGACCCACAACGAGGTGGCCGTGGGATTTGGCTGTAAGGTGCGATTTAAGCGAGTACATTGCTTTTATTTATATTGTGCAAAAAAATGGACCCTTGTATCACTTTTAAACGTGTTTGGTATTTGTTACAAATGGCACCTAATTTGCCGCGTAATTGTACGTTATATTGAACGATTGCGCAATAATATGAAACGCGGGAAAATGTAGTAATATATAACCTCAAATTTACTCGGAAATTAATCCGAGGCGACGAAATGCGCCATCAAGTTATTAGGGATATTACTTACCTCAATATTTTGCTCCTGTTGCAGCGATTTTCTTGGTTCAAAGTGAAGGTTCTGTTGTGTCTTCCTGTTTTTGCCGGTGCTTGCTATGCTGTAGCCCTCGTGGACGACATGCCAATACAATATGGGTTAGGAACGAACGGTGGGAATCACTTGATCGATAAGTCAAACACTACTCACATGTCAGCACTCAAGGTACGTCGGTAATCAAGTCCCTTGTTTCAATACTTTCATTCTCACGAAAATGATTATGCTCTCAAAGAGGTTAAAGTTCTCTAACTCACGTTGGTGGGTACAATGCCGTACAAACCGTGGGAAATGCCGACGTTGCATTTTCTCGGACCACAAAAATAAGGCAATGACCGGATTTTATGTGGTTGTCACGTACGTCCACATTAAAATGTTGCTATGCTGGAAATTTCTCACTGCAGGGTTTTAAAAAGTCTCCTAAACCTAATTAATACAATAAATGTTAAAGCTTTATAAAAAAAGCGTAACAAATACAGGTACAGAAAAATAAATTTCCTTCAAAAATATTAACAGTTGTTATATATTATTTAGGTGAAGGTACCTTTTTCGGAACGGAAATCGCGGAAGTGGATTAACAAAATTTCTTGTCGAAAGTTAGTATAACCTATTACGTGTTAAGGGAATTAACTCGTAACATGTTTTTTCAATTACTGGATATCCAAGTTTCACTTCCTTAGATCTATTGAATCTATTTTATCTTGGGTAGAAGCAAAGGAATTCCTCTTGATTACTAAATCCGGTCATGCATATGTTATAAACTAGTATTTACATTGTCAGAATAAAATGGTTTTGACATGCATAAATATGTAAAAGTATCTCCCGAAAATTTTTATTACTCTTGAAAAAATCATGTAAACACGCGCTCTTTAAGTCACAGCGCTTTCTATTCTAATCGGATGTAAGACATCAGCCGGTTTGAATACCCCAACCCTGTGAAACAAGTTCGGGGATAATGGGGAATTACGTGGACACTAGAGTGCCGAACGTCCCGAAAGCGACGGTGTTTTCACGGGAGTGTTATTACTGCGTATTTCGATGTAGTATCCGAAATTGTCGTTCCAACCTTTAGCACACTAGAGCGACTTTTGACAACCAACAGTATTATACAATCTGTAAGTTTTGGTAACTTTAGAAAGTACCGAAATTTGCACGATTAAACTTTAATAATTAATTAGGGGGATGTCGGGTTTGGGTGTAACAAATCGAAACGCAAGAAAAACGCAGGTACTGTTAAGATTATAATTTATAATATTATATTGAGCCTGGTTCAATAATCCATCCTATGATTTGAAAATAATAAACATTTGTTAATCTAAGTTAGATACATTCATCACATTTTATTTGGCTAAATTTAATACATGTACGTGTTTAATGTTGAGTGTTATCCAGATTCATTCGTAGCATTTCTACATAGATAATTACTTCTTGATGCGTGCTTTATGCAAACAAATTTTATTCATGTGGAATAGAAGTTATTTAGAAATGGGATGTGTATCTACGTAGTTGAGGTTAGGTTATTTGTTGAGTTGATTGAAGCCACATTTTTTGTTGCAACCGACTTGCAATAGAATTAGAAACAATCTTGTTATGGCCGCATAGGCGCACCCTTCCTTTTTACAGGCAAGAATGGGTGTACAACAATCTATACAAAACTCTGGCGGGACCAGCGTCGACTTTTTGTGGCTGCGGTAGATTGCAAAAGACTATATCTCAGGGGTTTTTACTCTTAGATATTTTGAGAACAAAATTAAATTTTACCCAGGCAAGTTATAGGGATGAAATTTAGAACATGACAAAAGAAAATATCTTAATACAACTTATATATTGACGTTTAGCTATTAACATTAAAAAAGCAAAATATATATCCTTATTTTATTACAACCAAATTTTCACGTGACAAAATCACTAAGTGTAATATATATATATATATATATATATATATATATATATATATCTACTCTCTCATAATTTTAAATTTTGTCTTAAACTCTACTAGATAAGATATTAGAAAATCTAAAATTATTATTGTGTTTAGACACAATTGCAAGTTTACGTTCTAAGTAAAAAGAAATCCTAAATACGCTTTGTTGTATTTAACTTAGTTAAAAGAATTTGAATTGAATATTTAAATTGAACATAACCTCAAAATCCACAAAAAGGTTTCATGAAAGCTTTTATGTTTACGCTTGTAAGGTTATACCAGGAAAACAAAAGTAATATTAAATTAGTTAAAATAATAGGTAAGTAAAAGTATGACTTTATATTTTATTTGTATTATTTTTCTAGATATTTGAGAATGCACGTTGTCCCGTCACAAATGTAAATAAGATAAAACTCATACCTGTATTTATGAAATATGAGAGAAACGTATACTTAAGTATTGAGCCCCGGCTTGTACAGAACTATTGAGTATTTAGTTTATTCTTACGGCTTGTAAGGCGAACACCATTCCTATTTAGTTTGGAGGTTAACCTAAAACTTCAAATTTGTAAGAAGCAATCATTTTGTTCCACAACCATATGTTTTTGTTAACGAACATTTAATTTATTTTTAGGAGGTAATTAAATGGCGGCATACAATTCTTGTACGGTAATAGATAATATTTGTAAGGTAGTAGAATTAATGCATAGGCTTAGTTAGCCTAGCACATATAATTAGATACTCCACCAGAGAACAACTCACCGGAGAATAACCCAGCAGAGATCCCTAGAAAATGAACGTGTTACAAAACGAAGTATTGTAATACTCCACGAGGAACCATCTGAAAGTTTATCTGTTAACAGCTTAATATTCATGCTAATTTTGAACGGGTAATTTAGGTAGACTTTATTCGTACACATTTTACTAGTATTCTAAAACGATATTTTTGTATGTTAAGAAGAATAAAAGAAAAAGACACCTTTTACATACGAGGTACGACATCTTGGCCTTTGAAAGAACTTCTTTATCGGAAAACGGCATGTGTCAAAGAAGCCGGTCAGATATCAAAAGAAACGAAAATTTATTCTGGTTTAAAGATAACCACACATTTTGAGAGAGCGACAAACAAAAAAACCATCCTAAATGACAGATTCGTGTATGCACCAGTTGTGTATTTATGGACATTATTCAGAGGTATACCAATTAGAAAATTACATCTGATCATAATTATTTATATTATTTATACAAAAGAAAGAATATTAAATTAAGACCAAAGACCGACGTATTTAGTGTATTATTTTATAATACTAAAGGGAAATGTTACACAAATCAAAACTAACTTGTGATTGTAAACGGTATTAATATAAAATTGAAAGGAATAATATTTTTATAGTGAAGGAAGTGGGACCACAATGTAACATGGCAAGGAGCGGCAAATTGACATGTTACATAGGTCAGATGTTCCGCTGATGATGTTAGTGGTCTAGAGCAATCTATCAACAGTTGAAATATCAGTTGAACTAAACGTAAAATAAATTTCTTGAATATTTATTTGACTGCAAACAAGTGCGGATATATTCTCTAGATTCCACAAATATTAGTATTAATGGCTTTGATACTCAAGACTCATGGGCGCATTCATGAAAGGACATTTTCTTCTGCATAAGCTACCGCATGCGGAATAATGTTGCTGATATCGCTGCAAGTGCATCCCAATTCTGAGGCATACTTTTTTGCCAAGTAATAATTTAAGGCTTATCTATTGCTTTAAATATAGCATATAATATTGTAGCAAAGACCTATTTGCATAAACAACAGTTCTCCATTATCAAATTGATTGTACAAATCTTTTCAACAACTTGTACTTGCAATGAAATTCACACACTTTCACAACAATTTCGTTCCAGCTAATTTCTAACCGTACAAATATTAACTTCTAAAACTAGGATAATATCTTCTTAAATACGTATATCGATGCACTATAGTTAATTTATATATCGATCACTTAAATAATTAATATCACGACTTTATAGTTCGAGTAAAAACGTAACGCTTGAATCAAAACTTCAATTGAACTTCAAAACATATTAACGACTATTTATACCTCATTCAATTATTCTAATTATTTCAAGACCACACCGGAAATGATGTAGATAACATTCTAAAGATTTCTTATTTTATGGTTAATAAAGTTCTTGTAGCATGACAATTAAGTTCATCTGAAAGAAGTCGCGCCGCAGGGCCTGTCAATCATCGCTTACATTCCAAGGTAATTATTCTGGTCAGAGGTAGACTTAACGACGCTATACCCCCCACTCTTAAAGCTGTTTTGTCCTAGAACACTCTGTGACACGGTAGTTGGAAATCCCTGTGACAGTAAGAACAGTCGGACACATCTGCAATTCACATGTTGATAAAGGTAGCAATCAATATTCTTTGTAGCAGGCGCTGTAGAGGTCTTTCAAAATCTCATGGGCTGTTGCGCAGAACGCCAATGTAAAGTGTATCCTAAAAACATTAAGAATTCAGCTGTCGATTTTTAATTCAGCTGTCATTTGTTTGCATATTTAAGAATAGTAGTTCATTATTATGGTTTTTGAATATTATTTATGAGGTTTCAACTCAATTGATGACACAAAAAACCAATAAACAATACACCACAAAAGTTACAGATTCTGCACACAAAACATTGTAATTTTATCATTTATAATATGTTGATAAATTAGAGGTTATGCAATCCACATAGCATACCGGTTGAGTTAATTCAGAATGCGTATCTAGAAAATCAGTGTTTTCTTTTTATACGATACCTCTCGCATCCTTCATTGCACATCTCACAGCCCATGAGATTTTGAAAGACCCATACAATCTGGATTGTAACCACACACCAAAATCTAGACCCCGGTTATCTGGAACAGTATCTCTAGCATATTTCGTACCTCCCACCAGCCCAATCCATCGAGGGTATAACCAACTTTTTGTCTCCAAATTTGATCATCTGGCCCTTGAGGTTCACTAACGCCTTCTACAAATCCTGATAATTTGCAGACATAATCAACCGGGCGAAAGGTGTGCGTTTACGAAACAATAGTTCCGTTTAGAGGGCCAATTATTTTCTGCCTGTACATGAAATAGAAAAGCCATACGTTTGGCATAAAATTACGCAAGTGATATCTAACACTTGGATACGCGTGTAAATTGAATGCCTATTGTGGAAAAATATTGACAGAGTCTATACGGTAATACAATAATTATTCCGAATAGGTCTCCTTTGCCTTGCTTTCATAAATTTATCACCTTATATTTTATCTTTCTCTAAAATACCGTAAAAAACACACTTTAAATTTTATCGTAACAAAAAAAATTTGTAAAGTAAAATGCTTCTCCATCACTGGGCTGATTGGATATCATTTTACAATGACTTAATTTTTATCTAATTTATAAATAAGTGTAGATAAAATTCAAACTACGCTTAACCTCTATTGACATTAAATAATTGCAATATAAATGCAAAAATACTAATTTCTTAACTTCAAGCTGGACAGATATTACTCAAAGAAATCAAATTCATCACTCCAATTTTTCCGTTTTCCATATTGAATTATATGGCAATCTAAATCCTATTTCTGAAAATGCATTTACTAACAAACAAGAAAACAGTTAAATACCAAGATTTTCGCTCTATGATTTCATTGCCCATTTAAAATAATAAAATCTTATGCTCTAACTAATACTAAATTTCACCAATAAAATTTACATTTAAATTCAATATAAACTGTATTTCGTTGCTCATTTAGTCCAACAAAATAGTTTGTTAATTTCCAACTTCAGAAATACGGATCATTTACAACTTGTTACTGAAACCCGTGCGGACAAGTGATAAGTAACGTACAGTATGCAAAAGCACAGTAAGCCCGCAGAGAGCACCGCAACAAAACAGGGGGAATGCTAAGAATTAATGCGTGCTAGTTAAAAACCCGTAGAGTAGGGTCACAGGGAGAAAAGGGAAACCTCAAGAAAGGTAACTTATTTACAAACCCTTAAGAAATCAGCATGTTACAAAAAAAATCAACCCGTGTAGGAAACAACGTTTATCCAAAGTTTATCCCGGTGGATTGGTACAGTAGTTCAAGATGAAGTTTTCATACTTTTTGTCTTCGAATATTTACCAATGCTCAACCCTTGTTAATTAGAGTTTTCAATGGTTTAGTCAATGCAGTTTCACGTTAAAACAATATATCTATATAAAAAGAAAGTCACAACACCTTTATTCGTTGTTAAAAATAATGTCAAGTGTTTATCTATTTAATTCTTTTTTTCTCTTTCTGTTGTTTTAATGTTATTTATCTACATTGGCAGGTTAGATGTAAGAAAGAGCCATATGGCCCTAATCTCGCTTGTGTGAATAAAGACGTTACGTTACAACAGAATAAACATAAACAAAATTATCACTTTCTTACCCTATTAAACGTTGTCCTTCACTCCAGGTCATGTCTGCTATTGTAGGATTAGAAACTGCTTGATAACAATTACCATCCATCACGTTATATTTCATTTGAAGTTGTTTTTATGTTTGAACACTAAGCAAACACTTGGTTATCAAAAGATCGCCAAAATTGTCTGTCACGTAAGATAAATAAACGGTTTAGAAAAATGCAACTGTTGCTTTTTAAAACAAAACTTTACCACAAATGCGCGTATTTTATTTCGCCCAATAAATATCTAACAACACTCAAAGTAATACGTTTTTAAAGTATATCTCCAACAGAAATTACATTTTTTTTTCTATTGAGTTGCTCACTTCTCGCATTGAAATTATAGCCATCTAGAGTAACAGTTGAACTAACAAAACCCGAATATCTCACATTAAAAACTCAAAGTCAACAGCAACTGATAACGAAAACCCATTTGATAAAACACGCAGCTAAATGAATGTAATATTTCCAAAACAAAAGCTTTAACCATCGAAAACCACGTTTTTAAACGTATTGTAATCTTTAAGGCACAAACCAGATTTTAGTATGATATTGCAAGAATAAATGTACTATATTTAAATGATAATTGAATGTACTAATAAAACCTACAGGGTGTAAATATACAGCTATTTCAATTTGGAGAGAAGTCGAAAACGCTTAACAGCTTCGCACATGACCCTGGGTACAGTAGGGAATATGAAGTTTAATTTCATTAAACTAAAATATCTACCTACAGGATGATAAACAATTAATTGCTTAAATTGCGAGGAAGTCGGATCTACTAATACACGCCAAATATCCGTGAAAACTACCATATATGCAATTTTAAATTAACTATGCGCCAAATTATTTAATTACAGGGATGGAGAGTAACAAACTTAGATTTAAAATATTTATCACATTATACATACTTAAAACGTAGAAGTGCATTTACTCGTTGTTTAATAATATTCTTAAACAAGGTGTCCAGAAACAATTTTCGATCCTATCCAACACCTCCTTTAACACACACACAACACAAAATCTAAATTATTGAAGGGGTAAACTCTTCAGGTCATAACCTTTCAACCGATCCTATAGGTATAAATTCCTCAAACATGTGAACTGAAATCTACCTGCCCGTGCAAGTGTAGTTGAAAAAAAAAAGGTTACACGTTGCCTGTTTTTCCTACGGGGATCTGTATTCACATCTTGAAGCTGTGGTTTGTTCAGGTTTAAGTTTTAATCTGTTCTCATACTAATTCCAACAACGCGATCTTCACGCCTTATTACTTGCTTGTAGACTACATTGTTACGGTTCTAATTAATTTTGTGCACTTTACTTTCCGAATTTAACTTTCAAATGACGTGCTTAGTTGTTATATCAGATTGTTCCCTCTATTAAAATCTTATTAATTGCGGTCAGCATCCGTTAATACAATGTAACAATTGTAATCTATGCTTACGTACTTTGTGTTGTTGTTTCAAGTACCATTGAACGTCTAGCCATGTCTCGGATATGGTCTTCCCTGTTAATGGTTTCTCTATTTCTTACGAATTAATTCATTTCGTTAATGTATACTCTGTGGTTTTGTTTATTGCATGACACCCTGCATTCTATACCTATCTAACATTCTTGTATATATTTATTACATTGGTTATTTTATGAAATCTTTTATTTCAGCGGTTTTTAAAATAAGCCATCGTCCTGGATTACTACTTTTATAATGTATTTAAAAGATTTAATGTTATACCTTATTAGCCGAATGACCTTTACAGAAACAAAATTTGAAAAATTATGCTTAACTAAGATTAGTTATTTGTGAATTCTATTATACAGAGTGCGTCCATATTTATTCTGTCTCTTCAAAATTAATGTTTTCCTTTCTCATTAATTTATAGATAGCGTAACGCACTAAAAATCACTTTAACTATAGAATTACAAATTTCGAAAATAAAATTACGCATACACGATAACCCAACTCTATACACCGCGTTTCTTTGCTGACTGGTGCATAAACGTAGTGTAAGCCTACGGGCGCGATGCTATTTTATACGACGCTTCCTGGGAGGTCAAGACGTGTAAAGGAATCACAATCGCTGTTTGTTGGCATCATGAATTATATGTCATTTGCGGTTTTAGGTATGTGAAACTGTATTTAGTCTCCGATTGTCTAATACTTTTAGCGGCTGCACTACTCTGAAAAGAACGATCTTGGCTGCAACCCTCTACGCCCTCCTCTTCGCGTGTACCTGCAGTTCCAAGATCGTCCTACCAATCAGCCCGTTTGTAATAGCTTGTGTTAAAGTATGGTGAACTGTAAAGAAACCAGAAGCCATAAAATAAAGCTTATTATAAAATATTTAGGGACAAAAAAAAACATTCCCATGAAGAAGTTATGTGTGTGGCTAACAGAAAACGATCTCCATAAAGATCTACTCAATTATATGTTCTTAACTACAGCTTTAGCTATTAATCGTTGATAAGAAAGGCGGTGATATCTTCAATACGTGATACAAGCGCTAAGCTTGACATGCTACAAGGTATGCAAAAAATTAACCTTAAACTTTCTAGGCATCTTAAATGAATAACGTTTGTATGATTAACGATGACATTTAAGATTCAGGTATTTTGATACGCATCCTCATTCTTTCCCAAGATGCATTATATAATAATGCAGTTGTAAATTATGATTATATTTTATTACCGTGTATTCATTACACGGAAGAGCGCAAACATAAAATGAGCTCTGCCTTATGCTGATTGTAGTAGCAATCTTTTGTTGAGTTTATTGCACATTGAACTTGCCATTCCTACTAATTGGCTAGTTGAAACCAAAAAAGCAAAACATTTTACTTGCAACATCTGTTCAATCACTATACATATATAGAACACGTTGCATTTTATTGTAGAGTTATTAGGTTGTCCAAATCAGGCATTATCATCGAACAATTGATTTACTGTCAATCCTAGACAGTGTTAACGGAAATCAGTTGATTAATTTTATTGGATTGAAAATAATAAAAACTGTTTAATAGTAGATGTTTATTAGTGTAACTGGCGCCACATTTCCTCCAGTTTGCATATTCCCTCGCACATCTGAGCCAAATTTACATGTAAATTCCCATGAGGATCTGAGGAGAAAGATTTCCTCCTTGCTCCCTCCTTGCTCCCCTCCTTGCTCGGACATCCTAACATCAACCATTTTGATTACGTCACGCCCACCTTCTTTCCACCCGCGAGATAAATCTTTCTCCACATTTCCACCCACGAGATAAATGTCTTGTTTGGTATCAATTAATATTAGATTTTTCTCAGCTACCTGAATTTTTAGCCTACATTACAGTAGGACTTAGCCCTACTACCAACAAATTCTAATACTAGATCCCCATTAAATTCGTCTTTGAGATTCCCTACAACTTTTTTGTTGACAAGCGGTATATTGTATTCATTATCCGCGGGGTAGTCACTCTTTTAAGATAAATATATCTTGTTTGGTATCAACTAAATTAGATTTTTCTAGGAAGCCTAAATCTGTAAATAGATTTTAAATAGAACCACCCCTTACAAAATTGCGCCTTTTAAAAACCCAAACCTCTAATTTTTGCCCATCTATATTTAACTCCATCTTTAAAACCTTTTTTTCGCTCCACAAGACATATGCTTTAACCAACCATTTTCCGAGAAATCTAAAATCGCTGTGTCCAGCGGACAGCACGTGGAGATAACACGTATACTCTGTTCACCAGGATAGAAGCAAGAAGGATTTGGAAGAAGGGAAGGTGGGAGAAGAACTTAAAAATTATAGAACCTTAAAACTAATATTTACAATAGATTTACAATGAAATTGACTGGCTTGCAAATTAATTTGTCCGAAAAACAAATAGTAGGAAAGATACGTTATGTGTTAGTGTGTGGAAACCAATCGGATCGTTGGATTCAAAAAGAACAGTGCGGCGGAATGTATGGCGGTTCCCGTTAGAATAATCGAATATGGTTATTGGTCGTATTAGATGTTTAAATATGCAAACGAGTAAAAGCCTACATGTGCAAAATTTAATTATCAGATAAAAAAAGTGCGCGATGTGCTATACATATAAAGAAAGTATAGAATGATGCTTTGTAGCGGTCCTAGCAGTAAAAAAGACTACTAACTTTATCAACCAACTACGAGAATAGCAGTAGCGCAGAGAAGGGGTATGCATGCATTATCGAGCGAAGATGACAAGCGTTGCGTCATCCCCGGAAGCATATCAACACATGGGGACATAAAGATAATGGTCTAAGATAGTTGTTTATATTTGTATAGATTTTGTAAATCTATTGTAAATATTAGTTTTAAGATTCTATAATTTTTAGGTTCTTTTCCCACCTTCCCTTCTTCCAAATCCTTCCTGCTTCTATCCTGGTGGACAGAGTGTACGTGTTATCTCCACGTGGTGTTCGCTGGACACAACAGTTTTAGATTTCTTGGGAAATGGTTGGTTAAAGCATATGTCTTGGGTAACGAAAAAATGGTTTTAAAAGTGGAGTTAAATATAGATGGACAATAATTGGAGGTTTGGGTCTTTAAATGGCGCAATTTTGTAAGGGGCGGTCCTATTTAAAATCTATTTACAGATTTGAGCTCTCTAGAAAAATCTAATATTAGTTGATACCAAACAAGATATATTTATCTCAAACGTGTGTCTGCCCCGCGAATAATAAATACAATATACCGCTTGTCAACAAAAAAATTGTAGGGAAATTCAAAGACGAATTTAATGGGGATCTAGTATTGGAATTTGTTGGTAGTAGGGCTAAGTCCTACTGTATTGTAAAGGGCGAAAGACACGATTAAAAAGATTAAAGGGGTCTCACAAAGTGTAGTTAAGAATATTAATGTAAATAGTTTTAAGGACATTGTACATAATAATTCTGGTGCCTTCATGCATAGTATGGCGTGTATTCAAAGTCATAAACACCAACTTTATACCCAATTAATTAATAAAATTAGTGTGTGGGACTATTGGTATTAAATACGCTTTAAATATTTGTCTTAGATTGAAAAAGTACTAGAATTAGAATCGGCTCAATACTTTTATACAAATTTCAATAAGTTTGATTTTAGGTATAAGGGTACAATTTTGCCGAGGG
This sequence comes from Platerodrilus igneus, assembly GCA_036346225.1. Taxonomy (NCBI): domain Eukaryota; kingdom Metazoa; phylum Arthropoda; class Insecta; order Coleoptera; family Lycidae; genus Platerodrilus; species Platerodrilus igneus. The sequence continues at coordinate 3,699,518 of JARFIW010000864.1, read as the reverse complement.
TTGCTATTAATTGACACCAAACAAGATATATTTATCTCAAAAGAAACAAAAATAATCTTTTATATGTTTGCAAGAGGGTATGTGTGTAAAACGGTAAGGGGTGGTCGGATTTTAAATCGATTTGCGGATTCGGATTCTGCGTAAAATTCTAGACTAATTTGATGTATCTCATGGCTAAAAAATTTTATAAGGACAGTCAAAAATCGCTGCTGGTAAAAAATCTTAAAATAAGGGTAGCTCCTTAGCCTATAATGCTATCTAAAAAATTCCTATAAATTGAGGTAGCTGAGAAAAATCTAATATTAATTGATACCAAATAAGATAGATTTATCGGGAAAGAAACATAAATTATCTTTTATATGTTCGCTTGATGGTATATGTGTAAACCGGTAAGGGGTGATCGGATTTTAAATCAATTTGCAGATTCGGATTCTGCGTAAAATTCTAGACTAATTTGATGTATTGCATGGCTAAAAATTTTTATAAGGATGGTCAGAAATCGCTGCTGGTAAAAAACTTTAAAATGAAGGTAGCTCCTTGGGGATGATGCTATCTAAAAAATTCCTAGAAATTCAGGTAGCTGAGAAAAATCTAATATTAATTGATACCAAACAAGATAGATTTATCGCGAAAGAAACAAAAGTAATCTTTTATATGTCTGCTAGAGGGTATGTATGTAAAATGGTAAGGGGTGGTCGGGTTTTAAATCTGTTTGCAGATTCGGATTTTGCGTAAAATTCTAGACTAATTTGATGTATCGTATGGCTAAAAAATTTATAAAGACGGTCGGAAATCGTTGTTGATAAAAAATCTTAAAATGAGGGTAGCTTCCTGGCGGGTGATGCTATCTAAAAAAATACTGCAACAGAACCGCCGGATTGCGGCTTGGTTGTTTTAATCACATTACATCAGCTATCTTCAGATTGTTTTAAGAATGACAACTAAGAATTGTAATCTGAAATTGATAGTTAGGGCTACTTCTTTGACATTGGTGGTGTCTATCTATACACACACATATGGTCATTTAAAATCGAGCTAGTAGTTGAAAGATGGAAAATATAAGGTCTCGGTGGCGTAATTGGTAAACGCATAGATCCGGCAAAACCAGGATACAGGTTCAAGTCCTGTCCAAGACCTTATATTTTCCATTTTTCAATTACTAGCTCGATTTGAAATGATCATTTGGGCTTTGCATAAAAGTCTAAGTTATTATTTCATCTTCTTCACTGTAATACGATAGTATTTATCAACTTACTTTGTGTAATTAACTACCTAAAATATTTATATATATATATATATATATATATATATATATATATGTATGTATGTATGTGCATAAGTGCTGTGACCATCGCCTTATACATTGGGAGCCACAAAAGATGCTGTGCCTTGGGTACAGCCGAATTGTATTAATGAGGATTCAATAGAAAATATAAAATTACTATCTTAACATGTCCTATTCCTTGCCTAGCTAGTTCAACGAAAAATATATTTAGGATTTTATTAAAAGAAATGAAACACAGAAATTTCAAGAAACATCTATGAACAGTCTACTTAAAAAACATCTTTGGTTTATGCACATTATTTAAAGCATCTCTTACATTCAACAGATATAACTAAGGTGTATAAAAACAATTTACAGTTTAAGCTTAGACAGAAAATTTTACCTAATGACTGCTAAAATAATCTTCACCTAATCCTTGGTAACAAGTACAAAACCCAAACATCTCGTATGAGTTACAAAAATTCTCCTTAGAATTCTCGGAATAATTTACCAATTTTTTTATTACCTAGGTTGTCAGTATAATTGACCAACGACTCTGGATGGATAATTTAGTACGGTCAAAATACTTCGAACTCTAGCTCAAAATTGTTGGAAATTATCCCTCTGACAAATAATTTTTATAAAATTAAAATCTTTTTCTAGCTTAATTTACTCAAATATCCTATTAGGTTAGAAAAATCAAAATTATACTTGCAATAGGTATTATCAAATAGCGATGATTAAAATATTATTTCTATTGTAATTAACGGCATTGAATACTGCCTGGTTCCATTTCAGATTTTCATTTCCAATCAGTCTTAACCTAGAAATATCAGTTTGCAAATTGCATTCATTTTTAATAGATTTTTAAAAGATTATTTATATCGAAGATCGTTTAATTTTCGTAGTATTCTTAAAAATAAGTATGCTACATAATTAGACAAAGTTATGTTCGCTGTCGTAAAATGAATCAAGGAATGAATTTTTACTAGAAACTTACATGCTGCTTGACGTAAAATGAATGTCCCTCTTTCCATTAAATCTTGTTCTTGTTGATCTGAATTTTCAAACAAAGGCTGTAGAAAGTCGTGAGCATTTTCTAGAGTTTTGCGGAATATTTACTTTAACATCCGAAAATCTATTTTAGGACCTTCATAAACATTTAGAATTTCTAAATTTAGATCTATGGAATATTCGTGGTCAGGGATATAACAATTGGTCAAACATGAAAGTGAAGCATAATTGGCTGCAACAAAAGATGCCCATCTCTCAGTTTAAATTTAGTTGTAAATGATGCAGATAGTATAAATTTCAAATTTGTTGATTTTTTTGGTATCGTTCAAGAACTATACGTGTTTTTTGCATCTTCAACTCAACGTTGGAGTGTTTTGAAGAAACATTATCAACAACTTCACATTAAAATCATTATCCGACATACGATGGGAGAGTAGGATAGATTCGATACGCCTCTTGGGGCACGATTTAGAAACAATATGTGAAGAAGCATTAATCGCGATCTCAGATGACAACGCCAAAGACATTAAAACTCGTCACCAGACAGTCTATTCAAAGAAATGAAACTTTTATATTTATATGTTCTATAGTAATATGGTATGTTATACTGTTGCAGACTAATATAGTAATTAAACTGTTTAAAAAAATATCTAAGAATATTACGGAGTGCTTGGAACTATTGAATAAAATAATAGCTTATTTCAAGCGAAAACAAACAGATGACAGCTTCGAAGAATTTGTTAAGAAAGCTATAAAAATTGCTGATCTTCTTGAAATAGATGCCGCATTTTGTTATACCGGAAACTGTTAAACATCTAAAGAAAAAATCCATTTTAATTATCAACAGGAAGATGAAGTGAAAAATGACTCAAAAAAGAATTTTAAACGGAATATTTATTTCGCTATATTAGATAGGACCATTAACTCAGAGCAAGAACGATTTGCACTAATTAATGAACATATTAATTACTTTCGGGTTTTTATACAGCATACCGCAATTAAAAATATTCTGATTCAGAGTTAAGGAAACACTGCCTAGAAATAGAAGTAAGTAGTAGGATATGGGCATCTTGATGCAACGCCACCGCCACCGCGCTACTATCTAACCTAGGTTTTACATGTAAATTCTCATAAGAAAGGCCTGCTAGGAGGGATTTCCTCCTTGCTCTCCTTCTCGCTCCCCTCCGTGCTCGGACACCCCTTCCACTCGAGAGATAAATCTATCTCCACATTTTCACCCACGATCTAAATCCATTGTTTGGTATCAATTAATATTAGATTTTCCTCAGCTATCCGAATTTCTAGGAATTTTTCAGATTGGATTATCTCCCAGGGAGCTACCTTCATTTTAAGAATTTTTACCAACTGGTTTTTTAATCACCCCCTATATACTTTTTAGGGGGTTCGAGATACGGATTCATCTTGCTGTTTTTCGCAAAATCCGAATCTGCAAACAGATTTAAAATCGGGGCAACCCGTTACCCTCTAGCGAACATATAAAAGATTATTTCTTTTTTCTTTTAAGATAAATGTACCTTGTTCGGTATCAATTAATATTAGATTATCCTTTGCCATCCGAATTTCTAGGAATCTCTTATATAGGACCACCCCTTACAAAGTTACACCTTTTAAAGGCTCCAAACCCGATTTTAGGAAGTTATCCGAAATCGTCATAGGGTATAACACATAATATCGGTCTAGATTTTTTTCGGAATCTTTAGGAATTTTTATAATCGAAGCAACCCTCGGGAAAATTGTACCCTTATATCTAATATCAAACTTATTAAAATTTGTATAAAAGTATTACGCGGATTCTAATTCTAGTTCGTTTGAAATTGTAGAATATGGTGTTGCAGATTGTGTAAAATATGTACTACCTGCTTTAATGTAGCACTTGTGTAAGATTTTTATTTTATCTTAGCTGTCTTCCTCCTCTACTATCTCCAAATAATTTACAAGTAAATAGTTAAAACTAAAAGCCGAAAGCACATACTTTATCAATTTTCCATTTCCTCTAGTTTTTCGGACAATTTAATCTGCAAGCCAATCCATTTCTTTGTATTGCTATTCTCCCAACACACGTACTGTAGTAGGTTATTATACACTAGACAGTAGCTATTTTGCAGCTTGTCCGATAGCTTACTCCACATTTTGGCAAGTGGTACCGAGTACATTGGCGCCTTTAGGAAGTATAACTTACTATCTTCCAATAAAGTTAAACAGTCTTTTAAGGGATTATACACCCGTTCCGCACTGACATATTGCATATTATCGCTTCCAATCGCGTAATACCATGTTCTTTGGCCAAAATAGACGCGAATGTTTTCCTTGAACGTGCATCTAGATAACGTAAAAAATCTAGTATATGACTTCCAAGTTGTTTATTAACTGCAGGACTTGTTATCTGACACACAAATTTGTTGTATATCTTAATTCTTGCATTGGTTGTTAGCCATGTTAAACAATTGATTCCCACACTTTTATCGTTGTCAACTAATATTGCAGTTTTCTTCGTATCCGTCCTTGTAGCAAAGTTATGGTTTGTAGTAAAATAATCACACATCTTGCTAAATATGCTAGCAAAATCTTGGGTCACAGCCATGTCAAAAAGATAGTGATAATCGTTTTTTGAGTCCATCTAATATATCTGGTAGTTCTTCTAATAAAGTTGCCAAATTTTGGATTTTTTTTATTAATATTTTCGAGCCTTCTTTTCCGATAATTTCTTATACTCCCTGACCCATTTTGGTAGAGGTTTCCAGAGAAAACGAAGGCTTAGCTTTAACGCCATGTCTAGTGGAAACAAATCGGCCGAACTTTCCTCGCAAATAGCTGTTAAATGCACCACAAATTTCTTTTTTTAGGATAAACATTCTTTTGTTTGTAGAAAATATTACCAATATCTGTCACCAGATTATTGTTGCACATATTTTCTGTCAGCAGCCACAATCCAAATCGCTCATTTGTCGGTTTCACTTTATTTCCAAAAAGTTGAGGAACATTAATCGCCTTGGGGATGCTCATATTTAAAGTTCTAGCTACTGCCGAATACTAAATTGAATACGAAAAATTGCCCCTTATGTACCCTACAGAGTGGGAGCGTATATTGCCAAAGATACCCGAATACACCCAACAACATGCGCAACCGCGCTGAGGCGGCCATGTTTCCCCGCTATGGCGGTCATGTTACTCCGCCATGGCGGCCATTTTACCCAGCCCGCCATGGCAGTCTTAGCTTAGTTGATATTTTCTGTCGGATAAATCTGACCTAAGTCGGATGAAAATTCAATCTAGATCGGAGGTCGGATTTAGTCCGAATGTTGGACATAAGTCGGACATGTTGGACATATGAAAAACATGGCGGTTATATATTGGATATATGTAGGGTGCATACTGGGCATATGTCGGATGTAATTCGGATATAGTTTGGATGTATGTCATACGTGTGTGAGAGGAGAGAAAAGGACAAAAAGGGAGAATGGCTTAGGTTAGTTTACGTTGTTTGGCGTTAGGTTAGTCGGTGTTGTCTGAAGTTATGTTAGGTTAGTTGTACTTGTCAGGAGTTAGATTAGCTAGTGTTGTTTTGAGGTAGGTTAGGTTGGTTGGACTTGTGTGGACTTAGGTTAGATAGCAGGAAAAATTGATAGGTTAGGAAAGCCCCGCGGTGCTGACCTAACCTATCAATTTTTTCTGCTCCTACTACTACTATTGGGGGAGGGGGGTTAGCAATACAAAGAAATTGACTGGCATGCAAATTAAGTTGTCCGAAAAACCAGAGGAAAGGGAAAAATTGATAAAGTATGTGCTTTCGGCTTTTAGTTTTAACTGTTTTAGCTGTAAATTATTTGGTGATAGTAGACGAGGAAGACAGCCAAGATGAAATAAAAATCTTACACAAGTGCTACATTAAAGCAGGTAGTACGTATTTTACAAAATCTGCAACACCATATTCTACAATTCCAAAAGAACTAGAATTAGAACCCGCGCAATACTTTTATACAAATTTCAATAAGTTTGATATTAGGTATAAGGGTGCAATTTTCCCGAGGGTTGCTTCGATTAAAAGAATTCCTAAAGATTTGGGTTCCCGAAAAAATGTAGACCGATATTATGTTTCATACCCTAAGACGATTTTGGATAACTTCCTAAAGTCGGGTTTGGGGCCTTTAAAAGGTGTAACGTTGTAAGGGGTGGTCCTATTTAAAAGATTCTTAGAAATTCGGATAGCAGAGGATGATCTTTTATATGTTCGCTAGATGAGAGTAGCTCCCTGGCGGATGATGCAATCTGAAAAATTCCTAGAAATTCAGATAGCTGAGAAAAATCTAATATTATTTGATACCAAACAAGATAGATTTATCTCGTGGGTGGAAATTTAGAGAAAGATTTATCTCGCGGGTGGAAGGGGTGTCCGTGCAAAAAGGGGAGCAAGGAGGAAATTCCTTCCAGCAAATCCTCCTTATGGGAATTTACATGTAAAATCTAGGTTAGATGGTGGCGCGGTGGCGGTGGCGTTGCACCAGGATGCCCATATCTTACTACTGAAGTAATATTAACTAGCAAAAATGAGAAAGATATAGATGAAATAGAACCATTCTAAGAAATAAACCCTTTTTTACTTGAAATTTAGAAAATAACATTGGTCCTTTTGAAGTTGTACTTTATTTGATACACCCGATCAACAAAGTTATGTTCGTAATACACCAATTCCAGAATAATTTTCACGCTACCTGTTTCAGGTGCTTCAGTTGAGAGATCGTTTTCTAAACTTAGCTTGATCACGAACTAGCTTAGAACTACAATGCTTCAAGAACGTTTAATTGACCTGACAATGATATCTATTGAGTCAGAAATACTGGATGCATTAAATATTCATCTTATTGTGCAAAAGTTTTTTGAAATTAAAGCTAGGCGTGTAAAACTTTTATAAATCGTATCCCTTATTACGATAAACAATTATTGGTTTCCTTTAGTTAATGTTCATTTATAATTTTTAGAAATTGTTTCGCTAATATATTTACTAATGTTAAAATATCTTTCTATTAACTTCCTATATGCTTGGTATGGGCAACACAATACATTTTGAACACAGACGGTCTAAGCTCACGGCGTGGCGCTGACTGTATGGCATGCCGTTTTAGCTTTTAATGGTATGCGTTTTATTCAACATCATAGGAATATAAAATTTTGATTTTCTAAGAACCCTACAATTCCAGTTATATTTAACAAATTATTCGCTATTTAAAATTCTTTTACTTGAACATTTGCCGATTTAATATTTTTCCAATATATCTTTTCGCACAGTCAGTATTAGTTGCAGATATTTCACAACCAACACTTGTAGTTGTTTATAATAATCAGATTTATCTGCTCTTATTTTTTCGTCATTAAGTTTTCCGTCTAAAAATTGGTTGAACACGTACCTGCAGTTATTTACATTCTGAGCTAGCCTACACAGTTCCCTGAAATTCCACACAGCCTATATACAGCTCGACTCCCTTCTATTGTTTTATAATTTTATGCCCTATTTCACCGAGATTCAATGAAGGGAGTTAAGCAGCCTGTGGCTGTCAAGATCCCTCAACACTTAGACATTTGCCGAATAGTTTTCCAGTAAATCCTTTCACAGAATTAACATTATTCGAGAGTATTGCTCAACCAATACTTGTAGTTGCTTATAATAATCATCATGTTTAAGTACAGTTAGTTTTTTCGTCATTAGTTTATCCATCTTGGGACTGGTTGGATGCGTACCTCCATTGATTTCTATTCTGAGTTAGCCTACACATTTACCTGAAATTCTCACAGCCTACATCTTTCACTATCTGTGTGTAGTAGTCTAACATAGGTCTACCTCTATTTTTATTTTTTCCTATCTATGCTTCTAATATATTCCGCACTATTCCTTCAAGCCGTAATATGTGGCTTGTCATTCTATCTCTCCTATTTTTTACCGTTTTCCACTTATTTATTTTTTAACTTACCATTTTTAGTACGTCTTCGTTCTTAACTTTGTCTGTCCATGATATCTTCATCATACGTCTGTAGCACCACATTTCAAAGGCTTCTACCTTTTTCTTGTCCGCTTCTCCTACTGTCCAGGCTTCACAGCCGTACAGTGCTGCGCTCAACACATATGTTTTAAGCAATCTTTTCCTTGCTTCTATATTTGTTGTCTCTGAACACAGTAGTTGCTTTTTCATGTTAAATACAGCACGACCTTGTGCTAATCTTTGTCTTATATCTTTTGCGCTTTTCCCATCATGCGTTATTTGACTTCCTAGGTAGCAGAAATCCTTAACCTCTTGTAAGTTCTTGTTACCTATTTGTATTCTTGTTTTTAATTTATTTTTCCTCCTTTACAAACTAGTAATTTAGATTAATTCTTGTTAATTTTTAGACTAGTAGAGGGTTTTAGGGAGTCCTAGAACCACATTTGCTCCAGCATCCTTATTTGCTCCCTCATTTGCTCCCTCATTTGCTCCAGAATCCCTCATTTGCTCCCGAATCCCTCATTTGCTCCCTCATTTACATGTAAATTCCCATAAGGAGGAAATGAGAAGGAGTAACTCTCTCCTTCCTCATTTGCTCCCTCATTTGCTCCCTCATTTGCTTCCTCATTTGCTCCCTCATTTACATGTAAATTCTCATAAGGAGGAAATGTGGGGATGAATCTCCTAGGAGGAAATGAGGAGGTGAATCTCGGTTTTCATAGACTAGCCATTGCATCTTTCGAGATAAATATATCTTGCATTTTCATCTTAGCATCCTCATTTGCTCCCACATCTTAACCAAATAGTTTTCTTCGACTATTCATTTTTCATCTTTCGAGATAAACCTATCTTGTTTGGTATCAATTAATATTAGATTTTTCTCAGCTACCCAAATCTCTAGGAATTTATTAGATTGCATCAGTCCCCAGAGAGCTATCCCAATTTTAAGATTTTTTGCTGGTAGCGATTTCTGACCTGACTATCCTTATACATTTTTTAGCCACGCGAGACATCAAATTAGTCTAGAATTTTACGCAGAATTTGAATCTGCAAACACACTTAAAATCTGACTACCCCTTACAAAGTTACACTTTTAAAGACCTCCCAAACCTCAAAATTTTTGCATGCTTTAAACTACCATTTTCCGAAAAATCTAAAACCGCGGGGTTTTAGAAATGAGTTCTTTATAAACCGTAAGTGTTTAATATTTAAAACCATTTTCAAACAGTAATGTACTGTATTTTAGAATATTCAAAACCGCGGCTTTTTAAAATTTTAAACAGTTATCAATTTCTGGTTTAACATTTTCCTAATTACTAAGTACGTTACTAATAATTATATGCTCAATGCTAAATATGTACTTTGGAAAATACATTCCGCTTCCAAAACTAATTGCTTTACAGTTATGTGAAGTAGAAGTGAAAGCAGTGTTTGTCTTTATTAATTATATTATTAACTATATGTTTGAGAAATACAAGAAATATATTTCAATGTCCTGCATTAGAAAATTCAAGTATAATTGCTTGTAGATTATTAATAACACAATGTACTTTCTAGTACGTTCTCAACTAAGTATTTAGGGAAATGCAAACTTCATTTTGTAATACAGATCAATTAACGGTTAATTATTTCAAACCGTATATAACGCGATCTGATTAGTAAAGTTAATTAGTTCCGCACGCTTTGTGTCAGTTCGTCGAAATTTTAAACAAATCGTTTCGTGTAGTGATTTTTCCTCATATTGAAAATTTAAGATAAGTCTGCATTTTTTTTTTATTAAAATAGAACTTGCAAACACCAATTATTGTGTATTTTGCTATTGTTATGGATTGCATTTTTAAAACATTAAATTTTTCCAAAGTAATGCGCTGTTTTACATATATATTTTTTTCAAATTTTAAAATAGGCTTTTAGCTAAGAGAATAAAAAACAATTCCCACAAATATTGTATTAAAAAATTAAATACATTTATACATTAACAAGAGGCTGTAACAGTAAAACATTCTCCTTGCAACAACTTAAATTATTCAAACAATGGTGGGGTGCGCATGGTCAGGGGTGCGCATGGGTTGGGATGTGTCTGGGCGTACACAAGGAAAGCAGAAGTTAACATGTACCCTATAGAATGCAAACCGAAGGTTTCCGAAGACGGCCGAACGAAGTTGAGGATTCAGCGGGGAACTAAATGACGTCATCTTTTACCAATTCTTGGTACTCGTCCAGTACATTTAACACCAATGCATGCAACCGGTTCGCATCGTCGATGCCGCGAATGCAATTAGTAGAAACATCGGAAACGTCTTCCATGTTATACGGATCAACAATCGCATTGCGTGCATATTAAAAATCCAAAAGGGTGGTAGCACACGCACACAAATTGGTTGCAAGTCGTGTGGCAAAAGATGCAGTGCTACTATAAACAAAAACTTAATAAAACACTTTAAACATTTACTAAGGGAATACCAAACTTGTTGTCTACAGAATACTTACTAATAAAACAATTTAATTTTAAATAACTTCTACGTCATATTTTAGGAAATGGGAGGCTTGAATATTTTCCTTGAAAACAATTGAAGATTGCCGAAGACACTCGAAGAGTGCACAAGCGCAGTCACTAAACCAATTAGCATTAATACCGAGTATTCCGTACTTTCGTAGGTTGCTCATTTCCTAGAATCAAATCTTCCGCATAGCGGTCGGTAGCACGTAATGATTTCTAGAACCGGCAAGTACTCGATATCGCCCAAATAGAGAATTAGATGCTCTATGCCTGTCAACTTCCGATTCCCTCGTAAAAGGTAGAAAAAACTCGGTAAATCATCCATCTAACTTATACTTCGACCCGCTCCCGTTCTGATAATTTCCAAACATTTTTCAAACGACAATGGTCTCAAAATTTTTAAACCTCCGAGAGATCTATAAGTCGTGATCAATTACACGTTCGAGCTACCCATAAACTAACATATTTTATAGTAACAGTGCGCTGTATAATACATGCATACCCTTTCTCTGCGCTACTGCTATTCTTGTAGTTGCTTGAAAAAGTCAGTCGCCCTTTTTTTACTGCTAGGACCGCTGCAAAGCACCATTCTATACTTTCTTTAAAAGTATAGCACATTGCACACTTTTTTTGCCTGATAATTAAACTTTGCTCATGTAGGCTTTTACACTTTCGCATATTTAAACATCTGATACGATTGAATAACCACTTTCGATTATTCTAACGGGAACCACTATACATTCCTCCGCACCGTTCTTTTTGAATCTAACGATCCGATGGGCTTTTACACACTAACACCTAACGTATCTTTCCTACTATTTGTTAAACAAAAACTACCGGCATCGCTATGTCCGTATGTGGACGTAAGCAGATGTTTGTGGGTGTGTATGAGAATATGTAACCATATACATTAATCAGCCCAAGCTATTTTATTTAGTCCAACAAAACTACTATTTTTCTAAACCATAATTACTAATCACCTTTATAGGCTTAACATTTCTACCATTTCCCAATGACTGGTGCTACGTACATGGAAACTTTAATTCCTTATTGGGGAGAATCCTTATTCTCCCACGCACAGTTGCGTAGCTGCATCCACACCCCTTTTGGGAATATATGCTTGTTATAGGTTGTAGCACCCGCGGTTTCACTTAACTACACTTCGTGAGACCCCTTTAATCTTTTTAATCGTGTCTTTCTCGCTTACAATACAGTAGGACTTAGCCCTACTACCAACAAATTCTAATACTAGACCCCCCATTAAATTCGTCCTTAAATTTCCCTACAATTTTTTTTTGACAAGCGGTATATTGTATTTACTATCCACGGGGTAGTCACTCTTTTAAGATAACTATATTTTGTTTGGTATCAACTAATATTAGATTTTTCTAGCGAGCCCAAATCTGTAAATAGATTTTAAATAGGATCACCCCTTACAAAGTTACGCCTTTTAAAGGCCCAAACCTCTAATTTTTTTGCTCATCTTTATTTAACTACATCTTTAGAACCTTTTTTTTCGCTACCCAAGACATATGCTTTAACCAAAAATTTCCCGAGAAATCTAAAACCGCTGTGTCCTGCGAACACCACGTGGAGATAACACGTATACTCTGTCAACCAGGATAGAAGCAGGAAGTATTTGGAACAAGGGAAGGTGGGCAAAGAACTTAAAAATTGTGGAATTTAAAAACTAATATATACAATAGATTTACAAAATCCATACAAATATAAACAACTATCTTATATTTTTTTGCCCCATGCGTAGGTTGCTGTAGTATTAGGAATGATGTACCTTTTGTCATCTTCGCTCGATAAACTAATTTTATTAATTATCTGCGTGTATAAATCGTGTTTTTTACTCCGGATACATACACCGGTAAGTACTCCTTACCACCCAAATAAAGAATTAGATGCTTGGTGACTTAACTTCTGCATCCCTCGTGTACGCCCAGACACATCCCAGCCCGTGCGCACCCCTGCCCATACGCATTCCAGATCATGCGCGCCCCTACCTATGCGCACTCCTCTCTGTGCGAATGCTATTTCGTGGTGACGTCATAGCCTTTTTTAGAATAACCTTTTAAAAAGTATACGGATTTAGTACCATCCTTTTCCGCAAAGACGCCTACATAACTAAAAGAGTCTTTTTTACTAACCACAAATGCATACAGCTTGTAGAAACCGGATGTATCTAAGTCAGTCTATCGGCACATAAAATAATCTTTTAATTCTTCCTCATTTTCTCTAATAAGATGTTCTTTGTCTAACACATCTTTGTATTGTTCGCGTATTGTCGCAGTGTTTTCCATGTAGTCCAACTTCCGCTTTTTTTCATCCATTTCCTCTAATTCTAGTTGTCTTTTTCTTCCACTTACAGCGTATGGCGTGCATAATGGGCAATTTTTTTAGCGTAAACGGATAGAGTTTACTGCCAATATTTACGCGTTGTTGTACAACCTCTGGACGAATGTTAGGCGTATCTATCAACCCCAATTCCAAAATGACTATTTCTTTTGGAATTGTAGAATATGGTGTTGCAGATTGTGTAAAATATGTACTACCTGCTTTTATGTAGCACTTGTGTAAGATGTTTTTTTTATCTTGGGTATCTTCCTCCTCTACTATCTCCAAATAATTTACAGGTAAATAGTTAAAACTAAAAGCCGAAAGCACATACTTTATAAATTTTTCCCTTTCTTCTGGTTTTTCGGTCAACTTAATTTGTATTGCCATTCCCCCAATACACGTACTGTAGTAGGTTATTATACACTAAACAGCAGCTATTTTGTAGATTGTCCGATAGCTTACTCTACATTTTGGCAAGTGACAATGTCTTCTTGCGTTTGACAGTATTCATTGCCTTTTCAATGTACAAGTTAAAAATTTATGGGAATAGGGCACATCCGTGTCTCACCCCTTTCCTAATGTTTACTTCTCTACGTTTCTGCTCTAATTCTATTACTGCTGTTTACTCTTTGTATAAACTATGTACTATTCGTCTATCCCTATAACTCATTCCAATCTTTTTGAGTATTTTGAACATTTTTTTTCCATTTTACGTTGTCAAATGCTTTTTCCAGATCTACAAATCCTATATACACGCGTTCCCCTTTTTCTATTGTTTTCTCCATTATCACTCTCAGAGCTAAATAGCCTCCCGTGTTCCCCTGTTTCGTCTAAACCGAAATTGATCTTCTCTTAGTATTTCTTCAGCTCGTTTTTTCATTCGTCTTTGTATAATTCTATTTAATATTTCTGAAACATGTGATGTAAAACTTATTGTTCGACAATTTTCACATCTATTCGAGCCTTTCTTTTTTGGTATAGTTACTATGATGTTACGTTTGAAATCTTTGAGTATCTCGTTTGTCTTGTACATATAGCCTACAAGTTGGAAGAGACGTTCTGTTACTGCTTGTCCAGCGTCTTTTAGAGTTTCTGCTTGTATCTTATCTGTACCCGGCGCCTTGCCATTTTTCAGACTCTTTAATGCTAATTCAAACTCATCTCTAAGTATAGGATATCCCAAGTCATGATTTTCAATATCTGATTCCTGTTCTAATGCTGTTAGTTCCTCTCATGCATATAAGTTCCTTATATATTCTTGCCATCTACTCACTTTCTCTCGCGTCCTTTATGTTTTTGCTATACGGTTTTATATCCCTAAAATTGATTCTAATTAGTTTGTATGCTTCAACAGTCTTTCCTACTTTCATCTTAGTTTGTACCTCTTTGCATTTTTCATCAATCCATTGTTGTTTAGCTTTTTCTGCATTTGCGAATAATTTCCCATTTTACGGCTTTGTATCTCTGTTATCTTGTAATTTTTGTATTTTTGTCTTTCTTCTATTAAATTCAGGATATCCTTTGTTATCCATGGTTTCTTATTTTCTTTTTGTGTATACTCCAGAATATCTATGGGCGTCATGTCTAGGCTGGATTTAATGTTAATCCATTCTGTTTCTACTTCCTTAGTATCAGATACTTTTCCGCTATCTTTCAGCAATTCATTTGACTTTTTTTAATCTTTCTTGAATATCTTTGTCTTTTAGATTCTCAAAGTCAAAGTACCCTTTTTTGTTGCTTTTTTTCAAATTCTCAAATTTAAGTGCAACCTTCTTAATTACGATGTCGTGGTGAGTGTCAATATCTGCTTTTGAGTAGCTTCTACAGTCTTTTACTTGATTCCTAAATCGTTGTCTGACAAGAATGTAATCTATTTGATATCTTTCTATATCTCCTGGCATCTTCCACGTATATTGTCGTCTAGCATGATGTTGAAATAATGTGTTTGTGATGGTTAAATTGTTCTTGTCGCAAAATTCTACCAGCCTATTTCCCCTGTCGTTTCTTGTGCCTAAACCAAATTAACCTACTACCGCTCCTTCCCTACCCTTACCTCCCACTGCATTAAAATCCCCCGTAATTATTAAATTTTTATGTCCTTTTCCATATCTTAATATGCATTCAATACTTTTGTGGATCGCTTCTACCTTTTCGTCACTGTAGCTAGAGGTAGGCATGTATATTTGTATTATTACTGTGTTTACCGGTTTAGATTCTAATCTAACCGTGAGTACTCTTTTGTACTTTCGTAAGTAATTTTCTACACAGTATCCTATTTTTTTTCGCATAACTATCCCCACACCCAAATTTCCTTCCTCTGCTCCTGTATGAATTACCCCGAAGTCTCCACTCGAAAAATCCCCCGCCCCTGGCCACCGAATTTCACTAATTCCTACTATGTCTAGTGCTAACCTATTGATTTCCATTTTAGGTTCTCTAGCTTACTTACTTGCTTTATACTTCTAACATTCTACGCTCCGACTCTCAAAATGTTTCCGACGTTTATTCTAGACTTTCCGATCGCATCGTCCTAAGTAGTCCCCTCCCGGAGATCCGAATGGGTGACTATTTTAGTTCCGGAATTTTTTACCCCAGAGAATGCCATAATGTTTATTTCAATTTAAGTACGCTGTGTACTTGCGAAAGAGTAGAATAGTGAAAATTGTAATCATAATATAAATCAGTTAGGGAATGATAGGGAAAGCTAGGGATGAATTTAAATTAGTTAGCTAGATTTGGATAGTTTTAAGACGACCCTTCAGGTCGCACTGGTAAGCAGAGCCGGCGTCTGCTATCCGGTATTACGGATCCCTCCCCCTCTTATTTTTGCTTGTGTCTTGTTGATCGGGTACACTCCAAAGTCAGCGCTTGGGATACCATTATTTACAACCCTGTTTTTAGTTTTGTTTCAGTTGGTCAGATTTTTATGTTTGTTAGATTGTTAGAGCTTGTTAGGTTTGTTAGATTTTTAGGTTTGTTAGATTTTTATTTAGTTTTTTATTTAGGGTGGATTAACTATGAAGTCAGAATTAATCAGAAGCACGATTATTTTCGCGTTTAAACCCAATGTAGTACCTCCGGGTGGAGCATTGGGGACGTGGCCGCAAGTATAGCGGCACTAATTCAAATTATAATGTGTACTTGCGAGGTAATGGGATGGTTTCCCGTTGCCTTCCCCATCGCAGTAGTGTGTTTTAGACTGCCATACCGATCCCTATAGTTTCTGCCAATCTAAGTACCGAAAGAGCCGCTGCCCTTTTTTGAGGACCTGTCCTAGTCAGGTTCCTCACTAACGATCCTACTACTTTGGTTGGACCTGTAGTTTGGCTCTTTAGCTCATTAGAACACACAAGCCATTTCAGCTGTTTTAGTAATGTAGAACTTCAGCAAGGTGCAGGTCCATTTGAAATGGAGTAAACATGTAATAAATTATAATTCAAGCATGAACCGCCCAAATCAAAGCCAGTTTCTTGATCAGACGGCACGCGGTGTAGACAAATCCAGCTCGCAAACAATATCACGTCACTCACAACAACAAGTTAAAAAGAATATAGGAAAAGTAAAACTAAAACAAATTGTTTATGACAAATAATTCGAAGTACTTTACTTCACTTGTCGTCTTTTGATCACATAATTGCAGAAATGAACCAAGGTAAAATACGGTCCTATCCCTAAATTTAAATTGACCCTTCTAAATTGAATAAATACATAATGTAGAAATAATACAATCAATTATACATATTAGAAAGTATATTATTTAATTATATCAATTACAATAACATAATGCAAGTATAAATGACATACAATTTAATATAAAAAATATTAATAAAAAATACAAAAGTATACAACAAGTGAAGGTAAATAAATCGCAGATAACGCAGATTGCATTTGTTTACAAAAACTATAACTAAATTAAAAACTTGACGTTCCTAACTATAATTTAATTGTTTTTGCTTTTATAGCAGCAAATTCATTAATAATTATACAAAGATCCAATTTATCGCAAATATCATATTCGATTGCGATTAATGATAAATCGACAAATGATCTTGCTCTAAATTGCTTCTTAGTTACGTTTGAATTAATTTTATTCGAGAAAGTGAACGTTTTTGCCTGTTACGGACACGGTAATGTTAATAATATGCGCAATGTTATGAATATATTTATAAAAAATGAGTCTAAATTATTATTATTTATGAAAAGTTAGCGGTCTGGTATGTTGGTAGCGATTCGTTACTTAAGCTTTACCATAACTTATAATTTAACACTTTTCCTTTTTTGGAGGGGATAACCAGGTAATATTTCATTTCCTTATAAATGGGAATCATGTAAACATGTTGGAGTTCTTTAACAACCATCAGGTTGCTAATATCTATGTAGAGCCAGCTATATAAGAAAATGATAGTGAAAAGTATAGGAAGACCTAGACCAAATCAAATTATTAGCAATATAGGTTGTGAAGGATATGTAAAACATTTTAGATTAGCACAGAATAGAAAAGAAATTAGAGCTGCGTCAAACCGACCCTAAGTAAGGTTGAAAACAAAATGATGATGATGAACAGTGACGAATTTAAAATTTTTTTGAAAGTATTCATTATAAATAAATATTTGAATGAAAACAATTCATTATAAATATCTATGCATTAATATCTCACTGCTTTTATCTTTCGAATCACCTTTTCACCAAATGCAATAATCTTTTAATACTTTTGAATTAATATATTAATAAATTATGAAAAGGATGTGAAGGACAAGTTTAAAAGAAAGCAGCATTTTGCGAGTCAAAGCGTGGAATGTCAAAAGCATGAAGCAAGTAGGTAAGCTAGAGAATTTGAAAATTAAAATGGATAAATTAGCATTAGACATAGTAAAGATTAGCAAAGCAGAGACTTTAGGGTAATTCATACAGGATCAGAGGAAGGAAATTCGGGTGTGGGTATTGTTACGTGAAAAAAGATAGGACATTGTAGAAAACTACTTACAAAAGAACGAAGAGTACCAATGGTTAGATTAGAATCTAAACCGATAAATGCAGTAATAATACAAGTATACATGCCCACCTCTAGCTACAGTGAGGAAGAGGAGGCGGTAGAAGCGTTCTACAAAGATATCAAGGACATACTAAGATTCATAAAAGAACATGAAAATTTAATAATTACGGTAGATTTTAATGCAGTGGTAGGTGAGGGCAGGAAAGGAGTGGTAGTACGTTTATTTGGTATAAACATGAGAAATGACAGGAGAAATAGGATGGTCGATTTTTGCCACAAAACAATTTAACCATCACAAACATATTATTTCAACATCATGCTAGAAGAAGATACACGTGGATGATCCCAGGAGACACAGAGAGATCTCAAATAGATTACATTCTTGTTCGACAACGGCTTAGAAACCAAGCAAAAGACTCAAGAAGCTACCCAGAAGCAAATGTAGACACCGACCACGCATAGTAATTATAAAAAGCGTGTTTAAATTAAAAAATTTGAAAAAAAAGGGAAGTAAAACGGCAATTTTACTTTGAGAAACTATAAGATAAGGATATCGACAAAAAGTCAAAAAAATTTCAGAGAGACAGGGAAAAATGTCTGATACTAAGGAAGTAGAAACAGAATGAAATAACATTAAATCCATTTTAAATATGGCGGTTAGAGATATTCTGGGGAATAACAAAAAATATTCTGAATTTAATAGCAGAGAAACGAAAATCGAAAACATACCAAACGAAGCAGGAAAACAGAGATACACAAAGCCATAAAATGGAAAAATATTCGCAAATGCAGAAAAGCTAAAGAGCAATGGATTGATGAAAAGAGTAAAGAGGTACAAATTAAGACATAAAATAGGAAAGACAGATGAAGCATACAAACTAATTAGGTTGAATTTTAGGGATGTATAACCGTATAGCAAAAATATATGGAGGAACCTCATTACAGAAAATGTAGAGAATGTGGTTAGATGGCAAGAAAATATAGGGAATTTATATGCAGAAGAGGAACTAGAAGCACTAGAATAGGAATAAGACGTTCAAAAAGATGACTTGGGATATCCTATACTTAGAAATGAGTTTGAATTAGCAGTAAACGGTCTGAAAAATTATATCACACCGGGTATAGACAAGGTGCACGCAGAAATACTAAAAGCTGCTGGACAAGCAGTCACAGAACATTTCTTCAAACTTGTATGAGACAGGCGAGATACCCAAAGATTTCAAATGTAACACCATAGTCACTATACCAAAGAAGATGAGTGCAGATAAATGTGAAAATTTTCTAACAATGAGTTTGATAACACATGTGTCAAAAATATTAACTAGAATTGTACAAAACCAGACGAAAAAACGAGCTGAAGAAAAATTAGGAGAACATCAATTTGGGTTTATGCAAAACATGGGTACACGGTAGGCCATTTTAGCTTTAAGAATGCTGATGGAGAAAATAACAAAAAAAAGAAAGCGTGTATATAGGCTTTGTAGATCTGGAAAAAACAGTCAACAGTGTAAAATGAAAAAAAAATGTTCGAAATACTCAAAAGGATTGGAATGAGTTTTAGGGATAGACGGATAGCACATAGCTTATACAAAGACCAAACAGCGGTAATAGAGTTACAGCAGGAACGTAGAGAAGTAACTACTAGGAAAAGAGTGAGACAGGGATGTGCCCTATCGCCGTTAATTTTTAACTTGTATATCGAAGACGCAATGAATAATGCATAAACGCATTTGGAATTATTATACAGGAACAAATGATCGATATGCATACTTTTGCACATAATATAACGCTATTAGCATCTAGCAAAGACGAGTTAGAAGCAGCTCTTAATGAAATGGAAACAGTACTAACACAGCGATACTGTATAAAAATTAACAAAAATAAAACTAAAGTATTAGAACGTAAGGAAGGGTAAATAAGTACAAAACCAGAGTACAAATAGGGAACGAGAACTTACAAAAGGTTAAAGATTTCTGCTACCTAGGAAGTCAAATAGCACACGATGGAAAGGGTGCAAAAAATATAAAACGACGATTAGCACAAGACCGTGCTGCATTTAACAAAAAAAGCAACTAATATGTTCAAAAACAACAAGCACAGAAACAAGGAAAAAGTTGCCGAAAACAAATATGTGGAGCACAGTACTGTACAGCTGTAAATCGTGGACAGGAAAAAGGTGGAAAAGCCTTTCAAATGTGGTGGTACAAACGTATGATGAAGGTATCATGTACAGGCAATATTAAGAACAAAGAGGTTCTAGAAATGGCAAGGGAAGAAAGAAATATGTGGAAGACAGTAAAATAGGAGAGATAGGATGATAGGTCACGTAGTAAAGGAATAGTGAGTAATATATTAGTAGCTGAGACAGAAAAAAAGATAGCTGTACTCCTAGATTAGACTATTGCACAAGGATAGTAAAAGATACAGGCTGTGGGAGTTTCAGGAAAATGTGTAGGTTGGCTCATAATAGGAAACAATGGCGGTACACGTCCAACCAGTTCTAAGAGTGAAGACTTAATGATGATGATGAAAATTTGAAGATTATATAAAAAATTAAAGATTATTGTGGCATATCAAAGTATTAAGTGCTGTAACCAAAATTTTGTTACAAGAATCTAGTTAAGGGCTGAAAGGGGTTTCATTTGTATGGTCCTAGTAATCTTGCATTTTTGGTTCTATTCGTCTTTCAAATTCAGCCGATATTTCTCCCAATTCACAGGTTGCAAGGATGGTTTTAGTAATTCATCAATGCTCCTCTCTAACCGCTCATTTAATATCTTAATTCCTGTTATTTGTGTATATTAATTGAAAGATTTAATAGTTACACGTATTTTATTTAATATTCAATCCCGACGCACTAACAAACTTTCAAATTCAAAATTTTAAATCTCGAAGCTTTTGAAATGTGAAGTTGCAGACGTATGATGAAGATATTATGGACACACAAAGTTAAGAACAAGGAGGTTCTAGAAATGGTGAAGGAAGAAAGAAATATGTGGAAAACAGTAAAAAATAGGAAAGAGAATGGAGGCACGCGTTCAACCAGTTCCCAGACAGAAAACCCAATGGCGAAAAAAATAATTGTGCTTAAGTCTAATGATTATTGAAAACAATTACAGGTGTTGGTTGTGAAATATTTTCAACTCATGTTGATTGTGCGAAGGGATTTACTGGAAAATTATTCCTTAGGCAAATGTTGAAATGGTAACCGCAGGTTGTGTATCCTCCATCACAAAATACTGAATATCGGTGAAATAAGGTATATATTTAGAAAACAATAGAAGAGGAACCGAGCTGTGTAATAAGAAAGAGCACCTGCTATGTTCGAAGACAACAAACAGAAGCAAGGAAAAGATTGTGGAAAGCGTGTGTGGAGCACAGCACCGTACGGCTATGAAATGGAAGATACAGACTGGAAAATCTTTTGGAACGTGATGCTTCAGATGCATGATGACGATAGCATAGACAGGCAAGATTAATAACAAAGAGGTTATAAAAATTGTAGGGGATGAAAGATATCTGTGGAAGACAAAGAAATGGAAGAAATAGAAGGACAGGACACGTTCTAATGCATTTTGGGAATAGTGCGGGATATGTTACAGGCAGAGATAGGAAAAAAGAGAGGTAGAGGTAGATCTAGATCAGACTATTGGATGCAGATAGTGAAAGATGTAGCTTGTGGAAATATCAGGAAAATGCGTAGGTTAGCTTAGAAGAGGAAACAATGTAGGTACGCGTCTAACCAGTTTCAGTACTGAAGACCTAATGATAAATGTGTTCCAAAATATTACTGGAATAATCGTAAATTTTTCCAATTTTGAATAGTAACGAGCGTCAAGCGGGTATGTGTGATTCCCATTGTGAATTACTTATAGTTTTAAAGTATAAATCCTTTACATGATTTTTAACACGTCCCACTTCTTGCTTGATGCAGCAAAGGAATTATAAATTTCTTGAATAATAGTAATACAATTTACAACTTTATAACTTATTTTTTCTGCGTCAGTTAATAGTAAATTTAGTGAATGAATAGAGAACGGCATGTAAAGAATTGTGGAGTTCATATTTAAAATGTGACGTAATTCATAGCTTTTCTTTCATATTTGACTTACTATCGTGCCCCTTGTTCCTCAAACTTTTAATGCCTAAAACTAATTCTTTTATTTTACCAGTTGTATCTATAACATTGATAAAATAGAAAGCATTCTTCTGTGCTAACATTTTTATTTTCTCCACAAACAAGTATTAAACTGTTATAAGCTTTGTTCTAAGGCGTCAAATGCTAAAATAGACACTTGGGGTTCCGAACAATCAGAGATGAGTCGAACTATGAAAAGTTAAAGAGTGGCTATAAAAATTATAGGAACACTGTTACTTGCGGGCTAAGCTTAAGGATTACCTTATGCGAAGAGACACAACCTAGGGTCATGAACGATTTTGTTTACCAAACAAATCTAAGCGCCACTGCGTTTATGGAAATATCAACAAAAGAGAAACCACAAGGAAAACGCAGAAACCTTCTGGTATGACCAAAAAAAAAATTAATTACCAACCCATCTCATCAATGGAACCACGGCTAGAGTGTTCCTAAAAACATATTAATTTCAAACCTAAAAAATAAACAACATAATTAAATTATCCACGAAAGAACACTATATGCATTTTGACAATAAATATTTTTTTAAAGAAATCATTCACACTCAGAAATAAAAATTAAATATTTAAAGTGGAAGATATGCTTAATAAAATATTTATTTTATAAGCATTTTTAATTCCAAGAATAAGTTTAATGACCAAAAGTCATTCAATTCTTGAGATATACAAAAACAATAAAATTATTTACAACAAATGTTATTCCAGTTAGACAGGTCTGGCTTGTTTGGATCACAAATAAACTAGTCAAGGACACACATGCTGTTTTTTACATGATAAAATTTAGCTTATTGATAACAAATAGGAAAATTTTTCTTGAAAACTTTTATGAAAAATAACACAAGTTAATTTTGTAAAAATAATATTCTGCTTAAAGCAGCTGCCAAATCTCTAATTTTAAAACATTTCATTTGGCCAAACTAAAGGTAAGTCCACTAATAACAAGGAACACACTTAAACTTATATATAAGCCAGTCTGTTTTGCTAGCAAACATTTAGATATTGAAGCGGCAAACAAAGGCGCAGAATTCTTGATAGCCTCTGTAAATCTACAGCAACACAATCAAATGCCATCAATCCCAAAACGACAGTGGAAAATCTTATACACTCAAGTAAAACCATACGCTTATAAAAGCCAAGTGGTTTGCTAAATCTCTGAAAAAGCGAACACATACCACGAGGACAATACATTCGAACAACAAATGCACACACTGCAATTACTAACATCTGGCATGCAGCTAATATAGTTGGATTTTCATTTCAGTAGGTAAATGCATATTTATTTAAGAGTGGAATAGATCTACCGAAACTTACCACAACAACAAGAATAGAATCGCTCTACCATTTAAGAGACCCGTTTTAGAAATCACTACATTAGTTTTGCACTCACTTTTAATATAATTCTCACAGTTGTTACGTGCCAATCGGCACTTGAAAATTGTAATTAGGTCAGTTTGATGTGCGGGAGTTTCGCGCCATAATTTCAAAAGACGCGGTGCGCGGGAATTTTAAATAGACTAGGCGTGTACTTCCGTTACGTCATAGTGAGTTTGCGCAGAGTGCGCGACACTAGAGGGGTAGACGAATAACTTCGTGCGGATGTGTAAAAGACAAGAGAGTGGGGGAAGGGTTTCCGTGACGCTCTAAAACGTGGCTGTTTTGCCCGAAATTTCAAGGAGTGTGGTCGGCCAGGTATCATATCGTGCCTTATCTCTAGTATGTAGATTTCCCTTCTGTTTTATCTTGTTTGTCGTCCCTTATAAAACCTGATCCTGCCGCTCCCTACATATTAGGTTGATGAAATTCGTAGCCACCTAGGCAAACAAACTCCACGACCCGAGACGTATCGGATGTCCATGCTCAGCCAACAGCCCGGTTAGCTCAGCCAACAGCCCGGAGCGGAGCCCTGAGTGCCGGTCCGAACGCTTTGGAATAGCGTCGGCGTATCAACTTTAACCCCGAGACATATTTATGTAAGTAATTAATGTATTACCTTTTGTTTTAAATTCTTAAATTTTCCAAAGTATTGCGCAATATAAATTTGTATTGGTGACGTGATTGGTAGTTGGCCACGCGGAACCTGTAAAAAGGGTTCGCGCTGCCCTCCGCTAGAGGCGTCACTCGCTTTATTCATTGCGCTTGCGCGATGTATTTTATGAACTTTGGTAACTGCTTTATCGACTTTTAACTGTATTACCGACTTTAAGTGTAAGAACTATCACCATATAAATGTATCACCCCTTATAAAATTGTAAGAATTTGTGCAACCGAAGTTAATAAGCAAGTTTATCATATCTATGAAACAATCCTTTGTTTTAAAGGAAAGACTCCATTCTAATACTTTATTTTTCCGTACCACGCCAGTATGTATAAATATCAAAAGTGAAATAAAAATGATGTGTCATCTTTTGTTGTTCATTGTTTTATTTATCTAGCCCAACTTCCGTACTCTTGCGCTAACATCTGACAAGACGTACAACTCAAAACTAACAATGTGTAGTGCACTTTGAAATTCACCTGACTTGAGACGCAATAAAAATAAAAATCAATAGCAAAAGACGGATTATTGACTACGAAATACACAACAAGGAAGTATATTACGATAATATTAGTATTTATTATTGACTGTTTAATACTTAAAACAAACTGTTAAGCCAAATCAACATAATTTAATTAGCGATAGCTCAGTTATATGCCAAAATTTGCCCCAAGATTTTAACATGTTACAAAACTTAGAGTTATCTTTCGGGTTTGCTGATGCCCGATGTACAATCTAATATAATAGATAAAACATTGCCTTCTTTTTTCATTGACTAAATATTATTTGGCAAAATACTTTTAATACGGTAGTCCGATGCCGGCCAGAATAGGTATGGGTAGAACCTTTTCTCGTCCACCACAAGTATCTGTTCCAAAATAGGAGGTATATATGATAAGGGTGATAAAAACGGTATCGAGTGAATAACTCTTACTAATTAATAGACTTTACTTTTCGCCTTCATTGTACGTTGTAAATGATTTGCATGGCACTTAAATCTTGCCGATACTTGAATAGGTTTCAGAAAAATTTCTCATTTACATTTTAATGAAGGTATTTACATAAAAGTAAATGAGATATATTACACCCAAGTGCACCGCGCCAATTTAGTATTTTAATAAGTATAATTTTTTACTATGGCTGTCAACTGCTTCTATACCGCCTTCTGAAATCAATGGACTGTTTGTAATTTTTTAAAAACTTTCATACATTTCGTGGATATACAACATTTTTGTAAGATTTTGCCAATTTGAACATCCTGCGGTAATTAATGCAGTAAACGACTGCCGACTAAATAAGTATTACGAAGTTTATAACAAAAACAGAATATGAGAAACTGGAACTAGTTATCGCAATAGTTAAAATTTTAAATTTGAATAAACAACGTATCCTCTTATTAAATATTGATTAGCTCGTTCGAAACATTTATAATAGATGCATATTTTAAGCTTTGGGGATTGCTAATTTTTTAACAAAAATATCTTTTTATTTATTGAATAATTTAGAAATGTGACAACTTGTGCCGATGCTGGGTTGATTGTCGCCAAGTGTGGGTTGGTTGTCACATAGAATGATTATGAAAAAAATAGATGCATTTACTTTTCTATCGATTTATTGAAAAAATTAATTGTTATTCATCATGGAAATACAATATTGCTGGCATATGAAACTGGTAGTTGCTACATACATACACCTTGCCTTTTGGGTCTAGAATGCAAAGTTGTGGTATCGACTTTTGCAAAAATTCATGAAATATAGACTTTATAATATTAAAATACCATTCCTTAGATGATATTTATTTTTAAGTGACAACAACAAAATATTTTGGTATTCGTATCACGGTTTATACATTTTTGCTGAATAAAAATGAATTATTTAATAAATAGCTCAGTGCTACTCAAATAAATTCATTTACTAAACTATACAGTATACTGTAAAAATGTACAAAATAACACTACTACTACCGTAGAAAAGTAAAAAATAGTTAATACAAACTTTTCAAACCCGTATGGTTTAATAGTTCTTAATTTACTGTGATTATTTTCAAAATACTGTGTTACGTACAGTTTTGGCCCCATAAAATCTAGCCGGTAATCCACAGGAAAACTCAGTGAAGTACCCCCGTACATGTGATTTTCCAATGCTCCACCCGAAGGTACTACATTGGCCAGGAAGCGAGTTTTTTTTTACCTGGAGAATTTTAAATTTTGCCGAACCCTTGCTGTTCTAAGCAAGGTAGGGATCTTTAACGTTCGTGACAACACCCACACACGGGACCTCCATTTTACTTTTCATCCGAACGAGGGCGTATTTTTGTGAAAAATGCTCGCCTAACATTTTTCAAGCGGACCGTGTCGGGATTCGAACCCGAAATCTTGGACGTAGTAGTCACACGCATACCAACTACGCCACGGAGCCGCCGATGAAGTACCCCGCTAAAAATTGTTTCAATAAAACGCCGAAAACCCTGACTGTACTAACCAGAATGGTTGCTGACTAACACAGTGGGAAGGGTGGTGTATGTGTTAGAAGAGAGTACTGGAGTGCTACGTGTATGAAATACGTCTTAATCGGAAAGTATCTTAGAAGCCACCTAATGTCAAAATACGGGGATTTCTAGGGAAGACACCAGAAAAAAATAACAAGAGGACTGCAGAACTCGAGATCAGGAAAGTGATTCTGGCCTAAAATTGATTCGAGAAATAATCAAGTTCACTAATGCTAAAATAAACCTATAACAAACGTTAACAATAAGGATAGTAATATACCTAATTGAACGCTGCTAAGCGAAGAGAAGGTTTTTAAAATCAAATATTAAATTACAATGTTTCTCAGTAATTGCAATATATTTAATAACCACAAATCTGGAACTATTACCTTTATATAAGTTGCAAAAAAACACTAATATAGGACCATTACATAACTACATTTTCATTACAAGTACATATAAATATTATTAAACAAAAAACAAATCAAATGAATCACAATTTACTTAGTTTAATAGAAAACGTTTTCAGCGATCAAAATTACTGTCTAAATTCTAACACTAACAACAAAAACGTATTTCGGGTACATTTATAAATTTATGCAATTAAATAAAAATGTTCATTCATTTACTGTTAATGAAGGTTATAGTTTCAGAAGACTTATTATAACCTAGGGAGTGATTTGCGACTGTGGATAACTCAGAAACAACTAAAAGTCATTATCTCCTAGTCACAATTGATTTTAACCAGATTCTACCGTGTCTTCGAAAAGATAACTAAATGTTCTGAGTTAACGTGCCCCTTTCTCTGGTGCTGGTTAATCTTTCAGTAGATAAAGAAAAGAGGACTCAAGTATTAATTCATTTGTTCGAATTCTTCCAGACATCTCGAATTGTGTATGGGGTAAAGATAATTTTTTTATAAAGCACTTTGCCATTACTCTTGAACAACATAACATGCGAACTTGAGTAGCTTCAGTCAAACCCGAAGAAGATATCGAACTGATAATGGGATTAGTCTTGGAAATTTGGATAATACCCCACCAGTTTGGTTACCTTTATTTTAGGAGCAAATGGGTTCCCAAAACGATGAGATCATAGACGTCAGCGATATACATTATCAATCAAATCAAATGACCCACAAAACTGCAATACTTTAAAATAAAAACTTGCCAAGCTATCACTGTTAACCCGGCTCGAAACATAAAGTAAACCGTAGAAACCTTCACTAGCTAAATTAGCAGATGACCATCCGAATCGAGTTACCATACAAGAGTTTGTATATATAAGTTAATTATAGGCAGAAATACGTTGATAAACACAGGTGACATGTAACGTAAACAATGTATAACTTACCGTAAATGTCCGTATTGGAATTAACTTAATTATTATCACTAACGAAATTGTTAGATAGAGAATGAAAGGAATTATGGAAACAACACAACGTTTTAGCCTCGTTAAGCGATAAAATACAGCACCATGCCAGAGACTGACCGTCTTGTTTGTTTTATCATACGAAAGCGAATGTCTTTTACTAATCAAACTGATACTAGAGTTCAAAATTAAATGATGCTCGTACACATTTCGACCTCTGGCGATTTTGTTTATTATTAAAATACTGAAGTACGTACAAACTGTAAGAAATAAATTAATAACCCTTTGTAAACGTAATTGAAATGAATTTTGATGATAAAATAATCGCGGTGCGTAAACAATCATCATAACCTTAGAAACGGCCACAATGAATTCTATAACCTTTGATTATGCACAATGTAAGATACAAAATTAATCCTTCCTGAGATCAAGAATGCATCTAACCTAACAATTATATTTCTTAACCGTGATTCTATTGGTGGGATTTACCAATACAGAGAAACTAGTAAAATGAAATGAAATTATAAACACGTCAAAAGAAAGTCACAACCGTTATGACAAGAGTGGGTTCGTTCAATTTTACTTAAATATTTCAGAAACAGTTACAGGTTATGGTATTACACGAAGTTCTTCCCTAAATTTCAAATCCTATAAGAACAAAACTGTTCTTGTAATATAATATATTTTCACAACTTTCCTTAACAGTACCACAAAGGTTGACTGTATTGTTGAACAATTAGATCTTGTTAAGCGATGTAAATCTCTTAACAAGTTTTTGTGTTGTTTGACATTCGGCTTGTTTCAGTTAGCCTCCAGACAACAGCAAAAACAAACCTATTAAATTGGCGTAGTTAAAACTAATTCGGAGAAAAATGTTTCTTTTTTATTTGTCTTGAAAATTTTATTTTATGCCAGTAATATTTGAGCCTCCCAAGTGATAAAACCACCTCGAAGCAAAACTTACTTTACTTATCGCTTAGTTCCACTCCTGCTAGATTGTTGTACTTGATTATACTTTCAAACCCTATTGAGTGCTACCACATACAACTTTTCGATTTTGTGTTATGGCAACTGCTTGTAACTCCTGTGCCTTATTTAAACAAACATTGGGTAATAGAGATGGGATTATTAGTTTCAGTTAGTTAAATGAGTGTTTAGTATGAAAGCAGCTTGTAAAATATAGAAGCCTTGGTAGTTGCTACGTACCTAGACGTAGCCGGAAGAAAAGTAAATACCAGGCTAACTACCAATCGCGGAGAGTACGGGGATTCGCCTACATACCAAAAACAAACAAAAAAAAACACATCGCCCACGATTATCTATTAACACATAAAAATAAATAAAGATTTCTGTACAAACAAGCAAAAAGAAAATAAATTAAGTGTTATTATTTCACAGCAAACAATTATATTGTACGGACAATTTAGAAATTTAGATACGAAGTGCGCATCTCGTATTTCACACAAAATAAAATTAATCATTGTAAACAAACCTGTGAGAGCTTTTGTCAAGCGTTTTTTAAAATTTCACCTAATACTTTTTGCAAAATAACCAATTAGTCGGAAAGAATTAACGTGTGGGGGGTGTGTGAAAGAAGTGTGTGTGTATGTGTTATGCGTGTATAAAGTGTGCGTGTGTGTATGTGTTGTGTTGGACCGCTGTAGTCGCCTCTTACGACAGGCAGGTCGTACCATGGGGCTATTCTATTCTCGGACCCACAGGTGCAAGGAGTACAAGGAGAGAACGGAGGAAAAAAGAACCAAGAAGAGAACAGAAGAAAGGAGAACCAAGTAGAACTGTGTGTTTATGAAGTGTGTGGGTGTAGGTGTTGGACGTATGTGTGTGTATGTGCGTGTGTGTGTTTGACCGCTTTAGTCGCTTCTTACGACAAGCAGGTCGTACCGTGGGACTATTCTATTTCCAGACATACACGGGTGACAAAAAGCAAGAAAACGAAAGAGAACCTAGCAAAACAGGGAAGTAAAAAGAAATCGTAAATTCCAAATATCAAAACCTAAGGAGAGCAAAGTCGACATAAGAATTTGGGGCGCGAGGACTAGATATTGCGCTTAAGGCGTTTACGCCGCCAGAAGCAGAACGAAACGAGATCAAGGACATTAGAACTTCGCCGGCATACATCTTTCGGTTCGGAAGGAGCATAGACAAGTTTCTGCCTCTTAGGGGCAGTTTTCCGCAAAACAGGGACAGCAGGGGATATAGTAGTTGTAGCACGCGATATAGGAGGTGGCAAAGGTAGTTTAGAACACTCAAAACATGTCAGAAAAGGAATTTATTTGTTTTTAGAATAGGTTGCAGGAAAGCCAACGGTAGAAAAAGAAAAAGTATTGGCTGTACGAAAATCAATCTTACAAAAAGAAACACAAGCGGAGCACACTTTAGTTACATTAACTAGAGGAACAGAAGTAGATAAAATTTTAACGAGGTTAGATTAAGGACTAGAAGTATCACAGTTAGGACAGAAAACGGCATTAGTTGTAGGAATATCAACCTTAGGAAGAAGTGCAAAATCCGCTAACACTTCAGTAACATTACATAAAGGAACAGAATCAGGTAAAACTTCATCAACCTTACAAAAACAAACAGCATCAGGAAGAACTTCAACGACAGTAGATAAAGAAACATCAGCTAGAAGTTCAGTAACCTTAGCTTAAAGAACAGAAGCAAGTAGAAGTTTGTCAGCATGAGATAAAGAAACGCAATCAGAAAGAATTTTGTCAATATCAGAAAAATGAGTAAGAGCAGAACCAAGTAAGACTGCATCACTGTTAGACAACGGAGTAGGAATAGACAAAACTTCAGCCACAATAGGAACTGATTTTTTAACAATAGTAGATAACGAAACAGGATCAGGTAAAACTTTGACGACAGCAACAGGCATCACCGCTACGGGTTCCCTAATTTCAACAGGACTTTCTCTATCCGTATTAGGAGTTATCGTCACTTTAGCTACGGCTCTTATTGTAGACACGACAGAAATTTCTTGAGTAGAACAATTTAAAAAGCAGGAACATGTAGAATTTTGTCAGCAACAGCCACAGGTTCATGAATTTCAACAGGATCTTAACTGAGTAAATTAGAAATTATTGTCAATTTAGCTACAGCTGTTATTGTAGGTGCGACAGCAATTTCTTGACTAGAATCATTTAAGAAAACAGGACCAGGTAAAATTTTGACAAAAACCGCAACAGGTATTAACGATACAGGTCCATGGACTTTAACAGGTCCCTCTCTGACTGAATTAGAAATTATCGTCACATCAGCGACATGTGTGCTTGCAGACACGACAGGAATTTCTTGACTAGAATCGTTTAAGAAAGTGGGAACAAACTCTTGAGAAGCTAGCTGCAAGTCACGAATTCGAAGTATGGGTTTTAATGGTGGTGGAAACACAGTTTGGGGTGAGAGTGAATAAGTAGGGCGAGTAGAAAGAGAAGTAGAAGAGGAGGTAGAACTAGATTTTGTTCGAAGCTGTATTCGCCGAAGAAGGGTAGGTTTTGATAGTAGTAGCAGGATGACCTGGATGAGGGACAGAAGAGAACGTAACGTGAGAAGCAGAAGAAATTAGGCAGCTGGAGGTGAGGACACTATTTGAAGTATGATTCGAAGACCTATTAGTAGTAGGATGACAGTGTGGACAGTTGCGGCGGGAAACTCTTTTATATCCACAACCATAACAATGGAGTACTTGAGGACGAGTACAATGTGCCGAAACATGACCAGGTTTGTCGCAATTAAAGCAGATAACCTCACGAGTAGAAGCAGAACTAAGAAGAAAAACAGTAGAACGCACGGAAGAAGTATCGGATCTACTCGTAGGCGGCGGAGAAATCTTAACAACTCGGTCATGTGAAGCAAAAGTATTTTCCTTAATAGTAGCAAACTTATAAGTAAAATTCGGAGATTCAAAATGTTGAATCAGTAAATTAGACAACGACTTCCAGTCAGAAAACCTATTCCAGTAACCACGATACCAAAGTAACACTTTTGACTCAAACAAATCCACTGCAGGCTCAAATAACTGCAATTCTGACACATGGTAAGTTCGTCGGAATTCTTCGACCCGTCTTAAAAAATCATGTACAGTAAGAGTGTTCGGGACAGCTGAAAATTTCAAGTTCCACTCCCACACAGGAAAACCTTGGTAGGAAGCCGAAAAAGGGGTCGTTTTGAATACGAACTAGAACGAAATTGGCAGAAAGTAACTAACTAAAGGCTAACTGTACCTCGATAGAATCCAAAAGAAAATTATTGCGAATACATGTTAATTTAAAACATATCCGACGGAAAAACTTCAGAAATACCAATAGGAGCGAAACAACAAAATAGAAATTAAAATAGGGCTGTAGAATAAAACAAAAATCGGAAAAAGAAACCAACTCTAGACTTTACGAAGAGAACAAAAATGTACAGCGAGGGAAGGAAGAAAAAAATTTTGGGCGCCAGCGTTTTTAATAGACTAAGATTATTGGCGAAAACACAAGTCCAATAATCTGACATAAGCTAACCAAGCATATTTAGCAATCAACGAAGAGAACAAAATCAAAATTCAAGAAGATCAAACCCACACCAGAAATAAAGAAACCGATTCTCATATGAGGAACACCAAAGGGCCGAAAGAAAAAGAAAAAATAAACAATAGGTCGAACGTAAAAGAAGAAAAAACAAGTAGCATCAGGCCGGGAAATGCGGGTAACGTAGGAACCTAGGCACTAACAACAACAAAAATAATTGGAGCAAAAATTACCTAAAACAAACTCTGAGCAGAAATTAATCAAAACCAACTCGAAGTAACCGTTAACTAAAACAAAATCGGGGCCAAAGTTACACGAAACAAAATCGGAACACGAAAAAATTAACTAAAGCAAACTTGCAGCCCCCACGCCAGGGCGTCAAAATTTAAGCTACGTACCTAGTCGTAGCCGGAAGAAAAGTAAATACCAGGCTAACTAGCAACCACGGAGAGTGGGGGGGATTTGCCTACATACCAAAAAGAAACAAAAAAAACACATTGCACACGATTATCTAATGACACATAAAAATAAATAAAAGATTCTGTACAAACAAGCAAAAAGAAAATAAATTAAGTGTTATTATTTCACAGAAAAAATTATTTTTTACGGACAATTTAGGAATTTAGATACAAAGTGCGCATCTCGTATTTCACAAAAAATAAAATTAATCAGTAGTAAACAAACATGTGAGAGCTTTGGTCAAGCGTTTGTAAAACTTCACCTAATACTTTTTGTAAAATAACTAATTAGTAGAAAAAAATTAACGTGTGGAAGCTTTTGTCAGAAACGTTTGTAAAATAAACCAATCAGTATAAAGGAATAAGCGTGTGTCTGTCCAACATTTTTAACAAAGCTACATCACACCTGTAGAGCGATAATATCGATTAGCAGTCACGTAAGTACACCAAACGTTGATACGGAATATGCCATTGACACACACTAAAGAAAATGAATTGCATACCTGTAGGTGTCCGGATTCTTAGCTTGCACGTCGTCGGGGGTGAGTCAGCACAACAACGCCATGGTCGTCGGGATCTATTTACCCTGCTACCATAACTGCAGCAGCGGTCTACGGACAAAAGCAGTTGGTCTACAGACAAAAGCAGTTGGTCTACATAAAGAAAGAACCCATTTGGCCTACAGCTAAAAAAGAAGGCAAGATACCTCCTAGTTGTTCAACTGAAAAAAAGCAAATGTGCATTGCTTTTAAAATACGGTGACGAATAATGTAGAAAATATATCGACGCACAAGCCGAAGAAGCAAACTCAACAACGGTTCAAATTACACAAATTCGAACCGCAAATCTTCGCTTATCAAAGCGCGGTTAAAACTGGAAAACCCGGGTTTTATCGGATAGCGCGTGACCTTATTTCAACAAGTCTTTACGTTGGAACAATAGAGAAAACCATTATACGCGGTCGTAATGTATACCAAGATAACAGGTTCCTAAAACAGGATATAAACTATTTAATTATAGCATAAACTTGTCGTTTTCAAGCAAGTAGATATGAGTTAAGGAATTATTAGAGGGCATATTTATGACTAAATATGTTAAAGGATTTAACATTAGCAACGGAATTCATTCGAGCGGGTATTGAATTAACCAGGGAAATTTTAAAGCAAAATTGGATCGTAACATAGTGTATATTTACTAACGTGTCTTCCAACATGATAATAAATTAGGATAAAGAATTAAAATATTAAAATACCTAGTGCATTTTTATACAAACAGCAATAACGATCGGGAGTATACACTCTTCGTATTAAATTTAAAAAGATTCAGATAGACACTAGGAAAACAACCGGCGTAGGAAGCTTTATTTGTACACATTCACACGAGTTCAAAAATAAACCATTATATCCGAATTAGACCTACACACCCTACAACCTCAATATTCATAATGTAATAAATTGCCGTCATAAAAATTATTTTACGAACGTAAACAAATGACGCCGCTTTTGGTATTCAATGTAAAAGTGTGAGAGCAAGATGACCGGTCACATAAATAAAACTTATATTAGTCTCGGATTTTGAGAAGTTAGACGCACTATGTGAGAACAAAAAATGGTGTGCAATAACCCTGGGGTGTTAAAATTTATAACAACCGCGGATTGTAAAACATAGAATTAGTCAATCTACTTATACATCATCTTTAGTTATTTGACATCGCAATCATCGCCGTACGGATAAGGTTGTAATTCGAGTATTAAAGTTACGGTGTTAATTAACAAGTACTCGAACACAAGTAAGAAAACGAGTTATGTATCCCCGAATCTATGTATGTATAATAAAATAAAAGTTGTTAGGAATTATTAGAAATTGTTAAAGAAATTATTAAGTCAAGTGCAACAATGTAATTCAAGGATACTTAAATAAAGGTTATTAACAGTTGTGAGAACGGGTGCAATACATTTTATTTCAGACGATAGTGATACTGCAGGTGGCAGGTCACAGACGGTAAAAAACCGCGATTACTTAGAAAGTAAGATTGTTACATTGTATAATGAATAGAATTAAGAAATAAGCAGACATGAGCTCTGCAAGTTCCCACAGACATGTGAGGGGCAGGGACGACATAAATACCCCGGGGAACCCAGATCAGTCAATTAGTCTCAAGTATTTCAGCTATAACATAGCAGTTTGCGTACGCTATACACTCAAATTAGTTCAAATATTAATTCTCTTTCGACTTTCGATTAATTTTAATCAAGATTGTCAAAATTCTATATTAATATCTGTATAAACCAAATAAATTGTAACGAGGTTTTTAAAAACACTGCTCCAAAACCCGAAACATAACTGGCGCAGCGTACGGATCCAGAAGGGCACTACGAATCCAAGAATCGGAAAACTGGTGACCAAGAATTTCAATTTACAATTCTGGAAGAACCCAAACAAAGTTGGAAGAGGTACAAGCATCGACCGAACCCAACAGACAAGTTTGGACGAGATACAAGCATCGATCAAATCCAAACCAAAACCAACGTAGACAAAGTACAAAAATCGACATAGTCCATGAAAGCGACGATGAAACTAATGTAAGTTCATTATTCTTAAAACCAATTGATTTTTGACAAATTATTTGATATTATCTAGTGTAGGGATTTTTTGATTATTATTTTTATGTACGTACAGATTTTTTTTAATATTATTATTGCAATTTATGCCATTTTATGAAAATAATAAACTAAGAGAAATTATTTTCAAACGAGAACTATTTTGAAAAAATTTATTTTTAAAGCAAGAGAATTTTAAACGAGAACACTAAAAAGTACAATTATTACGAATTATTATTAATACAAAACGTAACTGGCGCACGAATTATTGAAACAAAACAAAAACGATTTTAAAATTCAACAATAGAACGCAACTAATTTTTACCAACTTATCAACGAAAGCTTAATGTATAAACGCAATAACGATTAATTATAGAAACGATTTATTCAAACGTAACCTTCATCGCACATCTATAAATTAAACACCTAGTGTATAAGTTATAGAAGCACGTTGCAATTATTATTAAATTAACCTATTACAAATTGGAACAAAGCGTGCAAATCTAAAACGCGACTCGGATACAACTTATTACTGACAACCAGCATTGAATAAAAACCAATCAGTACGAATATATCTAATTATAGCGAAACAACTACTGAAAGATTCATTCAAAGGCGGGCATCGCAACTTTATAAATATCTACATAACTAAAAAGACTCATTCAAACGTGACATTTTATGATTAAATATTTTAGTACGAAGTAATAAATTGTGAAAGACGCGATTTATTTAATTTATCACCGACTAAAAACAAAATCTTTCAGGAGATTTAAAACTTGTAATTGAACAAACTTATTGCATAATTATAAAAGGAGACTATGATGCAACTACTGTAACGAAATGGTAGACTGAGAACTTGCAAACTTTATATTTAGACTCAAGGTAACTAGACAATACAATTACAGAGAAACATCTTATACCCTTATCAATTACAACAACTACGGAGACGAGAAAAGTAAAACAGACTCAATTAATCAGAACGACTAAAATAAAGACGTAATTAAACCTAACTAGCGCAACAAAACGTACAAAGTATAACGCAAATTATTGTAAAAATATTAATCCACATAAAAAACCTTTCAGAAAATTGACAACTTTAACATCCGCGAAGTATAAAAATACAAATTCAAGGCTATAGCAACTAACCAAACCTTACCAAGCACAAATCCCTCAATCTAATTATACTACCGTATATCCACGTATAAAATGCAAGTACTCGATTCTTTAAATAACCCAACACACTTCAAACTGAAAATTAACAAACCAAACTAAAAAGTAACAGAACAAACAGCAAAATAAATCTCAATTTTTTCAAAAAATTTAAAATTATTTAAAAGCAAAAGCAACGTTTAACAATCATTAGTTCAGATATGAAAATTTATCTCGAAAGCATCCCTAATTTCAACGGAGATCAAGCACTGCTGTGAAATTTTATGACAGCGAGTGAAATATCTTTGAAAACTTTCTACAAACCCGGAGACAACAAAACAAATGTATTACTATTACGTCTGGTAATAAGTAAACTGACCGGACGGGCACTAACACTAATAGCCATGCGAGATGAATTAGAACAGTGGAATGACTTTAAACGCAAATTGATTGCATATTTTGGAGACCAAAGAAACATAAAATGTCTAATCCGCGATCTGGTAAACCTAAGAATGGAAAGTAATCAATCCCCGTATCAATTCAGAATGAAATGCCAAGACATATAAAGTTTAATCTTAAGAAAATTAAAAATCGAAGAACCCGACCAAAATATCCGACTTTTAAAGACAAACACGCACGATGAAATGGCACTGGACACCTATATAAATGCACTACCAGAACGATTATCAGATAAAATCAGATTCCAGCATTTCCAAAATTTAGAAGAAGCCATGAATATGATAATAGAAAAAGAAAACGTAATGTATTATCAAAACAGGCTATATAACTCCAACGCGAATAAAAGTTATTCACCAATAAAAACCATACAAGCCGCGAAACAAACAATCCCCCAACCAAAATTCACTCCAGTTGACGCAGAAACAAATCAACCGCGAATTAACAACTCAAACTTTAACCACACGAATTTTTACAATCAATTCAAACAATTTCCAAGTCCAACCAATTGCTACGAAGTTTTGGAAGAAGTTTTTAGAAACACCGCTCCCAAGGCCCGAAACGTAACTGGTTGAGCTCAAAAATATCATTAACTGTGAAGGTAGTCTGGTTGGGAGCTTTCTTTCAACCTGGAGTTGGGATAAACAATCTACCTGTAACCATTTCTTGCACTATAAAATCGTCGAAGCTTTGTAGAGGATAAAAACACAACTGTAGTTTATTGAATTTGTGCTTTCCATTTTATAAACATTGCATCTTCTCTTGTATTCAATAATACTGATTGGAACGTGCCAAGGTAATTATTAAGATGGACGATTACGTTGATACACGATTATTTAAAACAAATAGTAAAAATATAGTTTTTCATACAAAAAAGCTCATTGTTGCAGAGGCAAAATGGTAATTAGAAATTAAATTGATTGACTGTCTATCATTGATAAAATTTAAGTTGTTCCATTTTTTTTTAGTTAAACGTATATTTGGCCAAAGTAGGGGTAGATCTTAGTAATTTCCTCTATTGTAATTTACTGTAATAATAATTTTTTATGATTATGTGCACAAGAAGTGGAGTTTTCTTATTGGTGTTCATAGTACAAGGACGTGAAGAGGTTGTAAGTAAGGCTCAATTAATCTCTAACTGCAGGGAAAACCGCTAAAACCGTCCCTCGGAACACCCATCCTACGCGCAGGTATTATTTTGGAATATCTAGGTGAGTTAGCGCTTAAAGGTTTTATATAGATAAGGAGTTCAACGACCTTTCAAGGTAAGTGTAAGAGTATATAGTAAAAGTGTTGAAATGGTACACCCCTAAAAGGTATTTGCGTTCATACAACCCATCCCGCACCAATGAAAGTTAACCCGTGCACCATCTTACTGTTACGTCACTTTGTCCCCTGTAGACTAAAATTAATTCAGGTACTTACGTCAGTTTAGCACGTAAGAAGCTAGCGATGTAGTTAATGTTTTCCAAACTAAAAAATTAGATGGGTTTCAACAAAATTACCATTTTATCAAATTTCCGCAATACTAGCCCTTCAGTTCTTTCAAACAATTACCCTCCTATTCTCTTAATTTAGTTGGCAACATTTACATTGTTGGTTACAGCTGTCAGACGTATTTCTGCCAGTTTCAAAATTATGGGCTCGGTATTTTACCTAGGGTCTCTGTGAAATAATATCTTATTTTCCTGAATTGAGAGTGTATGTAGCACAATGAATGAAGACCTTACATGTGATTTTTTCCAATGCTCCACCCGAAGGTACTACATTGGCCAGGAAGCGAGTTTTTTTACCTGGAAAATTTGGAATTTTGCTGAACCCTTGCTGTTCCAAGCAAGGTAGGGATCTTTAACGTGCGTGACAACACTCACACACGAGAGGACCTCCATTTTACCTCTCATCCGAACGAGGGTGTATTTTTGTGAAAAATGCTTGCCTAACACTTTTCAAGCGGACCGTGTCGGTACTCGAACCTGGGACCTGGGGCGTAGTAGTCACACACATACCAACTACGCCACGGAGCCGCCTTATGAATGAAAACCGCACACGCAACTCAACTAACTATCGAACCATCCAGTTTAGTCCATAATATCCTTATTTTATTTAAATAATTTCATTCACTGCTCTGAGAAACATTTGGAACTAAAAATTATCTTGGCAAGGTGTGGTTATGGATTAAAGTCCGTTCAAGTTAGCTTTGGCATACTTGTAAAATTTTTACTTAATTACGTTTAATACGACCTTTGGCCAAGATAATTTTTAGTAACGCATATTGTTTCTTGTGGAATTCTATTAATCAGAAACAGCACAAAATAACAATGCAGTGTTACCTCCCACATGATACGGAAGATTTAAGTGCCCTATGGGCACGCACGCGAGCTTCGACTTCGATAAATTTTATTTTCAGTTAAAGGCGTTTCCATACAATATATGATGGGCATGGGTGATCTTAACTAATGCAAAAGGACGCTCGAAGTACCGACATCATTTGTTATAATGCAGATTCTCACAACTATTGTTTCCGAGTTAAAAAATTTTATTAAAGTGATTAATTTATATGATAAAGCTAGATACTGAAGAAGAATGGATTTTCTTCTTTGTTGTTACTAATGAAGTATATGACATTAACTTTTATTACCCGCAGTGATTATCTTATTGGTTATCTTGGTTTTTGTGTTAGACAAATAATGTATTTGAAATGCATATCAGAATTCCAATCGACGTTGTCATAATTAAAATTATACGTGTTTTACACTATAAAATATCTGCGACCTTTTTTAATTGATAGAATTATTGCTATCACACATACTGGGTCATACGGCATTCATCTCACACATGGGAGATTAACAAATGCCTTGGAGACTGAAGATAAAATAGTCGCGTTAGTATGCGACCTGTTTAAGGGTTAAGGAACAACCACAATCTTACCTTTCTAACACGACAGCAGATGAGAACGTTAACCCAATCATCTACCCACAGCTCTTAGTACTTTCCTATTATTTTGGGTGCGTTTAGATTCTAGACAATTTTTGTTTATTTAAGCTAGCCTAACTCTTTTTAAAGTAAGTCCTTTTACAGCTTTTTTTGGTATCTTTTTCCGCTTGAACTTGCGCCCTAGAATAACACACACTTAAAAATCGAAAATCATCTCCCAGGTATTATAAGCATACACAAATTAATTTAATCCTAGATTTATGCAGTTTAATATTAGATTAGCTCACAATCTGCTTTGTGACGTTTATTTACAGCACAAATTAATTACCCTTTTTCTCCCTTGTTAATTCATTATCCGTTCGAATAAATTCCGTTTCTACCGTTAAATAAAATCGTTAATTCATAATTAATAATAAATACGCTGTCTAATGATTTTTTTTTTTTTTTTAAGGCGGCTCCGTGGCGTAGTGGTATGTGTGTGACTACTACGCCCAAGGTCCCGGGTTCGTATCCCGACACGGTCCGCTTGAAAAATGTTAGGCGAGCATTTTCGCAAAAATACACCCTCGTTCGGATGAGAGGTAAAATGGAGGTCCCGTGTGTGAGTGTTGTCACGCACGTTAAAGATCCCTACCTTGCTTGGAACAGCAAGGATTCGGCAAAATTCAAAATTTTCCAGGTAAAAAAAACTCGCTTCCTGGCCAATGTAGTACCTTTGGGTGGAGCATTGGAAAAATCACATGTAATGTCTAATGATTTTCAACTCAAATTCCTTTTGCTTTAAGAACGAAAATGAATTCGGTAAATTAAGATAACCCTTTCCCTTATAAATGCGTTCTCCGTTCGTATAAATTCTATTTCTGTTGTTAAATCTTACCGCCTAATTAATAATAAATACTCTTTCTCAGAATTCATCAACGCAAAATTTATGCTATAATTAACTAGTCAATAACTTGTTCTAAGTATCCGATAATTGATTCTTATGTGTTTTCCATCGAAAGATTCGTCGAACTGAAGCCGCGTAGTATCCGATAAAACCGCGTTTTTCCAGTTTTAATCCTTAGCAACAATATTACTTTGAGCTCTGGTCATTAATTAAACGAAACTAATATTCATTTGGTTTTCAACTTACACGACAAAAACATCCGTTCTGGTTTTCCTCGTTTTGTTTTCCTTATGAAAATTTCGCGCACGCCTTACAGCGTGATGGGTATTTATGGTTTAGTAAAATTGTACTTTTCGACATCAATAAATTAATTTTATTTAAACTTACTATAGCTTCTTCCGGTGGCCCTTAAAGCCACGATGGATGGTCGCCCTTTTGTTGTAATGGGAGGACAACCCCAAGGCAGGATCACGCACCCCTCTCCTTCGTCGCGTCATTAGATACGATAGGAGCAGGTCCAACGGCACCAACTCGAGGGAGAGTGCGTAAGTAATAATTGACACCATTTGGTAACCATACTTGGTGGGCTTAAACGGATTACGGTAAGTAATCGTAACCGTACGAGGATGTTATAACTGTTGGGTTACCATGTGCTTTAATTTTTTGTGCTAAATTTTTATTAGTTAAGATATTATCCTGCCAATAATGCTTGTGTAATTTTTATATTTACAACCATTAAGAGCTGTGGTTTTTAGTGTTCTTTTTGGGTTTTGTTGTGTTGCGAAATAACGTAAAGGGTAGGCACGTAAAAACGGCAGCTCTCCATGTTAGAGAGGATTTCTGTTGATCTTGTAAATATGTGTAACTTGTAATTACGGATTGTTTATTTGGTGGTACTATTATGCTTATGTACGTAATTAATTTTTATTCTTTTTTTGTTAATTAGAAATGTGTGATTATGGTTAGGAGTGTGTTATTTGTTTACTTTTATTTCAGGCCTGATTTAATTTGTGTAGGTATTCTGCCCCGCCCACTCACCGATTGAGTCCAGTCAATTTCTCCTTCTTTCTTCTTCCTTGATTTTCTTGACTACGTCATTGTACGTAACATAATTTTTGAGCCCTGGCATAGGGCGCGATTTTTTTTGTGATGAATTTCTGCTTCGAGTTGGTTTTAGTTAATTTTTGCTCCGATTTTTTGTTTATTGTTAAGGCCTAAGTTCCTACAGCACTGATACTACTTATGTTTCGTCCCTTATGCGCAATATAATTGGTGAGTTAATTTCAGATTATTGGACTTTTATTTTCGCCAATAATCCTAGTCCATTGGAAACGCTGGCACCCAAGATTTTTCTTTTTCTCTTTCCCCCTCTTAATATTTTGTTCTCCTCATCACGTCTAGAGTTGGTTTTTTCTTTTTTCTCAGACTTTTTCTCTTCTACCGCCCGTCCTTTCGACGTTGTAGGTTCTAAACTGTGCTACGGGTCACCAAATCGTTTGAAATGCCATTTATTAATTGATTGTTCCTTTTTTCTTGGTGTACCATGGCATATTGGCGCATCCATATAAATCGGTTGCGAAAAACAAAGCTACAATACGAACTAGCATCTGGAGGCTTTGACCCCGAGGATAATGTCGACGAGTTACGCAGTCCGTACAGAGTGCGTACCGCATGAAACGTGAATCAGGATTTAGTCCTGTTTTCGTGGAGCCTGATTTTGCTTCCAAACTGGTAGCGGTTACGGCCGCTGTCCAAGAGCTAAAACAAGCTCTGGCTACATTTTGTGGGTACAAATCTTCACCTGCGTTTAAACGTATTAGATCCCTAAGGTTACATACCAAACGACGCTGCTCGAGAATGTCTCCAAAGCAGGAGAACCGCCAAGCCCATAACCAATTACTGCTGACCTTAGCTAATCTCCGCGGCTCCTTTGACACAAAAATAAAAAGAATTTCGTCATACTGATACGTTATCCGAAACTCCGATAGCTACTTCAAGCCCGGCACACACTACGAGTGTCGATTCCGATGAACCTCCTTTGCTCACTTCCGACTCGGAATCGGAACCTGAACAGGAATCCGTTTCCGCTACTCCTTTGTCAGCTTTCCACCAATACATCCCGGTGTCGAAGTGGAATAAAAATTTTTCTGACAACCCATAATGTTTCCTTTTTTACCGCTGACTTTCTTACCTCCAATCCTAACAACAAACAACTTTCTTTCTTAACTCGTTTCAAGTTTCCTAAACTACCGTTGCATCTCCTATATCGCGTGCTACAACTACTACGTCCCCTGCTGTCCCTGTTTTGCGGAAAACTGCCCCTAAAAGGCAGAAATTTGTCTATACTGATTACAAACCAAAAGATGTATGTCGGCAAAGTTCTAATGTCCTTGATCTTGTTTCGTTCTCCTTCTGGCGGCGTAAACGCCTTAAGTCCAATATCTAGTCCTCGTGCCCCAGATTCTTATGAGGACTTTGGTCTCCCTCGGACATGATTTTTGGACGTTGCAATTTTGTTTCACCTCCTTGTTTTACGGGGTTTTCTTTCGTCTTCTTGCGTTTTCTTGCATCCGTGTGGGTCCGGGAATAGAATAGCCCTATGGTACGACCTGCCTGTCGTAAGAGACGACTACAGGGCTCCAACACATACACACGCACACTTTATACACGCACAACACATACACACCACTTCTTACACACCCCTCCCCCCACACATACACAGACACACACACACATGCTGACACCTACTCACACACACTACAATGGGATTCTGTTTTATTTTCGTTTCTGCAATTCATAGTTTTTTTGGGTTTTGTACTTGGTGTTATTTTTTTGGCTTTTTTTCTTTTTTTCTCGTTTCTTTCGTTCTACTTTCCTTTCCCTATCCTTTGCTGGTCTTCCTTGCTGTCGGTCCCTAGTCCGATTGTGTTTCGTCCACTCGCTGCTGTAGTAGATGCTTTCTAGTTCGTCTTTCGTTCTTCGGAAACCACAACTTAGTCGACTTTAGGACTAGTTAGCCTTTCTTTTCTTCGGTTCTTCGGTTTTGGCTACCACAGTTTGCAGTACACAGTTTCCTTTTACCCGCGTTCTTCCTATCTTCCTCTCGTTCTCCCATGTTGTCCCTTTGTTTACTTGAGGCTTGACCTTTGGGTCCTGTTTGGGCTTGTACTGTCGGTTTTCTTCCTCGTTCGTTTTCTTCTTTTGAGGTCAAAGACCTTCCTGTTTCTTTACTAGAAATATCAGTCCTCCGACGACTTTTCTGCAGTGTCAATGCCGTTCCACCTTAGTTCTTGTTGCTTGCATCCCTATCTTCCTTCGTTTTTTCCTCTTCTATTATTGGTCCTTCGAACTGGACGGGAGTTCTTCTTTTTTTGATTTTGAGGTGTCTCCTTTTTTCTTGTTCTGTTTTTTTTGGGTTTTGTAACGAGTTTTCTTTTAGTTTTTAAACGAATTTTCTTTTTGGTTGTTTGCGTTTTTTTGTTTGGTCCTGCCCACC
The DNA here is from genome assembly GCA_036346225.1 of Platerodrilus igneus. Classification (NCBI taxonomy): domain Eukaryota; kingdom Metazoa; phylum Arthropoda; class Insecta; order Coleoptera; family Lycidae; genus Platerodrilus; species Platerodrilus igneus. The sequence continues at coordinate 3,654,848 of JARFIW010000864.1, read as the reverse complement.
CCCGGATTTTGACTTTCCTTACCCCGACCTTTTCATTTTGCCGGGGGAGATTTGTTACGTTTATTTTTATCACAAATTAATTACCCTTTTTCTCCCTTGTTAATTCATTATCCGTTCGAATAAATTCCGTTTCTACCGTTAAATAAAATCTTTAATTCATAATTAATAATAAATACGCTGTCTAATGATTTTCAATTTTAATTCCTTTTGCTTTAAGAACGAAAATAAATTCGGTAAATTAAGATAACCCTTTCCCTTGTTAATGCATTCTCCGTTCGTATAAATTCTATTTCTGTTGTTAAATCCTACCGCTTAATTAATAATAAATACTCTTTCTTGGAATTCCTCAACGTAAAGTTTATGCTATAATTAACTAGTCCATAACTTGTTCTAGGTATCCGATTATTAATTCTTACGTGTTTTCCATCTAAAGATTCGCCGAACTGAAGCCGCGTACTATCCGATAAAACCGCGTTTTTCCAGTTTTAATCTTTTGAGTTCTTGAGTTCTTTGAGTTCTTTGACTTCTGGTCATTAATTAAACAAAACTAATATTCATTTGCTTTTCAACTTACACGACGAAAACATCCGTTCTGGTTTTCTTTGTTTCATTTTCCTTATGAAAATTTCGCGCACGCCTTACAGCGTGGTGGGTATTTATGGTTTAGTAAAACAGTACTTTTTGACATTAATAAATTAATTTTACTTGTACTTACTATAGCTTCTTCTGGTGGCCATTAAAGCCACGATGGATGGTCGCCCTCTGTTGTAATGGGAGGACAACCCCAAGGTGGGATCACGCGCCCCTCTCCTTAAACCCGTCATTAAATACGGTAGGAGCCGAGCCGACGGCAGCAACTCGAGGGTAAGTGCGTAAGTACTAATTGACACCATTTGGTAACCACACTTTGTGGCTTTAAACGGATTACTGTAAGTAATCGTAGGCGTACGAGGATGAGTTATAACTGCTGGGTTACCAAGTGCTTTAATTTTTTGTGCTAAGTTTTTATTAGTAAAGGGTAGGCACCTAAAAACGGCAGCTCTCCATGTTAGAGAGGATTTCTGTTGATCTTGTAAATATGTGTAACTTGTAATTACGGAATGTTTATATGGTGGTACCATTATGCTTTTGTACCTAATAATTTTTTTTTTTTATTAATTAGAAATTGTATGATTATGGTTAGAAGTATGTTATCTGTTTACTTTTATTTTTGGCCTGATTTAATTTGTGTAGGTATTCTGCCCCACCCACTCGCCGATTGAGCCCTCTCCTTTTTTCTTCTTCCTTGGTTTTTTTTATTACGTCATTGTACGTAACTGAAAAGGGCGAAATGGAACTTTGTCATTTATGAATATACGAGGCACCCATTACTTTTCAAAGTCATTGTTCTAAGTTTTAATGTCGAACTGACAACCGCTCTTCCAGGCATTGCTCAGTGCGATATTTTCGCTTTTTTGCGTAGAATTGATAACCGTCCGTCCAGGGATGGCTCAGCTCGACAACACTAGTGACTTTTGCGGGGGTAGCGATCCAGAACTTTCAATATATTTGGGTTCCAAAGTATCAGATGTGGGATTTGACAGTGAAGGATCTGCTTCCACTTTGCTAGACGTGGAAAATTCGTTTGGTTGGTTTATGTATGAGCAGTTTAGTGTGGAACGGTAGAAAAGAGGTGCGACACTGCGCTGATCGATTGCTGGAACACTTATGTGCACCAGTTGTAGAGATGCGGGGCATAGTATGTATCTTCATAGCGCAAGGGAGTTCATCGCCATGTATGAGGCGCTAATAAAACGTTGTTGTACAAACATGTGCAACAATTTTACAAAAGCAACTTGTGGAAATTGGTGGCATGCGCCACTGACGTAAAAACATTCTACTTCCCATTGATGCTGCGTATGAGAGATATCGAAAGTTGTTTAGCAAGGCTTCTACGTGCAACACATTACCTAACGCGGTTGCGTTACATTAGGAGGTTAATGTGAATACTTGCTAATCTATTAAGAAAACTAAAGTTATATAGGAACTCGGATTATTGAAGTCCAATTCGTGCGAGCCCAACACTGTTTGGATGTAAATAAGATCGATGCAAAAAGTTAGGGAGAAGAACTGCCTCTACACCCTCACCAGAGAAGTTTTACGAAGATTGACGAGTGCTCCTGAATACTATGAACCTGGACATTGTCATCAAAGATTGTAGGCTAAAGGGTAAGCTCTTCCAACTCTTGACATTAGACATCTCAAGGCCTTTGATACAGTGTCTTAGGGTTTGATGATCAGAGCACTTCGTCGATTTTGGATAGAGAAGAGAACTCCACATTTTATTATGGATGAGTATGATGGAATAAAAACGACTGCTGAAGTCGGTAGGTCTCGGATATTCAGTATATGGATAACTAATGGGGTTTAGAGGGACCCTTTAGGTCCCATCTTATTTAAACTCATTATAGATAAACTTATTTGCACACTACGAAATCTCGAATGTAGTCTGACCACCAGAGTTGATTTGCAGGCAACGACTTTGTGATATTTGGATGATTTGCATTTACTGGCTAAGGCCTCCAGAGAAGGACAACGGTGGGTTTTCTAGAGGAAGTAACTATGTGTTCGTGGAATTGCTGGGGGGAACAAAAACTTTATTTTTTAACCGACGAGGCCAATTTATTAGGTCGCTGGGGGCAGGTCTCGAACCAGTTGGGCATGGTGACCTGATAAAAATTTAGTTATCAGGTAAATCAGCATGGGGCAGAAGATGCTGACTCTCAAAGATTTTCACCCACAGCTGCCCCGTATAGAAAAAACGTATTCAAGCCTGTTCAAAAAAGGTCAAACTAAAAAATTAAGTTGACGCCACCTATTCAGAGTTAAAAGAAAAGAAAGTAGTTTATGGCCCATTCTAATAAAAAACAAAACTAGGTGAAAATTACTATACTCTGCTTTCCAAAATTCTTACATGTAATACACTAGTTTTTGTTGAACACTCCAAGTACACCAATTTTTAACTTTTTAAACAAAAAATAAGTTAAACACACTTATTGCTTCAATAAACTTAACACAAATAAGATAAAATTATTTGGAGAGATAATCAACTGAGCCCTTGCTAACTCACAAATCTTGTACTACATTAAACAATTAAAAAAGTAATTAAATATTAGGTAGATGCTTATAAAGTATTCATCATCACGTCTTCCATCCTGGAACTGGTTAGACGCGTACCCACATTGTTTCCTAATTTTAGCTAACCTACACTACTCCCTGAAATTTTCGCTGTCTGCGTGCAATAGTCTGATTTAGGGCTACCTCTATCTCTTTTTTCCTATCTCTGCTTGTAATATATCCCGTACTATTCCCCAAAAATGCCTTAAAACGTATCATGACCTTCTGTTTTTCCTCTTTTTTTTTTCCACAGATATCTTTATTCCCCTAATATTTCTATAACCTCTTTGTTATTAACTTTGTCTGTCCATCCTATCATCATCATTCATCTGAAGCACACCATTTCAAAAGTCTTCTACCGTTTTTCTGTCTGCTTCTCCTATGGTGTCCCTATTTCATAGACGTACTATGCTGATCCCCACACAGAAGTTTTCAACAATTTTCTCCTTGTTTCTATATTTGTCGTCTTCGAACAGAGCCACTGCTCTTTCTTGTTAGATGCAGTGGCATGTGAAGGGGGTAAGCAATCTGCGGCTACCAAGATTCCCCAACATTTGAACATTTACCAAATTGATAGTTTCCAATATATCCTTTTACACAATCAACATTCGTTGAAAATATTTCAAAATCAACATCAGTAGTTGTTTATAATAATCATCAGATCTAATTATCGTTATTCTTTTGGTCATTCGGTTTCCGTCTCGAAACTGTTGGACGCATACGTCCACTTATTTCTATTCTGAGCTAGCCAACACAGTTCCCTGAAATTCCCACAGCCTAGATACAGCTAGGTTCCCTTGTATTGTTTTTTAAATATATACCCTATTTCACCGATATTCAGTGGTATGTGACGGGGGTTAAGGAACCTGCGGCTACCAAAATCCCCAACACTTAGACATTTGCTGAATTTGTAGTCTTCCAATAAATCCATTCGCACCATCAACATTAGTTGAGAATATTGCAAAACCAACATAATCATCATGTTGAAGTACAATTATTTTTTCATTAAGTTTTCAGTCTTGGAACTGGTTGGACGCGTACCTCCATTGATTTCTATTCTGAGCTAGCCTACACATTTTCCTGAAATTCCCACAGCCTGTATCTTTGACTATCTGTGTGTAATAGTCTAACATAGGTCTGCCTCTACCTCTTTATTTTCTTATCTCTGCTTTTGAACTTAAAAGTTTTACTATGTGCCAATAATACACAAAGATGTATACAAACATTAAATAATGCATTTAATATCACAGATAATCGATTACTATAGCAATCACTCAGATCATTACTTGAAACAGTTCAGAAAGTTCAGGAACCAGTTTTTCGACGGCCGGGAAAACTACTTCCAACACTGGAACAAAGCGTTGTTTGTTATTTTGAAGCAACATCTAGCAAGGCAACAATACCAACCGATTGAAAAATAAATTCTATTACGTTTTTAAATATTTTGGAAAACCAAAAAAGATTTTTAAACCAGCATGAAAGTGTATCTCATATAAAAACTATCACACTTCATAACCAGACCATAATTTATAAGTTGAAACAATATTTCTAAGTCCAAGTATCAATTTAAATTACTTTTATATTACTCTAAATTAAGTTGCAATTCACCCTAAATTAAGTTGCGCTACGAACAAAATTATGTTAATACTAATAATTTGTAGAAATTCACTTATTGGTCTGGGGTCAATCACATGACCTACAAGAAGACATCGCACCTGCAGAAACTAAAACGCTTCACAATAGAAGCAAAAACCGATGATAAAAAACTGGATGTTTTATGGGCTAATCTAAAGATCCCCATTGCAACCAACCGATTGGCGTCCAATCTCAATATTTCACAGTCATCGGTCGATTGAATTTTAAAAAATGAAAAGTATAAACCTTATTAGGTACAACTGTTACACAAGCTGGTGGAAGATAATTTTGACAAGATACTACAATTTTGTGAATAAATGTCAAATATTTGCAATAATGTAACACTTTAATTGTAGACAAATACATAATGCACTTCATGCTATGTGAGTTGCCGGAATTTAGACGAAAGAAGCTCAGCCAACGTATTTGAAAATCTGCGCAGCCGTGGTCCAGATGTCCATGCACATCAAGCAGAACTGGAAAGGAGGATTTTTGTCCTGGCATGTAGTCGATAAACACATGCTTTTAAAAAAAAGCTGCAAGTTTTTCGAGTTAACATGGGTTGCAGAAAACTCCACTTATGGCAGTTACACATTGCTTGGGATTGGGCAATAGCACCGGGCTATGCTAGTAAAAAGAATGGTTTAATGCTAGATATTCATAGAACAGTTCCTTACTCTTAGAATATGGCGTCTTAATTGTTACTAACGTAGGTTTCAATTTTTAGCAAGCAGTTTAGATGGCAAAATTTGTGGATTCCAAGTTTGTACGAGAAAATAGATTTCAAAATAAAAACAGTTATTGTCTAATCACGAAATAATTGTAAACTTTTGGGAAGGAATTCTTGTTTTTCGTGACGCAGATGGCGGACTCACGATGCTATGAATAGACAGGTGTTCAGTAATTTTTGTTGCACTTAATATCGCCGAGCTGCGGTGAGTACAATTCCCTTATAATGAACAAGAAGCATCAACTCGTACTGGATGAACGTTTTATTAGAAAAATCCACTTTGTTAAACTGAAAAGTAATTAGTTAGCATCTTTTTATTTACAAGTTCGAAGGTTATCCTATTAAAACAAATCATATTTTTATTTGCTGTAGTTAAATTGATTTGGCAATTTTTTATGTAGCCGTATTCTTATGTTAAATACTTGATAAGAACATCACTTCAAAACAGCATATGTAATGATAAAAATCTAGTTTTCCATGTTTATTTAAAACAGATGACACTTATGTTACTAAGTAAGTTTTATATTGAAATAATTCATGATATGGAGGAAATTCAGTAAAACCTTAGAAAGATTAAAGTATAAACTAAAGACAATTTTTGTTAGCTATATCAAAGATCTCTGATTATAGCATGTGACTAATGTAATAAGATATTAAGTAATTTTTTTATGACAGGTCTTGCCTGTTAGTAACTGTGATTTTTGCCTACTTAATATTTTCATCAGCATTCACTTTCATGCCATCGTATTTACACTGTAAATTTTTTAAAATTTTTTTGTACAAGGATGAAGAGAAATAAATTTTATTAGATACTAGTCAAAACTCACAATCGTTTTATTTCTAACAGTTCAATAAAAGAAATAAGTAATATATCCCTTTTGATTGAGATAATGAAAAGTAAACTGCTTGCTAAAAATTGAAACCTACGTTAGTAACAATTAAGACACCATATTCTAAGAAAAACGAACCGTTCCATAAATATCCAGTATGAAACAATTCTTTTTCACTAGCAAAGCTCGGTGCTATTGTCCTAATCCCAAGCAATATATAACTGCCATGAGTGGAGATTTCTGCTACCGATGTTAACTCGAAAAACTCTCAGTTTTTTTAAAAGCACGTGTTTATAGACTACATGCCACGACAAGAGTCCTCCTTTCCAAATCTGCTTTATGCGCATGGGCATCCGGACCACGGCTGCGCGGATTTTCAAATACGATGGTTAAACTTCTCTCGCCTAAATTCCGACAACCCACATAGCATGAAGTGCATTCTGTATTTGTCTACAACTAAAATGTTACAATAGTAATGAAAATTTTGTCAACAATATTCTTTTCTCTGACGAAGCTACTTTTCTCCTTACCGGTGAAGTAACCAGACGTAACTGCGGATGCTGGTCATCTAAAAATTCTTTTTGGTTTTTTGGAGCACCATGCGCAGTATCCGCAAAAAGTTAATGTGTGGGTTGGCATTCTACGGAATCTTTTTATCAATGGCAGTTTATCTTAGGCTCTGTATTTGCAGGCATTGCAAAATCAAATTACACCTACTTGTGCTACGCTTTATCCACATTAAAACAACGAACACCTTCCTAATAACAGCAACAAGCTCCCGCAAGATGGCGCCCCACCATATTATGGTTTAAATGTTCGTCAATATCTGGATAACGTTTTTTCAAACAAATAAATTGAGAGACCAAGAAACACAGAGTGGCTGTTCGCCTGATTTAAACCCTTTAGATTTTTTCTTTCGGAATATGTAAAATATAGGTTTACAAAGATAAGCCCTATGATATCGAATATTAAAGATCGGTATTACAAAGATGATACAAGGAATTTTCAATTAATTTTATATAATTCTTTTCGGGTTTTGTCAGTCGATTGGATCATTATCAAATTACAAAAGGAGGACAATTTGAACACTTAATTTAATTTACTTAATTATTAAATTGTTTGTAATGAAAAGATTGTGACTGATAACTCTACTGCAAATAATTTTGTCTATCTTAGATGTGCCTAACATTTATTAAACACTTAAACTGATGTTTTCTTGCGAAAATGTTATTAAATAAATTTAAAAAACCGACTAATAATAAAGCAAAGAGAAAAAAATGCTGTATCGAATCGTAGAGTAAAATTAAGAAGTTCTCATTTAAAAAATTAGATAGACGTCATACAAAACAATTCAAAAAAAAATATTTCAAGCATTCTAAAATGTAGATAGAAGTTTCATAAATAACTTTTGTATTGAACATAATTTCCTAAAATAAATAAAAACAACAATAAATCACCGTCTTAGTTTACTTTTATATTTAGACCAGTTACCTTGTCCTTTTTGTTTCTGTGAACCGCATAAACATTGTATCATTTAATTATAATTTACATAACATTTTTATCTTAAGTGGTAATAAACAACATCAATAGGTGATAGCGCACACCTAGACAACTTTTATCTGCTCTTGAGAGCAGATAAGAACCAGTACCTGCACTACGTGTGCTATTTAGATACGAGGTATTTAAAGTATAGCTAGAAATACAACAAAATCTTCAACCTATTATTGAATCAAAATATTTATATATACATACACTCTAGTCAAACATTGATGAATACAAGTTTCACAACACCAGTACTATCATATTCAAATGCATTAAGAATCGAATCTTGTCCCTCAAAAGAACAGGCCATTACATTGAAAAAATTGCAAATTTGGAATTTAATGAGTACCAGCTAGCATTATGAAATTACTCAGACCTTAAATCTATTACAGATTCTTACGCTATGAGTTTAGTCTGCATCTGTGTATATCTACATCAAAACAAAAGAACAAGCAAATGAACTTGCAGAGAAGCAAATCAGATTAAGAAAACTATTAAATCCAACGAAACGCATGATCCTCAGTATACGGCAACTGTTCCAAACGAAATTCTTATAAAAGAACTTGAAAACCACAATATTAATGGCATACTACCAATTACACGGATTAAAATCACAAACCCCTTGCTTACGCAGTGCAAGTAACTATACTATCTCCCAAAATCCAATGTCCCAATTCCAGATTTAATTATTGTTAAACGTGATAACGAGTCCCTTCTAATATTCATAAGCACTGACAAATGTGAAAACTACTATCGCCATGGACATACTACTGAAAAATGTAAAAAAGCAAAGAGCATAATTACAACCTTAGTACAGTACCAAAATCCTTTAGAAACACAAACGTCAGTTCTCACATTTAAATCATTATTCATCAATAAGAAAAGACCGGGAAGAAGGTAACTAGGCCTGTGGAGGTGTTTTAATATTAACAAGCAACTCAGTGTACTATAAAACCTTAGAACTACAAACCGCTCTTCAAGCAGTAACGATACGAGGAACACTATTTATGTATTGAGAATAGAAAGAATAAACAAATAAATTTGATGAAAAATACTTTTATCGCTTTTCAAAATAATCGCCTTTAAGATCTATACACTTTTGCATGCGATTGAACCACCCATCAAAGCACTTTGTCTAGTCAGAAGATGGTAGCTCTAAAACATGCGTTTTGAAGACCTCAGCCGCTTCTTCGAGCGATGAAAATCATGGTCCACGCAGTTTATCTCTAATTACTCGAAACAAGAAGAAGTCATTGGGTGCCAAGTCGGGGCTGTAAGACGGATGACCCATAAATTCAATCTTTTGTGTGTCCAAATTCCTGTTTGTTGCATGTGATGTGCGTAAGCTCGCATTATCATGATGCAAAATGATTCGTCGTTTTGGGTTGATTTCTTTCAATTAACCGAAAACTTCAAGCAAACAAATGGTCGTATACCACGCTGAATTAACGGTCTTTTGATTTTCGAGAGCCACGGTTGTCACAGGACCGGTTTTCGTAAAGAAAAACGCCACCACTTGCTTCTTAACGTTTCGAGAACGAACAACTTTTGTTGGCTTTGTTTCAGATTGAAGCACCCAAACTTCTGACTGGTTTTTTCTTTCTGGCTTACACGCATGAATCCATAACTCGTTACCTGTGACGATGTTGTATACCGCTTTGGATGCACCACAGTTGTATTTTGAAATCATTTTACGGCACCAATCGACACGAGCATTTTTTAAGTATCTGTCAACAAATTTGGAATACAACGCGCACACAGCTTCCGAACACACAAATGTTCGTGCAAAATCTTATGTATGTTGGTCATGCTAATGCTTAATCATCTCTCGATTTCTTGATATGTCACATGACGATCTTCTTCAATTAGTTTCCGCACAGCATCGATATTTTCCGGCACAACAACCAATTTTAGACGACCTTCTTTAACTTTGTCCGTGAGCGAACTACGTCTACGTTTGAATTTAGTGTACCAGCGATATACAGCGCCGTGGATGGCGCTTCATCGTCAAAAGTTGAATTCAGTTGATTGATGCATTGTTCTTGAGTAAGACCACATCGACAGTCATAATAAATCATAGCTCGAAAATTTTCGCAAGTTAATTCCATATTTTGGATGAGATCAAATTTTAAACACTGCAAGAAACACAAATAGTGCTCGCACGTCAAAACGTACTGAGTATTTATAACCTCAAAAATGTCAAACTTTACGATGGCAATTTCAGATTTCACCTGGCAATACCGTGTTGCCAGTTCTCAATACATAAACAGTGTCACTTGTACAAGTAATATATTTCAAAAAGCGAAAATGTAACATTAAAACAGTTAGAAGACGTAATAACACAACTATCCAAACCATTTATATTACTAGCAGATTTTAACGCATTGTAACAGTTTAAATTTCTCTGTTAACAATACTATTGGTTAGGCAATATATTCTACTTATTCTGATAGATAGACAACCATACATACAGACCTCGTAGAAACGTGTTTGGTCGAAAACAACGTTTTAGAAACCATCTGTACGTAGGAGGGGATATTATCTACTTTGTTAGATACGCGAATATTATCTTCCTTTTTTGAATTAAGCACTGCACAAAAATGGGTCTTGCGAATTGTGAACTTGAGCTTAGCCTGAAAAGCATCAGGTATCTAAGTGCTCATAACTTTGAGTATTCACTCTGTAATAATGTGCAACGTCGAAAGTGGATAAGTGTACTTCGCTTTTATTAATTTGAAATTGTTAAATCTAATGAGGGTTTTTCACTTCAACACTTAATTACGGATTTACGCAAGTGTAATTTAGTTACGGGTTTACTTCAGCATTTAATTACGAATTCGCGTGACATTAAATTATTGCGAGAAGCAAGCAATAATAATTATTCCTGAGAGCTCGTGGAAATAATTTTGATCCTGGCTTATTCACTCTGGTATCAGAAATACATCTTTTTTTAATAGAATTCGCACATGGTGAATTCTAACCACTGAGTTTGGAACCATTCAAACATTATTCGTCGCTACTCTGAACGCACCCTGCAATGCCGCCATCATTTCTGAAGAGTATTTCTAGCAATTGTCCGAATAACCAATCTACAGTTTAATAAGTTATTTTGCATAAAATCCACAAAATTGCGTTTTGGTGACGTAATCGTAGAATACGGAAAGCTGTTAATCAGGCACTCTGTCCAATTGTGTTTTTGAAGCTGTTATCTTTACAGGTGTTGTCCTTGGTCGATCAATAATAGGAAGTTCTGGTTGAGGCCCACTAGGTAACTTCGATATCAACGTCTTAAATCAGGAGACAACAAATATATACATACCAAACACGCAAACAGATACTACCAATTTTTTCCTTTTATAATAGGAAAATTTTTAATTCTCTGAGTAGTTAAAACTGTGCTGTAACATTCATTTAAAGCAATACATAAAATTTCATTAACCCAAAAATTTTTTTTGCTGAATTAATTACTAATCTAGGGACTTCAATTTTGTACAAATCTGAAACAATTTAAAGCGACTCGATTTAAAATACTTGATGACTTCATTCAATATTAAAGTATATATTTAACAATTTGTTTATGCAGTTTGCATTGCAGCAATTTTTTTATGTTATTTTTTTTGTTCAAGTGTCAACATTTCCATTCTGTCAATATTAAATAGTTATTTTTATATAAATTTGGTTGAAGATATAGCATTGGTTAAGGAATTATTAATAATACATGTTTTTACTCACTAAAATAGTGGCACTGTGTTACTGTTTATTGAACTTGGATTAAATCAAGTGTATGGTTTTACTAGTAGGAATAACAATTCAAAGTTTATATTTTAGCAAGAAAATTTTAACCTCATTAATTTTTTTAGAAAGGTAAATAATTATAAAGGTTACAGCACATCACATAAACTGGGGGAATACAGGCATAAACGAAAAGGGAAGAATTATTGAACAACTTTTGCAAGACGAACATTTATGCCTACTAAACGATATGCTACTTAGCAATAAAACACAATCAGCAATTGATCTTACCATTAGTAACCAAATTATTATATCAGTACTCCACTGGAGTATACAGAGTATACAGCTTTAGCTATCACTTTCCGATTTTCATCCATAATGCATGCCTGCTACCCGTCCCCACTTATACTCAGACAACATGGGATCTGAAAAGGGCTAATTGGGATTTCTACAACATGCTTGCTAAATACACTACACAAAATTATATCTCTGTGGACCAAAACTTAGATTACTTTTACAATGCGGTAATTAAAGCCACAGAATTAGCAATTCCCAAGAAAACTAATAGCAATAACAAAAAACAAGTTCCATGGTGGAATGATGAGATCGGCAGATTAATAAAAAATAGGAAGAGGGCGTTTAGGAATTATATTAAAAATAAAACGATGGATAATTTGGTAAAATTTAAAAAATGTAGACCACTTGCAAGAAGTAAAATTTTAATAAACAAGAAAAGTACATGGGAAAATTTTGTTGCCATACCTTCAGCACAATCACCAATTAAAACCATTTGGAAAATATAACAAAGTATCCAAACAATTTTCACTAAAAACCATAACAGCCTTGAAAGTAGCCATCCAGTTAATAACATCTAACACAGCTTTCCCAGAAAAAAATTGCAAATTGCTTTAAATAAAACTACAGCCCTACATTCTTAATTTACAAAGAGAAATATGAAAACACCCTAATAAATTTCAATGCCAAGAACCAAAAATCTCTTGAAGAATTAGAGTCTGCTATAAACTTATTAAGATCTAGTGGAATAACTTCACAGATGTTTCAGAACCTCAGTAATAAAACCAAAAACGAACTCCTCAAGTTGCACAACCAAAGCACACTTCTAATATACTTGACAGATGAAAACTAGTCATTATAGTACCAATCCTAAAACCTAATAAAAAGCAGCTGAAGTAAACAGCTACAGGCCTATCTCCTTAACAGATGTGGTCTGCAAAACTCTAGAAAAAATAGTAAATAAAAGATTACAGTGAAAAATTGAGCATGATAACTTACTCATAAAACAACAAAATGGATTTAGACAAAAAGGAATATCATGGATAGTGTAACATCTATAGTTTCAGACACGCATGATGCTTTTCTTCATCGTCATCATTAAGTCTTCAGTCCTGGAACTGGTTAGAAGCGTACCTCCATTGTGTCTTATTCAGAACTAACCTACACATTTCCCTAAAATTCATGCAGTCTGTATCTTTCACTATCTGCGTGTAATAATCTGATCTAGGTCTATATTTACCTCTTATTTTCCTATGCCTGCTTGTAATATAGCACACACTATTCCTCAAAAATGCTTTAGAATGTATACTGCCCTTCTATTTCCCCTTTTTTTTTCAACTTATATCTTTATTCCCCCTACTACTTGAATAACCTCTTTGTTATTAACTTTATCTGTTCATGCTATCATCATCATCATACATCTGAAGCATAACATTCCAAAAGGCTTCTTCCTTTTTCTGTCTGCTTCTCATACTGTCCCTATTTCATAGGCGTATTCTTTTTCTGTTTTCTCTACACTCGAACAAACATTTACCCATTCTTGGTGACCAACGGTATTGAACTTATTTTCTAACTTCCATACATCATCTAATTTAAAAGTTGTGTTATTTGCAGAAACATGATTTTTTACGATTGCCCATATTTTTTCAATAAGTTCAGGATGATATGGGGACAATCGCAACACTGTATGACCATGTTCGTTTCAACAACATATTGCTTGCACAGAGACTTATGATGGTTAATATTTGCATATAGTTCTGATTTTGTATCTTTAAGCTGAAAAGGTATGTTTCTTTTCAGTAGCCAACACCTCATGTCTTCTTTTTTCCAAGGCGTAGTTGGATTTGGTTCCTCGGTCACATTATAATATGATGCATTATCCATCACCAACACAGAGTTTGGTTCAAGGTTTTGTAATAATTTATCTTGTAACCATTTACAAAAATTTCTATGATTCATTTCGTCGTGATAATTACCAGTTTTAAGTTCATACTTAAAAATTAGCAATCCGATCGGAACAAAACCTTTTTTGCCGCCAGCATGTATAATAATTAAACGTTTCCCTTTAACTAATGATGCTTTTGAACATTGATTTGAACCATCGTCTCACGACTTTGATACAGTATGTGAACTGTGCAGGTAAGTTTCACCACAATATATAATATTTCTTCCTTCTGATCGACATTGTTGTACTTTTCGTAAAAAATTGACTCGTTTGCTCAGATTTCTGATTTTTCAATTAAGACTTTACGATTGTCTTGGCACTTCTTCCAACGAAACCCCATTTTATGTACCAATCGTCTAAACGAATTGATTTTTCCACAGAAATTAATTCCTTCAGATTTGAAAGCTTCAAATATAGCCTGCATTGTTTATGGTCTGTATTCGAAAATCAATAAATAATTGTGCGCACAATTTCTTCTTCAAATTCATCTAATGTAGACTTTGGACTACCTTTCTTGATGGTTTTCCTTGGTGAGGTAAATTGTAACTTAGCATCAACTGACTGCATACTTTTAACTAACCCCGTATAAGTTACTTTTACATGAAGATACATGAACTACCTACTGACGTCCATGGCGTCGTTAATCGCCAGGTCTGCGGTTACTGAAGTATCCGATTATTCTATTTTATGATAAAGTTTAGAAAAAAAAAGTTAGCCAAGAGCGAGTCGAGCTCGCAATATTAGGGTTTCGTACCAATGCTACAGTGAGCAATCAATAAACCAAATTAAGCTCTTTTTATTTTTTATGCATATTTAAATATTATCCAAATTTGATTTTGATAACTGAAAAATGAATATATTGTCCCACATTGTACTGGTACATTAATAAATACGTCTATTTCTGTGTTTAAAAAACTTTTTCCCAGCAACTACTACACTGTCAAAAAAAAACGGCAGTTTTCCGATAATCTGTGACTCAATAGCTACTATCCCTATTAAAATTAAAATTGTAGCTTTGGAAATGTAAGAGAACAGAGAGGGACGATCATTTTTGACACATTTTGAGCTATATCATGAAGACTACTGGACCGAAGGTTATAAGAATAATATTTTTAGAAGTCTTCTAGAATCCTCTTTCAAATGATACCTCACACGATATATTTACTAAAACTTTTTTTCCTTTGACCGAATTAACCCCCGTCATTTTAATCTAAAAATATTTGTTTTCTATTTTCTGACTGTTGGTATATGTGCGCGCCATAAAGACCTAGCATTGTGTAAAATTTTAAATTCCTACGTTACATAGTTTTCGAGAAAAACCTCTGTGACAGACGGACGGACGGACATTAAAGTGATCTTATAAAGGTTCCGTTATACCTTATTAAGGTACGGAACCCTAAAAATTGGAGATATGATCTACCTACTTTAAAAATCAGGAATACATAAATTAGTTTTTAGATAAACGAATGTCCTATCTGCGTTGCATGTAGTACGTCTCTGAAAATTTGGAAACAATCTAAAACTGCTAAAAGATGTTACATCACACTTGCTACTCATAAATAATTCATACCGCTCCCAGACACACTATTGTAACATCTCTAATAGGTATTACTATTAATATTCATAAGAGGTGTCAAAACAAGCACCACTTCATTCGTTTGCCTTTAATACCTGAATTGAATAACATTACGCAAAAAAATTCGGCGAAAAGCCATACAAACGCACTTTGAATACATCGATCTTCACATAATCATCGTTTCTGTTACTTCGCGATTGCTTCCTTATACACAACGAAAGACCTGTAGATAATAATAGTCCTTTTGACAAGGCACAATATTGGCACTTGTTTATAAGATAATAAATGGGCACGGCACGATTCTGTAAGGATATTGCACGCGGATGTACATACTTAAAATGATGAAAATGAAAAGTGAAGTCGGAACCCGGGGCTATCTTTACTTAACGATCGTGAAAGTGCACGGTGTGAAAAATACAGGTCTACTTAAACCCATCACACTTTGGTGTTAATGATGAAGTCATATTTGTTTTTTGTTTTGCATGTGAAGATGAATCTCATTAGCATCAAGTGTATTGCGAAGGTTACGGTGTAGAAAACGCATTTATTTGAGGAAATGGAAAAAACGCAACTATCGCAGCTTTGACTGATGTAAGAAATGCAATAAAAAAGTAGTTTGACGTTAGTTGAATTGCACAATATTAGTGTACCTGTTCGTGCATCCAACAGATACATGTTAATTACTAAAAATAAGAAAGTGATTCTTGAGTAATTTTCGTTTAAAGAAGGCGTTGAGGACTGACTAATTACATAAAAATTGTTTCTCTAGACCAGGAAAAAATTCAATTAAAAATAGTAAAAAGAAAACACGCAATTAATCCTCATAAGAAAAATAATTACATACATGTATTTTATAATCTTCTTATAACTAAGAATCCGGATGCGCATAAATTAATAGAAAATTAGCTTACACTGACATAGCATATTATTGCCGCTTCTTTTTTTAAATAACATATGGTTCAAACAACTCCGCACATAATGCATTTTCTTTTTACGACCGTAGTTATAATTAATAATGTGCTTCACGTTTGTGAAATACTAATAAACCCTAGAGTTTCGCGCTCCTTTATAAAAAGCATTTTCAGAATCGAATTTGAGTGTCGCTACGAGGGTGTTACCCTATATCACAGTACACGTGCTGAACACAGAACAAACTTATAGAAAACCGAGAATCTCAAACTCATTTTTTGCGCTACACTAAAACTAGCAAACCCATTGGTTACCAGCACGTGTGCATATTTTACATACGAAAACTAAACCTCACGATCCTATTGAATGGCCACCCCATTAACGTTTTTTCAACATACACTGCATAGAGAAAAAAAGCATATAAATACAATTGTAAATTCGACAAACGACATTCGTTAGTATTCACCACAGCCTAAGGAATCCACTGGCAGTGCTTGTTATCGTTCGAGTGGGCTGCGTCTGAAAGTATGTAGGCTTGGTACTATTATTTGTTTAGTATATATAAGCAAAATAATTATAAAGTTCATAAATATATACAAATGAATTTGTATAGTTTCAAGCAGTTCGGAAGTCTTCGGTAATCTTCGGAACTCTTCGGAAGGCTTTGTTGTTGCTCGTGGAACCAAGTAAAACTTAAACACTTATTGAATGAATATATATACAGTTCAAAGAGGTGTACTTCGGTAGTCTTCGGAACTCTTCGGAAGGCTTCGTGTTTTACTTGTGAGGCAACGTGGATGTATAAAGAGTTATGGTATGGACGTATGTACAGCTTAGAGTAGTTCGGAAGTCTTCGGTGATCTTCGGAAGACGTCGTGGTAGTAGTGCCTTAGACCTCGTCGAATGCGTCGCCGTTGAACTCTACAGGGATATTGTCCCGGAGGTAGAGTGGCCAGACGCAATCGGTGTCATCACAATAAACGACTTCTCGCACGTAGTTTATTAACTGTTTATTGATGAATTATAGTGGCGTGTCCGAGGTATGGCGGCGGACAGCGTCACTGTCGGGGAATAAGCAGGCAATGGGGAGCACTGCTCGCTGAAGTTTTAAAAGGCTATGAAGAGCGCTGCTCGCTGAAGTGATAGCCGGCTATGGTGAGCACTGCCAGTTAATTTTTTAGGCTATGGGGAACACTAAAGAATGTCTTTAGAAGAACTTGTAGTTATACACTTTCATTTCCTATGCTGCCTGTGTTGAAAAACGTTAATTATGTCTTTAACCACTAAAATTGTGTGCATCAATTTTCAGTGTAGAAAAATGTCCAAATTTTGTTTGGTTAATGAGCGTGCTGATTTTTGGTTAGCACAAAAAATGAGTTGGAAATTCTCATGATTCTCTAGTTTGTTCTGTGTTCAGCACGTGCATTTTTATATAGTCAACATGCTCACCATAGCCTGCTAATACTTTAGCAAGCAGTGCTTCTCATTGCGTGCTTATTCTCCGTCAGTAACGCTGTCCGCCGCCGTACCTAAGGCACGACGCTATAATTCGCTACCATAAAATTTTTATTAAACCACGTATGGGCAGGAAGCTCCATTCTGTCCACTAGGCCTGCAGGAAGGAAGTACAGAACACCCTCCAACGTGCCTTTTGAGCCACCTTACCACATCCGAAGCTGTCACATCTGCCGCCATCACCTGATCATCTTCGGCATCCACAAGAACTGCGGTGAAAATTTTTTCAAGCCGCCCTGACGACGACTACGTCCCGAGACGTCGTTTTCTGCGATAACGCCGAGTGTGTCTGCAAACTCTGCTTCCGGGACAGCACTCCCGTAGAGTTTCCCTGATGCAAATCCAATCACATCTTGAACTGGAAGCAATGTTTCTCTTCAACTTTTAATTTTTCGCCCACTTACTGTGGTCTTTCATATCACCGCATTTTAGCATTTTCTAATTTTCTAATTGCGAATGATTAAAATAATTTTGTTCCGTTATGCCATTTCTCCCACCATAAAAATCATATTAATTGCGGTCAGTATAATGTAACCATTTCAATCTTTGCTTAATAATCGGGTTATTGTCCCGTTAACCATATAACTGTCACTTACTTTGGCAGGTTTTCCTAGAATGTCTAACCGTATCTCCAATATAATCTTGTACGTTAGTGGTCTCTGCATTTCTTGCGTATCAATTTATTTCATTAACGTATACTGTGTGTTTTCCTTGAATATCTAACTGTATCTCCAAAATAATCTTCCATGTCAGTGGTCTCTGCATTTCTAGTGTATCAATTTATTTCATAAATGTATACTGTGTGGTTTTATCTATCGCATGACGCCCTGCATTCTATACTGATTTAACAATCTTGTGTTACATATTTATTACTTTGTATGTTTTATGGAATATTTTAATTCAGTGATTTTTATTATCGAGACATCTATCCTATTTAATGACTAATGCATTATTTTATTATTGTGTTAGATTATACCAATTTATCTTAAGAAAATTAATTTTTATTGTTTTAAATATATTAACTGCCCTAATTGAAATTAAATTATCTAAAACAAAAGAACTAAAATATCATGATTAATTAATTTTTGTTATTCGAGAAATCTACTATACAGAGTGCATTCATATTTAATATGTTCTTCTAGATTTAAAAGTTTTCTAGTCCCATCTAATTTATTTCTACCATAACACGACAGCGTTACAGGTTGTCCAAAACATCTGTTACTATTGTCGCATAGACTTACAACTTTAATTATAGAATTTGCGCATTTCAAATATTTACATCCAGGATTCAAAACTCTACATTATTTATTAAGACAACAGTTTTGGATATTATCAGCTAGAAGGGTTATAAAAAAACGCTTTCTAATTGTTTCAAATGTTTTCGAATGTCTCCGAAGACGTATTTACCACCCCTTTTCTTATATCACAGTTGATTTTTGTAGCCCCTTTTTTGTAACTCCACTTCGCTCACGTGGTTCTAAAGTTACCAAGCCCTACCTGTGCGTTTTTGTAAGTATTTGCACTAGTACAATTCATTTTGAGCTCACAATCGACCTTTCAACAGAGTTTTATTGCTGCATTCCGCAGACTAGAGCCCAGACATGGCTTGGTTTCAGTTTGTTACTCTGACCATGGGTCAAACTTGGTTGGTGTTAATAATCAATTTATAAATCTCGCTTAAGAAGCGTCCGAGAAATTTTCCATGCATTGGTATTTTAGTCCCTCCCTTGCACCTCACTTTAATGCTCTAGCGGAGGCGGGTGTAAAATCCTTCAAACTGCATTTTTCGGGTTTTTGGTGAGCAACGCCGTATCCTAGAAGAAATGAATATATTTGTCAGATTAAGGCTATTCTCAACCCTAGGCTCTTGTGTGCTTTAAGTACAGATCCCAACGATTTTATTTCGCTTACTCCTGGACATTTTTTGAACCTGCAACCCTTAAATTCATCAATTCCGGAGCCTACTGGATCTGAAGTTCTTATCAATAGCCTTACCAGATGGCAACTTAACCAGCGACTTCGACATTCTTTCTGAAAGAGATATTCTCTAGAATATTTAAATTCTCTGCAGCAACGGCAAAAATGGGATGAGTCTGCTTCCGTAATAGAGTTGAGGTCGTTAGTGCTACTAAACAACGATATCATGTCCTCATTTCGTTGACCACTTGGACGTGTAGCAGAAGTACATTCCGGCGACGATGGACATATTCGGGTGGCTACCATAAAAACCGCTACAGGCGACGGACAGTCGTTAAACTGCGCCCCTTACCCAATTCTTGGTTTGTTTTATTTTCCTTTTATTTTCTCATTTTTCGTTTTTAATGTACCTTGCTATAGAGTTAGGGAAAACAGTGCGTTTTAGCCGGCCGGTATGTTGATGCAAGAAACATTAAAAACAGCTTTTATTGTATTTCCAGTTATGCCCACAGTTATTGTAGTAAACATTTCAATTGCCCGTGGTCATTTGTAATGAGGAGTCGCTTCTCGTCCTTTTTATGATAAAGTCGTGTTCGTGTCCGTGTGTGTGTATGGTGCGTACGTGTGCGTGCGTGCGTGAGTATGTGCGTGCGTGTGTGTTTGTGTGTGTGTCTGTATGTGTATGTGTGTGTGTGTGAGTGTGTGTGTGTGTGTCTGTGTGTGTATGTGTCTGTGTGTGTGTGTGTGTGTGTGTGTGTGAGCGTGTGTGTGTGCGTGCGTGTGTGGCTACGTTTTATTACAGACGTATATTTTCGTATTTAAAATTCAGTTTAGTTCCTGGTTTATGTGTATTAGTGTAACTTTCCAATTCTTTTCATATTGGAAAAAATAATCACAAGCTTACTGATAGCGGAACCTGCAATTTACCAGCTGGTTAAGTGACTTCAATGTTTCTGTTCATTTCACCTTACTGTTAATCACTCTTCTTAACCGGTGGTCCAACTGCTTCAGAGCTATTTAAAGAAAAGTCAAATATTACAATTTATATTACGTTTCATTTACGTATGGTAACGGTGTTGTATTATCATACAGTGAATAGTGTGAGGACAAACATTAAACAATGATGAGTATATTTATACTTCATCAGTAATTAGAATGTGATATATAACTAGGGGTGGGCGATACGGGATTTTGCGTATCGAATATCGATACATATTCTATATCGATATGTATCGATATATCGAATATCGATATATATCGATACGTATCGATACGTATCGATACGTATCGATGCGTATCGATATGTATGGATGCGTATCGGTGCGTATCGATACATATCGATTCGTATCGATGCGTATCGATACGTATCGGTGCGTATCGATACGTATTGATTCGTATCGATGCATATCGATACGTATATTTACGTAGCGGTAGGTATAGATATATATATAGCGATTCGTATCGGAACGTTTAGATGTGTAGATTAAGTACACATATTGAGACGTAGCGATACCTATCGGTACGAATCGATACGCATCTATAAATTTTTCTACTCTTTCTTTGGGAATAAAATCACAAGATCGTTTTAAAAGAATATATTTACTGACAATTCGATCTTTCACTTAAGATTGTTTGTTATCAAAATAATTAAAGTTTCAAGTTTAATATTTGTGACATAAGTATGTATATAGGGGTGGGCGATACGGGATTTTGCGTATCGAATATCGATACATATTCTATATCGAATATCGATACGTATCAATACGTATCGATACGTATCGATACGTATCGATACGTATCGATACGTATCGATGCGTATCGATACGTATCGATGCGTATCGATACATATCGATACGTATCGATACATATCGAGTATCGATATATCGATATTTATTTTTTGCTGTATCGGGGGGGTCGATACGGGGGTCGTATCGATACGTATCGATATATCGATACGCCGACCCAGCCCTAATATAACCTTAAGTTTGTAAAAAGTTATAGACTTAACCATTAGCACCCCCCTTCTCTCAAGGAATACTACGTGGCGCAGTGCTTGCTATTGTTTCATCGCTTACCATGAACCCATTATGTTTAAAATATCATTTTAAAGCTATTTAAATTGTTTAGAAGCTATAGAAGAAACATTTTTCACAATGACATATGGGTAAAGATGTGTAGGCTGTTGAAGTTGTTGAATTTTCTTATTAGCAATAAATGTTTTCTTAATATTTAAGGGGTCCGGTTTATCAATGCATGGTTAGTTAACATAACCGAGAGGTATATTTTAACTTAAGGTTCATTCACTTATCAATTTTATTAACTGCCAGTTAAATTCTTAAACTTCTAGTTAAAGTAACTAGACGATAAAGTGTCGGTTAGCATCTTAATCTACTTAATCTACATGAGACAGTGCCGTTTTCGTTTTGTAGCATAACCTCAAATTTGGTATCGATATTTTAGGAAAAAATGGAAAGTTTAGATAATATAAGAATAAGCAAGGCGAATACGACTTTGCAGAGTTTCTGACGTGAGAACATAGACCTTATAGGGTTGAAAAGCGTATTGACCACTTTGAAAAGTGGGAGGATCGCGATTTTTATGTCCGCTTTCGTTTAAGTAAACAAACTGTTATGAGGGTACTGAATCTGATTGAACATATTCTAGAAAACCCAACCGACAGGTAGGTTGAACGTTAAATAATTTAAGTTTTCACATTGTATGCTTTAATTTCAGAAATCATGCAATTCGTCCAATTGATCAGCTATTGCTGTGTTTGCGCTTTTATGCTACAGGGAATATGTTAGTAACAGCTGCAGATTTTTTAAATGTAAGCAGAAGCTCCGCTTGCAAAATTGTTAAAAGGGTGACTTCTGCAATAGCGGCATTAAGCCCACGTTTTATCAAAATGTCTGTAACAGCCGCTATCGTAGCAGAAGCTCAACTAAGCTTTTATAGCAAAGCAGAACTGCCAAGAGTTGTGGGTTCTCTTGATTGTACGCATATTCGAATACAGTCACCAGATAAAATAATTTATGCATTCCACTTATTTTAAACATGTTTGCTTTCTAGGCGGAAATCAAGCTGAGACATATAGAAACAGAAAAGGTTATTTTTCTATTAACACCCAAACAATATCATCAGCAGATTTAAAAATTTGTGATATAGTTGCTCGTTGGCAAGGATCAAGCCACGACCAAACAAATTTTAACAATTCTTCAGTTAAAAGCAGATTGGAGAATGGGGAATTTGGGAAAATTCTATACTTGTTGCTGATTGTGGATATGCAAACAGCATGCATGTAATAACACCGTTCACACAAACACATAATAGAGTTCAGGCATTTTACAATGAATCTGGTATAGTTAAAGAATTACTATTTAGTGGGTTTCAACTAGTAATATCTTTTGTGTTTAGTAATTCGAACTAGAAATCCAGCAGAACGTCAGTATGGAGTATGGAAGCGAAGATTTCCAGTTTATTCCCTTGGGTTGCGTTTAAAACTCCAAAGAACAATGGACTTAACAGTGGCCACTGCTGTTTTGCATAATATAGCAATTAACGAAAAGGAACAAGTGTCCGAACTAGATCTAGAACTAAATATAGAAAATATAGATTTCGACGCCATTTTGAATGGACCTGCACCTTGCCGAAGTTCTAGATTACTAGAACAGGTGAAATGGCTAGCGTGTTCTAATCAGCTAAAGAGCCAAACTATAGGTCCAACCAAAGTAGTAGGGTCGTTAGTGAGGAACCAGACTAAGACAGGTCCCCGAAAGTGGGTAGCGGCTCTTTCGGTACTTAGATGGGATAGGGGTCGGTATGGCAGTCTAAGACACACTGCCGTGATGTGGAAGGCAACAGAAAACCACCACATTACCTCCCAAGCACACAGTGTACCTAAATTATAATAAAATGATGGCATTCTCTGGGATAAAAGATTCCGGAGTTAAAATAGTCCCCCATTCGGATCTCCGGGAGGAGACTACTTCGGGGGATGCGATCGGAAAGTTAAAAATAAGAGTCGGGAACAATTTGCGAGTCGGAGCGTGGAATGTTAGAAGTATGAAGCAAGTAGGTAAGCTAGAGAACCTAAAAATCGAAATGAATAGGTTATCACTAGACATAGTAGGGGATCAGCGAAGTTCGGTGGCCAGAGGCGGGGGATTTTTGGAGTGGAGACTTCAGGGTAATTCATACAAGAGCAGAGGAAGAAAATTTGGGCGTGGGAATAGTTATGCGGAAAAAGATAGGATACTGTGTAGAAAATTACTTACAAAAGAACGAAAGAATACTCATGGTTAGATTAGAATCTAAACCGGTAAACACAGTAATAATACAAGTATACATGCCCACCTCTAGCTACAATGACGAACAGGTAGAAGCGATCTACATAAGATATCAAAGACATATTAAGATACGTAAAAGGACACGAAAATTTAATAATTACGGGGAATTCTAATGCAGTGGTAGGTGAGAGTAGGGAAGGAGCGGTAGTAGGTTTGTTTGGTCTAGGCACGAGAAACGACAAAGAAAATAGGTTGGTAGAATTTTGCGACAAGAACAATTTAATCATCACAAAGACATTATTTCAACACCATGCTAGAAGACGATATACGTGGAAGATGCCAGGAGATATAGGAAGATATCGAATAGATTACATTCTTGTTAGACAACGGTTTAGGAATCAAGTAAAAGACTGTAGAAGCTACCCAGAAGCAGATATCGACACTGACCACAACATCGTAATTATGAAGGCCGCACAAAAATTTAAAAATTTGAAAAAAAGAAACGGAAAAAGGCATTTGGACTTAGAGAAACTAAAAGATAAAGATATTCAAGAAACATTCAAAAAAAGGCAAATGAATTGCTCAAAGATAACGAGTAAATATCTGATACTAAGAAAGTAGAAACCGAATGGAATAACATTAAATCCAGCCTAGACATGGCGGCCATAGATATTCTCGGGTACACACAAAAAAAAATAAGGAACCATGGATAACAAAAGAAAAATACAAAAATAAATCAGACGAAACAGGAAAACAAAGATACAAAGCCATAAAATGGGAAATTATTCGCAAATGCAGGAAAGCTAAAGAACACTGGATTGATAAAAATTGCAAAGAGGTACAGACTAAGATGCAACTAGGAAAGACAGATGAAGCATACAAACTAATTAGAATCAATATAAGGGTCGCGGGAGGAAACGTCATTATAGAAAATGTAGAGAAAGTGGGTAGATGGCAAGAATATATAGGGAATTTATATGCAGGAGAGGAACTAACAGCACTAGAACAAGAATCAGACATTGAAAAGAATGACCTGGAATGTCCTATACTTAGAGATGAGTTTGAATTAGCATTAAAAGGTCTGAAAAATGGTAAGGCGCCGGGTACAGATAAGGTGCAAGCAGAAACTCGAAAAGCCGCTGGGAAAGCAGTAACAGAACGTCTCTTCCAACTTGTAAGCAATATATATGAAACAGGCGAGATACCCAAAGATTTCAAACGTAACATCATAGTAACTATACCAAAAAGAAAGGCGCTGATAGATGTGAAAATTTTCGAACAATAAGTTTGACAGCACACGTGTCAAAAATATAAACTAAAATTGTACAAAGAAGAATGGAAAAACGGACTGAAGAAATACTAGAAGAAGACCAATTTGGGTTTAGGCAAAAGAGGGGAACACGGGAGGCTATTGTAGCTCTAAGAGTGATAATGGAGAAAGTAATAGATAAAGGGGAAAGCGTGTATTCAGGGTTTATAGATCTGGAAAAAGCATTCGACAATGTAAAATGGAGAAAAATGTTTGAAATACTCAAAAAGATTGGAATGAGTTATACTGATAGACGAATAGTACATAGCTTATACAAAGAACAAACAGCAGTAATAGAATTAGAGCAAGAAAGTAGAGAAGTAAATATTAGGAAAGGGGTGAGACAGGGATATGCCTTATCCCCATTAATGTTTAACTTGTACATAGAAAAGGCAATGAGTACTGTCAAATGCAGGAAGACATTTGGAATTAATATGCAGGGACAAAAGATTTATATGCTTAGGTTTGCAGATGATATAGCAGTATTAGCATCTAACAAGGAAGAGTTAGAAGCTGCTCTTAATGAAATCGAAACAGTTCTAACGGAGGGATATGGTATGAAAATTACCAAAAATTAAACTAAAGTTCTAGTATGCAAAAGAGAGGATAATAAATCAAAAACAAGAATACAAATAGGTAACGAGAACTTACAAGAGGTTAAGGATTTCTGCTACCTAGGAAGTCAAATAACCCAAGATGGGAAAAGCACAAAAGATATAAATCAAAGATTAGCACAAGGCCGTGCTAAATTTAACAAGAAAAAGCAACTACTGTGTTCAAAGACAACAAACATAGAAACAAGGAAAAGATTTCCTAATACATATGTGTGGAGCACAGCACTGTACGGCTGTGAAGCCTGGACAGTAGGAGAAGCAGACAAGAAAAAAGTAGAAACCTTTGAAATGTGGTGTTACAGACGTATAATGAAGATATCATGGACAGACACAGTTAAGAACGAAGAGGTACTAAAAATGGTAGGGGAAGAAAGAAATATGTAGAAAACGGTAAAAAGTAGGAAAGATAAGATGATAGGCCACTTACTACGGCATGAGGGAGTAGTGCGGAATATATTAGAAGCAGAGATAGGAAAAAAGAGAAGAAGAGGTAAACCTAGGTTAGACTATTGGACACAGATAGTGAAAGATGTAGGCTGTAGGAGTTTCAGCGAGATGTGTAGGCTAGCTCAGAATAGAAATCAATGGAGGTACGCATCCAACCAGTCCCAAGATGGATAAATTAATGATGAAGAAAGTAACTGTACTTAAACATGATGATTATTATAAGCAACTACAAGGATTGGTTGGGCAATATTCTCGAGTAATGTTAATTGTGTGAAAGGATTTACTGGAAAACTATTAGTTCGGCAAATGTCTAAGTGTTGGAGGATCTTGGCATCTACAGGCTGCTTAACCCCCTTCACTGAATCTCGGTGAAATAGGGCATAAAATTAGAAAACAATAAAAGGGGAACCAAGCTGTATACATGCTGTGTGAGAATTTCAGGGGACTGTGTAGGCTAGTTGAGAATATAAATAGGTGCAGATACGTGTCCAACCAGTTTTGAGACGGAAAACTTAATGACGAAAAAATAAGCGCAGATAAATCTGATGATTATTATAAACAACTACAGGTGTTGGTTGTGAAATAACTGCAACTAATGTTGACTGTGCGAAAAGTTATATTGGAAAAAATATTAAATCGGTAAATGTTTAAGTGCTGGGGGAACTTGGCAGCCAGAGGCTGCTTACCCCCCTTCACAACCAGTGAATGTCGCAGAAATAGGGTATATAATTGTAAAACAATAGAAGGGGACCGAAGTGCATATAACAAGAAAGAACAGCGCCTATGATGAAAGACAACAAACATTGAACAAGAAGAAAATTGTTGAAAGCATAAGTGTGATGCACAGCACAGTATACCTATAAAATACGGGCAGTGAAAAGCAGACAGAAAAACGGTTGCAGCCTTTTGAAATGCTGTGGTTCAGATGTATGAGGATGATAGCATGGACAGACAAAGTTAATAACAAATAGGTTATAGAAATAGTAGGGGAACAAGAATATATGAGAGAAAAAATAGAAGAAATAAAAGGGCAGAATACGTTCTAAGGCATTTTTGGGGAATAGTATGGGATATATTACAAGCAGAGATAGGAAGAAAGAGGTAGATGTAGACCTAGATCAGATTAGTGATAGAAGCAAACTGTGCAAATTTTAGGGAAATGTGTAGGTTAGTTCAGAATAGGAAGCAATGAGGGTACACATCTAACCAGTTCCAGAACTGAAGACCTAATGATGATGAGATTTCGACGAGGAGATAAATGTTGAACCACCCTTCAATAATAATGTACCCACGGCAAGAGAACAGCTATTGGAGGATTGTTTACGCCTTGCCTAATATAAATTAAAAGCATGCTCCTCTTATCTCTCGACAACGATTTGTTATTCGCGCATCGCCAAAGGTAAGCGCTGGTTACAAACTATAAGATAAGACAGTCGACACAGCTCTCTCTTAGAACACAGTCCATTGTTCAAATAACACATTCGCGCCGGTTTGTCGGCATTAATTATTAATTAATTAACAACTTGAGCACCTTTATTTCCCTTCCTTCACCAACCCTCTCCTGTCTAACCAATTATGTATTTAGTGGTGAGTGTAAAGTGATAATTGAACACGGGGTAAGTTTTTTATGCAACCACATTTTATTACACGTATAATTTTTGTTATTATGAACCAGCCGTTCCGCTCAGGCGTGAACATACCTTATTTTTTTGGCCTCTTCGACCGGTATGCGTGATATAATTGTCGTCGTGGTTGTAGAGGAGCTTGCTTTATGTTAAATTATTACAAAGTTTGCTCTTAAAAGTATTTGAAATAAATTCACTCTTATCGAATTGTAATGTTAACCTCGTAATTGAGTTTGACCTGCATGTTGATAAACGGTTATCAGCACAGGTGTTTGTTTATATTTGCATTCAATTTTAATTATAAAATACTCTTTAATTCAATTACATATTTGCGTGTAGTTTATGCTATTCTGAAAATGTCTTTCGACAGCATTTCTTTGCAAGCTCAGCAAGAAGCCTTATTTGGTCGCTTGCAAGGCATATGGGATTATGCTGTTTCCGCAAATGTAAGTAAATTAAACTTATTGGAAGCAAAAATGCAAAAGCTTCCGATTATTGAAAATGCTCTCGAAAAACTACAGGTAGCAATAATAGAATTTAACGCTACTAAAACCGACCCGAAACTACATGTAAAATTAAATCTAGCATCTTTCGACGACTTATTCGACGTAGTTCGTGCAAAATATTTAGAATTGAAAGAAAATTCTACAAAATCGGTTTCTGCGGATGCTCTGGCATTTAAGGGCCCATCCGTTGAATGTTTAAAACCCCTAGAAATTCCTGTTTTTGATGGTTCCATTGATAAGTGGAATAATTTCATTACTACTTATCGCAGTGTTGTACACGAAAACAAATCTATTCCAGTCTCATTAAAATATTTATATTTTAGATCGTATCTCGATAAGGAAGCATTAAGTGTCGTCTCTGATCTAGCGTTAGATCCCAATTTGTATGAGCAAGCATTTAAAAAACTTGTAGACCGCTACGACTCCCCGCGCAGAATTGTTAATTTTTATTTGAATAAAATTCTTCAATTTAAATCCACTGGTTCCTTATCAAATTTCATAAATACACATTTCAACGCAGTAAGCACTTTGAAATCTGCCCCCGACGTTGAAGATTTATCGGACTTTATTCTATTTTCTCTATGTTATCGTAATTTGGATCCTAAATTACAACATGCATTTGATGCACGCGCGGATTCTAATGTGCCAACTTGTGCTAAGTTGTTCGAATTTTTAACCGCGCAGAATAAAACCTCAGAAATGCACGAAGATGTTCAAGCCTTAAAACCCGTCAACGTAAATATGCCACCGCGCTTCAAATATAATCTAAATAAGTCTTTTTTTGTAAAAGAATCCACTAACGATGCGCAAGTAAAATGCGATCGTAATTCGTGTCCCTATTGTAATGAAGGGCATACAATTTACGCGTGCAAAAACTTTCAAAAATTAAATGTTTCCGATAGATACACCGCGGTAAAAAGAATGTTGCGTTGTTTTAAATGTTTAGGCAATCATATTAAGGGCTGCAACTCTAAAGGAAGATGCGGGTTATGTAGCTCGAGATATCATCACACCTTTTTGCAAAATGCGTCGCCTGTCTCGACTTCGGGACAGATAACCCCTGTGACCCCTTCCACATCCGATATGAAAGAGACAGTTTCTACATGCAATGTGTCTAATAATCCTAAAAATTATACAGTGTTTTTAGGAACGATTCAAGCTAAGATTCGGGACATCAATGGCGATTTTCAACCTGTAAGGTGCGTTCTTGATTCAGGGTCCCAAATCAATGCGATCACTTCTGCTTGCGTGCAACGGTTGGGTCTTAAATATGTTCGCAATCACAGTAAAGTGTGTGGACTAGCCAATACCGCTGTTAATTCTAAAGGGCTAGTCGATTGTTTTCTACTTTCCAATTATGCAGATCAACGAATAAATTTTTGTGCCTCTATTCTGCCAAAACTTACAGGTAATATCCCTGGTTGTTCTTTACCACGTGGAATTTATGAACGATTTAAACATTTACCCTTGGCTGACCCTAATTTCCATGTATCCGCTCCGGTAGAAATATTATTAGGAGCGGACATATGTTGTAGAATATTATTTTCGGATAACGCAAATAACCGTCTTGGTAAACCTCTAGCGATTGACACTATTTTTGGATACGTGTTATTGGGACAGGTGCCTTCTCCGCAAGGACCGTCAAACGCTACTTCGCTTTGTATAATGTCGCAACCTCTTGAAAGCGAAGTAAAAAATTTTTGGGCGCTCGAAGAAGTCTCGCAACCTCTTGCTGTGAATATTGACGACAATTATTGTGAAGCACATTTTGTTAGTACCCACTCTCGCGATGAAACTGGTCGTTACATTGTAGCCCTACCCTTCAAGGATAATGCAGAACCTCTAGGGCGCAATCGTGAAATTGCTTATAACAGTTATCTAAATTTAGAACGGCGACTTCGGAATTCAACCGAAAATCAAAAAGTTTATAATTCATTTCTCAAGGAATATCTATCTCTAAATCACATGAATGTTGCTCTGCAATCCTCCGATTATATTTTACCACACCACGGCATTCATAAAACCACAAGCAGCACTACTAAACTACGAGTGGTGTTTAACGGATCTGCTAATGATTCGACCGGTAAGTCCCTCAATCAACGTCTTTACGCTGGTCCGAAACTGCAATCAGGTTTGCCCGAAATAATATTTTATTTCGTTCCACAAAATAGCACTTTGTGCTGACATACGAATGATGTACCGCCAAATTTTAGTACGTACACAAGATAGAATATACCAACATATATTCTGGCGACCCTCCCTCGACAGCGGAGTTCAAGAGTACGAATTGAACACGCTTACTTATGGTCTTACCCCATCCTCTTTTATTGCGCAACGCGTGTTAAAACAATTGGTGATCGACGAAGGACAACAATTTCCTCTAGCATCTGTGGCCTTGCTGAATCACACGTATATGGACGATGTGATTTCAGGAGCCATGTCAGTTGCGGCAGCTCAGCAGCTGCAATCTGAATTAATAAAATTGCTGTCTCTTGGCCAATTTCAGTTAAGAAAGTGGTCCAGCAATGACAACTCTCTTTTAAATCAATTCCAGGAATCTGAATTAGAACCCTCCGTAGCATTTTCTGATGAAATCTCTGGTATCAAAATATTGGGACTAATTTGGAACCCGAATTCTGATAATTTCACCTACTATGTTGTTCCTTTCGAAGGGAATATTTCAAAACGTTCCGTTCTTTCATATATGGCTAAAATTTTCGACCCCTCGGCTGGTTGACTCCGGTGGTGTTTTAATAAAACATTTTTACAACAATTATGGGTACAACGTTTAGGTTGGGACGACACGCCGGACACCGACTGGAGTTTGAAGTGGGAGAAAATTTGTTCCCGCCTTACTGAATTATCAAATTTGAAAATTCCTCGCTGTTTGTTTTTAGAGTCGGGACAGTACCGACTTTTAGGGTTTTGCGATGCCAGTGAGAAGGGTTATGCTGCATGTGTTTTTCTACATGGCACGACTTCAGATAACACGAATTGCCATCTCCTACAAGCTAAAAGTAAAATTTCACCCTTAAAATTTCTTTCAATGCCCCGTATGGAATTATTAGGTGCTGTTTTGTTATCTCGTCTAGTATATTCTATAATCTCTAATAAATTTCCTTATCCCTTAAAGGAATTAAATTATTCACCGATTCTCAAGTGGTACTAGCGTGGATTAACACTCCTTATTTATTAAAAACATTTGTTGCCAACCGCGTGGAAATTATTTTAGAATACACTGCCATTCAACAGTGGTACCATATTTCTGGTAAAACCAACCCCGCCGATATGGCTTCTCGTGGTCTTATTGCGCACCAGTTGATTGACAACGATATCTGGTGGCATGGCCCATCTAACTGTAGCGATCTAATTACGGCTTCCAGGAATTTGAAATCTCCCCCTTCTCTAGAAATTCTTCCAGAAATAAAATCTCCCCCTAATATATTAGTTACTTCTACACAAAAAAGTTGCACTCAATTTTTGGATAAATTTTCTTCTCTCACCTTGCTCCAGCGTACTGTGGCATATGTAAACCGTTTTATTTACAATTGCAAGAACTCTGATAAAAAATTTTCAGGCTCTCTTTCTTCTGATGAATTGCATATCTCATTGATAGCTATCATAAGAGTTACGCAACAGCAGTTCTACGCCGAAGAAATAAATCAACTAAATTTAAACAAGGGTTGTTCTAAACAACTCCAAAAATTGTCCCCCTTTATTGATTCGCTAAGTCTTGTTAGGGTGGGCGGACGTTTGCGTCACTCCCTGTTGTCTTATGATAACAGACATCCCTTTCTATTACCGAAACAAGCCACTTTATCGCGATTATTGTGTGATAATTATCACCTTTTATCTATGCATTCAGGTGCATTCATGACGCAATCACTTATTCAGCGAAAATTCTGGATTATTGGAATACGTTCTTTAGTTCGTCAGAGGATCCATAAATGCGTTGTTTGTTCGCGCTTCCGTGCGACAACTGCTCAACCGTTCATGGCCGATTTACCCCCTTTCCGTGTTCAACTGTCCAGAACATTTACTCATGTGGGAGTAGATTTCGCCGGCCCATTTATGATCAAGTCTTCTAATCGTCGTAATGCCCCGGTGTCTAAAACTTATTTATGCATATTTATTTGTATGTGCACCAGAGCGGTGCACCTCGAGGTAGTGTCAAAGTTATCTACCGAAGCATTTTTAGCTTGTCTGACAAGGTTTACAGCTCGTAGAGGAATTCCTGATGTTGTTTACTCCGATCAGGGTAGAAACTTTCTTGGTGCCTCGCGGTCCCTCAAGGAAGCTATCATATTCCTTAAATCCAACAACGATAAAATTTTCGCCGCTTTAGCCTCCCGCCATATCAAGTGGCAATGTAATCCTACATACGCCCCAAATTTTGGCGGAATTTGGGAGTCTGGAGTGAAATCGGCAAAAGCCTTATTAGTTCGTACTTTAGGTACACGCCCTCAAACTTTTGAAAGGTTATTTTTTGGTCGTGACGGTATACCACGAGTAGCATCTGTAAAAACCGCTGCAGGTTTATTTACACGTCCAATAAGTAAGCTTATTATCCTCCCTTTGAATGAATAAATTTTATTTTGGTTATTTTCTCTCGTATTTATGTTCCGTTTAATTTTAAAAATTTTAAGGTTGTATTAAAGTTTTGTTTTAATTTGCCTAGCAACCTTAACATTTCTAGGGTGTATTTTTAAATGATTTATTTTGTTGGTATAAAACTTATTCAGTTTTAGATGGGCGGTTATGTTTACGCCTTGCCTAATATAAATTAAAAGCATGCTCCTCTTATCTTTCGACAACGATTTGTTATTCGCGCATCGCCAAAGGTAAGCGCTGGTTACAAACTATAAGATAAGACAGTCGACACAGCTCTCTCTTAGAACACAGTCCATTGTTCAAATAACACATTCGCGCCGGTTTGTCGGCATTAATTATTAATTAATTAACAACGTGAGCACCTCTATTTCCCTTCCTTCACCAACCCTCTCGTGTCTAACCAATTATGTATTTAGTGGTGAGTGAAAAAGTGATAATTGAACACGGGGTAAGTTTTATATGCAACCACATTTTATTACACGTATAATTTTTGTTATTATGAACCAGCCGTTTCGCTCAGGCGTGAACAAGGATTATTTTAGAAGATAATAAAATTATTATTTATAAAATCAATAAAAAAAATCATTAGTGTTCCTAATATTTACAATAACAAAATGTATTGATGTTTTTTTAATTGAGCATTCAATAAGATAATTCACAATTCAATTTCTTGTTGCTCGAGTTGCAGATTCTTGAACCGCTGTTCATGCTCAAGTTTTAAATACGATCTTCTCTCTTCTGCGATGTTCTTCTCAATTTGAATTAATTCTCGTTTTTCGTCAGCCAAATGTTCAAATTTTGCACCTGCTGATGAAAGACATTTACGCTTTTTATTATGAGTCTTCTTCGACTTGTCCATGTAGTATCTGCAAAAATATTAAAACTTAAAATAATGTCATTGTGGGTGTTTGATATTAGATTTAGTTTGTCATTAAATTACCATATTGCTCATTCCTCTGCAAATCATCCTGTACAGTAGTTGGCGTTGAAATTATTAATGGTGAGCTCGGCTTATTAACGCCACTGGTTGAGGGTGATTTACTACAGTGGCTGATTGTTGTACATCAGCTGCTTGGTTGCACCAATTGACCTCTATTTCTTGCAGGTCCATGTCATTATCACCATTATCTAAATATGTCGATTGCCCCAACAGTGGCATTCCCAACCTCCCAGCTGTAAATTATTGTATAATATAAAAGAATTCTAAACTGTATAACTGAACTACCTTCAATTGCATCCGAATCAAATTTACTCTCAAGTCCTTGAACAGATATTGCTATTGTTTCGACAAGTTCTTTTTATCCTTCAGAAGTACGGTTCAGTGAAGGTAAATATGGGCCCCTACCTGTACCCTTTGTATAACTAAAATGCTGGCAAACCGCTTTCGCATCTCTTTCTTAATGTTATCGTACTTAAAACGAATTTGTTTTTCAGTTTTAGGCTACAATAAAATAGTAAGTAATCTTTTATAAATACTATTAAGCAGTCATTTACCTGTCCAACTGATCCTGCATTGAAATCATTGGTAATTTTTCCCATGCTGCCTCTTTTTGTCGCCATGTTATACCATCTGTTTTTTGTTTTCTATAATGTTTTTAAAAGTAATAACTATTCGTAATAACCTCTGTCTGTCGCTTGGGCTGAAATTTGCACCCCGTGTGCGTTTGTCGTAGTCAGGCATCTTTCAAAAAATTTAACAAACGTACTTTTACAAGAGCAATAAAGTAAGGTTTGTTTGAATCCCTACTTCAGAAATTATTCTGGTTGGAATTTTAACCAATAGAATCAATTCATCGAATTACATTGCAGCCACCCAATACTAACTGGAAGTTATTAAACTAGAGTTATGTTACACATTGATAAACGGTGTTCAATTTATCTAATGCATTAACCCTTGGTTAGCATTTACTAACAGTTAACTATAACTGACACTTTTAACGGTGAATTGATAAACCGGCCCTTAGTGCATTAGTAATGTTTGGAAGAGGGTGGGGTTGAAAGCAAGAGAGTTGACGGTCAGAAATTTGTCGTTGTGTAGACCCATTTAAGATGTATTAAAAGCCTGCAAAATTTTAGCTTTCCCCTAATGAGTTGCGACATGAAACCTTTATTGACTGGGCTGCATCCAATGCAGTAGATATTCGTCTGGTTACTAAACCGACTATTATGCCATGTAACAATACGAGGACTGTCCATTCGTCCAATGACAATTTGCTAGCTAATAGACTGAACTAAAACAGTTACTCTTAGCTAAGATTGTATATCAAAACAGAAGAAAATGACCTTGCAATAAACACAGCAGGAGCTAATGACACTATAATTAACCTTTAATTTGTACTGAACAAAACCATCAATAACAATAGTCATAATACTAAAACAATTACGAAATGAGCGGTAAAGTTAACCATAGATAGAGCATAGGCATTTCCTAATCGTAAGCCAAGCCACAAACAGAATTAATCATAATGAAGGAATCAATTGAGCAGGTGATTTGTGTATGGATTGTATTATACGATGGTGTGTTGTAACCTTCTAACTCAATTTTTAATTTTAAATCAATCTAAATATATCACGACTTCCGAAAGGCATTATTATCTTAAACGGATCTCAATAAAACAATACCAGTTTCTACTTTTTGTTTGAAATTGAGTTCAAAAGCGTGAAATATGTTCCACTTTTACCTACAACTAATAATGTATCTTTCCTGGATTTAATTCTTATTCGTTTTGGTTGTTGTCTTATGCAATACATGATTTTAAAGCGTCTTTGTCGTGCCATGTATCTAACAAAAATACGAATAAAATGTTAGAAACAATAGTATAATGTCAGTTTCGCTTCGCTTGTTTTTGTATTTTTCTTACGAGTGCATCTGTAGCTATAACGTGAGACTAACATTTTATAATGGAAAATATCTAGTAGTGACATCTAGGAGTTTAATGAACCTTTACGACATTTGTATTCAAGGTGTTTAACAATCAGTAACGTAAATGATATAAACCGCGTCTACTTGGAATTTTCTTATACAACAAATCTTTTAATGTTAAGGTCCGATTCAGTCGCTGCTAGCGCTTACATTGAAGCTTCTTTAATTAGTTGTCATATTAAAACTCACGGAGCTGCCGTGTCGATACTTAACATATAAACATCCTGTAGGATGTACTTGTACGACAACTTTTCACTATTTTATGACGTTTAGAAAATATCGTTGTCAAGCATTTTAATTTAGTACAATTAATTAGCAGGGTTAGAAAATATATAAAAAAATATGGCGTACTACTGTAGGTATATCGTCGCCCCAGTACGATTTACTGGGGCATCTGGAATCCATGTTATTTAAATATGAGCTTTTGAGTTTAGAAGGTTTTTTGTGGTTCTTCTTGGGGGTATTTTTATAGCTTCCTAAAATTTTTGTTTTTAGGTAAAAGAACAACTATTGTACTTCAAACACCATTTATTGAAACTAAGAAAAAAAACAAGTGATATATTTTTCAAAAACAAAAAAGATATCCCAGTATTACACTTAACTGATAGTTCTATACAGCGCATATATCCCAGTATATCCCAACACAAATAGTTTGTAATGAAACAAAAACGTTATTCAAAATCTAATAGTTCTTGATGAATTTCGTCTTATGAAAGCTACTTAGTTTTCGTATAGCTTTTTATAAAAATATATGTAGTTCATTGGAATTAATCCGTCGTTTAATAAACTTAGCAAAACTTTTTTTTATTTACTGACAAAGATGGTGGTTTATCGTACCAACGCTTCATGTTCATTACTGCAACTCTTCTTCGAATTTTCTCTGCAATATCAATAATTTTGAACGAATCCTAATAATAAGATGTATTATAAAATATTTTTTCATCGTGATCCTTCCGAACTTACACTTTTATGATATCGTTCCATTTTACCTTCTCTCCTTCCGTATTATGCGTAAAGCTTTGCCCAAAGCTCTCTGTAAAGTCAGTCCAATCGATTATCAGTTTGGTACCTATTTCAGTTACTCGATATAAATCTCCAATTTTTTTCGCAGATTTGATAATACTGCATTTCTGTTTGTACATACAATGGACCGCACTTTAAAATTTGCTTTTTTTCCTTTTCAATGCAACTGTGCATGCTATCTCTTTCGTTTTCGGTGTGCCCTACTCCTAAAAAATTGTAGGTTGTAAATGTTTTATTAAATTCTTCCAGGCAGTATAAATGCATACACCACAGTTGTCACTGTAAAAAATAAAATCGTTTTTGTCTGCATTTTGTTCAATACACAAATAAATGAAGATTGCAATTTCATTTGCGCTTGTTTTCCTCCCCATATGACCAATACTTGTGACTCTTTATTAGAACCACACACTTTGCAACGTCGTATGTAGTTTTTAACATCCAAGGTCATTTTGGGCCAATAGTGTATTTCTTGTATTCGAGCTATGGTTTTGAAAAATCCTAAAAGTATAACAAGGACAGGCTATCGAAGACAGTTTTGCGCATTGCATTCATATCTAACCTAACTTTTACATGTAAATTCTCATAAGGAGGAGTGGAAGAGAGAAATTTCCTCCTTGCTCCCTCCTTGCTCCCCTCCTTGCTCGGACACCCATACATCAGCCATTTTGATTACGCCACACCCGCCTTCTTTGATTCCGTTATAGCGCCGCCGACTCAAATTACTCCACATCCACCATCTTGTTTTTTAATTCTAAAGATATTTCAACCGCGTTTGTGGGGCATCTGGCACAGATCCACCTTATGGGATCCACCCAATCCACCGGATCCACCACTCGGCGCGTTCTTTCTTAGGGTATGATACATGAGTTTCCCAACCCGAAATTTTGTTAAAACTAAACTGCAGAAACACGAGTACTAACTACACCATGCGCGACAACTCCAAACTTTTCCTTAGCGCCTTAAGATTTCCAAGAATTTTTAACGTAACTTTTTCCACACTTCATTTATTTTCTTTTCTATTCACCTGTCTTATATATATATATATATATATATATATATATATATCCACGCTAAATTATAACTTTCTTGCAGCTCATACCTAAAAGAAAATTTAAAAACCATTTTAAAACTTTTTTATTACAGACAATTTTTTACTAATGCAGTTTAAATTTTGTAAACACATTTGTAAATACATATTCACAATTTTTATTCTTAACCTAAAACTCCTCACATCGGCTTATACTTATTAATATTTATTTCTAAATAGAGCACCTTTTCCAAAGACCAGTCGGACCCACGTGTTTCAAATTCCTCTGATTTTGTTCTCATGGTTTCGCTTAAGATCTCGTACTTATTTTCCAGATTACTAGAAGACGTTATAATCATATTTTTTGTGTTAAAGGATTTCACATCGGTAGTCTCTTCTCCCATTTTTGTGTAGACGCCGTAGTGTTTGCAATTAAGTTTTATTGCTGTATGTTGTGTTGTTTCTTTTTATTAATTAATCGAATAAACCGCTCACATTTTTCAAACGACAATGGTCTCAGAATTTTTAAACCTCCGAGGGAGCTAACATATTTTATAGTAACAGTGCGCTGTATAATACATGCGTATCCCTTCTCTGCACTACTGTTATTCTTTTAGTTGGTTGAAAAAGTCAGTCGTCTTTTTTACTGCTAGGACCGCTGCAATGCATCATTCGTACTTTTTTTATAAGTATAGCACATCGCGCACTTTTATTGTCTGATAATTAAATTTTGCTCAGGTAGGCTTTTACACTTTCGCATATTTAAACATTTAATACGATAGATTATTGTAACGGGAACCGCCGTGCATTCCGCCGCATCGTTCTTTTTGAATCCAACGGTTCGATTGGCTTCTACACACTAACACCTAATGTATCTTTCCTACTACATGTTAAACAAAAACTAGTGCGCGATGTCCTATACTTATAAAGAACGTATCGAATGATGCATTGCAGCGGTCCTAGCAGTAAAAAAGACGACGGACTTTTCCAACCAACTACAAGAATAGCAATAGCGCAGAGAAAGGGTACATACATACAGTCCACTGTTGCTATAATAGTATATTCTTCGACGAGCGTATAAAGATAGCCATTATTCACGAGAATGAAGTTCACGTCACGAGCCGCGCAGCGGCGAGTGACGTGGTCATTCGGGTGAATAATGACTATTATGCGCCAGTAGAAGGCTATACTTTCTCTACGACTATAATACAACTTTTGCAAGAAATTATACATCTTTGTTTTTAACTTCAACTTTTAATTACTTATATTTTATTAGTCAGAGGAAAACAATAACTTAAATAACACATGTAACAATTCAGAGTAATAGTTCTAGTTTAAATTTACTTGGTATTAAAATTTATGGTGAAATTACGGCAATTACTAATATTTAATACAGCTGGTGTTGAGTTTTGACCTTGACTTCACTTAAAGTATTAGTATTTGATTTTTGTTATTTATTTTGTTCGACAGACTGTTGTTCGCAGTGTTCATTTTATTTGTCATGGAATCATCCACGTAGCCTTCAGCTACAGACATACTTTACCAGCGCCCGTGTCGTTTGAGAGCTGTAATATCTCCACCTGCATCAACTAACAGAGTGACAGAGGACCTACAAAAGCTATGTCCGGTGTACTGATTTGTAAAATATACCAAGAGAACATTCACGGAAAACGAACTTGCACCATTAAGATTTCTCCAATCCATAAAAGCCGTGTATATTTGCTGGTATTGTTTTTTTGACTTTTCGGGCAATAGATTAATCATTACCGCTTTGGCAAGAAGTTCTGGAGGCGTACATATTTCATCATTATCGCTTTCACTGTTATCAAAATTCATTTTAACAAAAATTACGCAAAAACATTAATTTTGATATTTAGAATTGTGAAACTTCAAATTTGTTAGACGGTTGCTATGCAACGCGTATATTACAAAGATATATGATTTGTTGAAGTACCCGTGAATAATGAAAATACAAGGAGTTGATTGGCCGACAGGCCGTGAATTCCAGTTTGGAATTCACGGGGTGAAGAATTGATATCATTCGTCAATTAAATATCAAGCTAGAATGGATATATTATTCGATAGTCGTAGAGAATAGTATATTCTTCAACGAGCGTATAATGATAGCCATTATTCACGAGAATGAAGTTCACGTCACGAGCCGCGCAGCGGCGAGTGACGTGGTCATTCGAGTAAATAATGGCTATTATGCGCGAGTACAAGACTATACTTTCTCTACGACTATAATACAACTTATGCAAGAAATTATACATCTTTGTTTTTAACTTCAACTTTTAATTACTTATATTTTATTAGTCAAAGGAAAACTAACTTAAATAACATGTAACAATTCAGAGTAGTAGTTCTAGTTTAAATTTACTTGTTATTAAAATTTATGGTGAAATTACTGCAATTAGTAATATTTAATACAGCTGGTGTTGAGTTTTGATCACAATTGACTTCACTTAAGGTATTAGTATTTGATGTTTGTTGTATAGTTTGTTCGACAGACTGTAGTATTTTGTTTGCAGTGTTCATTTTATTTGTCATGGAATCATCCACGTAGCCTTCAGCTACAGACGTACTTTTCCAGCCCCCGTGTCGTTTGAGAGCTGTAATATCTCCACCTGCATCAACTAACAGAGTGGCAGTGGACCTTCGGAAGCTATGTTCGGTGTACTGATTTGCATCCGGTAAATTTAGGTAAGTAGCTATTTGTTTTCCCATCGATGCAAATTTATTTATACCAATTTTTTGACCAGTGCATTTGCCGTGTTGGTAGTTTAAGAAAAATGAAGGTGTTTTCACATCATGTGGACTAAAAGTAATATATTCTTTGCATATTTCATAAAATTTGCCGGTCACAGTAAACTTTCGGATCGTTTTGTTTTGGTATTAGGTATGGTTATTGAAAGAGCCGATACCAGGTATTGAATGTCTTTAATTTTTATAGAGTGCATTTCAGTATTACGACAAAACGCCCATTATTCCTATGATCAACGCAACCTTAAAGTAAATGTTTGATTAGCTTAATCGGGTCTAGACATATTAAATTTCTTACCTTTGTTGCAAGATACATATTATCAGGAGCTTCTGTAATGAATTTACTTATTTCTTCTGGAGGTAACACTTTTGCTTTCTTTGCTTGATATCCTTCCCCCTTTCGTTTGAGAAAAGTACGTAGTTTTGCATAATTTTCTATGTTGACTTAGTTGTATACATTCAATGTACTCCTTAACATTGAGTATATCTTCCACAAAGAAGAAGATTTATACTTTTCAGAAAGTTTTGTAAAATATTCCAAGAGAACATTCTCGGAAAATGAACTTGCACCATTAAGATACCTCCAATTCATAAAAGCCGTGTATATTTGATGGTATTGTTTTTTTGACTTTTCAGGCGTACATATTTCAACAATATCGCTTTCACTGTTATTAATATTCATTTTAACAAAACTTAACGCAAAAACATTAATTTTGATATTTAGTGAAGCTTCAAATTTGTTAGACGGTTGCTATGCAACGCGTATCTTACAAGGCTATATGATTTGTTGAAGTACCCGTGAATAATGAAAATACAACGAGTTGATTGGCCAACAGGCCGTGAATTCCAGTTTGAAATTCACCGGGTGAAGAATTGATATCATTCGTCAATTAAATATTAAGCTAGAATGGATATATTATTCGATAGTCGTAGAGAAAATATATTAGTTTACGGGTAGCTCGAACGTGTAATTGATCACGACTTATAGCTCCTTCAGAGGTTTAAAAATTCAGAGACCATTGTCGTCTGAAAAATACTTGGAAATTACCAGAATGGGAGCGGGTCGAAGTATAAGTTAGACGGATGATTGACCGAATTTTTTCTACCTTTTACGAGGGAAACGGAAGTTAACAGTCACCGAGCATCTAATTCTCTATTTGGGTGGTATTGAGTACTTGCCGGCTCTAGAAATAATTACGTGCCACCGACCGCTTTGCGGAAGATTTGGTTCTAGGAAATGAGCAACCTACAAAAGTACGGAATACTTAGCATTAATGCTAATTGGTTTAGTGACCGCGCTTGTGCATTCTACGAGTATCTTCGGCAATCTTCGATTGTTTCCAAAATGTATATAAACCATGGCGCTACATGTAAA
The DNA here is from genome assembly GCA_036346225.1 of Platerodrilus igneus. Taxonomy (NCBI): domain Eukaryota; kingdom Metazoa; phylum Arthropoda; class Insecta; order Coleoptera; family Lycidae; genus Platerodrilus; species Platerodrilus igneus. Next base: position 3,612,558 of record JARFIW010000864.1, on the reverse strand, counting down.
GCTTTAGTTATAATTCATAGTCCATGGAAGCTGGTCCAAGAAAAATTCCATCCCAAAATATTTTTAATTGCAACTCTTGTGATGTTTCCAATACCTGGAAAAATGCTCTCAAACGGCACCAGAACAAATGTCGTGGTGTAACATGGTCCAGGGTTAAGCTTATACATCCGTCAGCAGCAAAGTACTTAAACTGTATGTCTTGCGGTATCGCTTTTACGAGAATGGACAGCTTACAGCGACACAAGGAAAAACAGCACGGTATGTCATAAAGCCGTAAACGTTCAGCTCCGCCAGCTGTTACAGGGTCTTGTACGAAACAACCACAAATTCTGTGTAAAGTATGCGATTTCGAAATGGAAAAGACTACGTATGCACACACTTGAGGAGGAACAAACATAAAAATGCAACAGTTACCGCTACTGGCGAAGATGGTGTAGAAATGGTTAGCACAGTGTTTAACAACCGTATGGCTAGCTATCGCATAAAGAACGCCAATGTCGACAATGGAGTGTCAGAGTTTCTTTGGAAGCAGAAAGAGCGGTTTATTCCATTAGTTAATGAAAAAAGAACACAAACATACAGCAATAAAAGTTAATTGCACACACTGCGGCATCTACACAAAAATGGAAGAAATGGAGAAATCCTTTAACACAAAAAATATGGTTATAGCATTTTCTAGTAATCTGGAAAGTATGTACGCGGTCTTAAGTGAAACCATAAGAACAAAATCAGAGGAATTTGAAACACGTAGGTCCGGTTGGTCTTTGGAAAAGGTGTTCTATTTAGAAATAAATATTAATAAGTATAAGCCTATGTGAAGAGTTTTAGGTTAAAAATAAAATTGTGAATATGTATTTAGAAATGTGGTTTACAAAATTTAATCTGTATTACTAAAAAATTGTCTGTAATAACAAAGTTTTATTAATGGTTTTTAGATTTTTTATTTAGGTATGAGCTGCAAGAAAGTTATAATTTAGCGTGGATTGGGATATAAGACAGGTGAATAGAAAAGAAAATAAATGAAGTGTGGACAAAGTTATGTTAAAAATTCTTGGAAATCTTAAGGCGCTAAGGAAAAGTTTGGAGTTGTCGCGCATGGTGTAGTTAGTACTCGTGTTCCTGCAGTTTAGTTTTAAAAAATTTCGGGTTGGGAAACTCATGTATCATACCCTAAGAAAGAACGCGCCGAGTGGTGGATCCGGTGGATTGGGTGGATCCAATGGGTGGATCCCATAAGGTGGATCTGTGCCAGATGCCCCACAAACGCGGTTGAAATATCTTTAGAATTAAAAAACAAGATGGTGAATGTGGAGTAATTTGAGTCGGCGGCGCTATAACGGAATCAAAGAAGACGGGTGTGACGTAATCAAAATGGCTGATGTAGGGGTGAATCAGATCAAAGTGGTGCTGTCTTAATCCTACAAAACAACGGGCAAGTCGGCCTGTCGGATTTTTCAAATTATAACTACAATAGCGAATGATGATCAGTGATCACCTAAACACGAACTTCCTCCACATAAGATTTAAATTTTTTGATACAAAAATTACTGCCAAACACTCGCGTTCAGTGACGAAATAGTTGCGTTCGGCTTTAGACAATTTTCTACTATCATAAGCTATAACTCGTTCTTTGTCATCCTGAATTTGGGTTAAGTCTCATGCCATACCTGTATCTGAGGCATCATACTGAACTGAAAAGGGGCCTAAAAAATTAGGAAGTGACAAAATAGGAGCCGAAACTAATACCTGCTTAATTTTTAGAAACGAATCCTCTATACAGCCTTGTCCTTTTCTTCTACCTCTTATAAAATTGTTCAATGGACAGAAGAAGTGCTAAAATTAGCAATAAAACGCCTATACTATGAAAATAATCCAATAAATCTCCATTTACGTGGTTGGTTAGGATAATTAACATTGAAGAAATTTTATCAGGGTCGGTTAATAAACCTGCGGAATTAACAATGTAGTAACCTAAGAATTTAAGTGAAGTTTTAAAAAACCGACACTTTTGTAAATTGACTGCGAAATTAGCCTTGTAAAGGATATCTCTGACTTCTTCAAGTAGTGTTACGTGTTCCTGAAAAGTAGTACTAGTTACACTCACATCATCGAGGTAAACGAAGATCCTTGGGGCATACTTTGGGTCAAAGAGGACACCAACTAGACGTTGTTGAGTTTATGCATGGTTACATAAACCAAAGCGCAAGTTATGTATCCCCTAATCTATATGTACCATTAATAAAAATTATTAGGAATTATTAAGAATTATAAAGAATTATTAAGTTAGATGCAACATTGTATCTAAAGGATAATTAAATAAAGGTTATTAAAAGTTTACAAGCAAGTTGTGAGAACGGATGTAATACATTGTATTCCAGGCTGCAAGTGCAGGTCAGAGACGGTTAAGAAACCGCAGTTACGTAGAAATTAATAAAGATCATTTTAAAAACTATGAGTGGTTTAATTCCCAAAGAAGCTTAAGAAGAAATTAAGATTGTTACATTGTATAATGAATAGAATTAAGAAATAAGCAGACATGAACTCTAAAGTTCCCAGAGACATGTGAGAGGCAGAGACAACGTAAATACCCCGGGAGTCCTAAGACCGTCAGTCAGTCTCAAGTATTTCAGCTTTAACATTGCCGTTTGCTTAGGCTACTCGCCCTAATATTAATTAAATTATTATTTTATTTCGACTTAGAATTATTAATCGAGTTTGTCAAAATTCCATTGTAATATCTGTGTAAGAAATAAAATTTGTTACAAGTTTTGGAAAAAGTTTTTAAAAAGACCGCTCCCAACGCCCTAAACGTAACTGGCGTATCGTACGGATCCAGAAAGGCACTACAAATCCAAAAATCTGAAAACTGATGACCAAGAATTTCAATTCCCAATCCGGAAGAACCCAAACAAAGTTGGAAAAGGTATCAGAATCGACCAAACCGAACCAAACAAATTTGGACGAAGTACAAGAATTGACAGAACCCAGGAAGCGACGATGAAAATTATGTAAGTTCATATATCCTTAAAACCAATTGATTCTTTTTACAAATTATTTGATATTAGCTAGTAAGAGAAAAAATTTTATTATTACTTTACGTATAGACAGATTTTTTTTAATTATTGCACTTTATGCCATTTTATGAAAATAATTTACTCAACTATTACAAAAAATTATTTTCAAACACGAAAACTTATTTTAAGAGAATTAATTTTTTTTAAAACAAGAGAATTTTAAACAAGAAAACTGAAAAGACGCATTTAAATGCGCAAATTAGTACAATTATTACGAATTATTAATACGAAACAAAACGAATTCAATTCGGCAAGTCTGAAACATAAAAACAAAACGTAGCTGGCGCACGAATTATTAAAATCAAAACTCAACGATTTAATTATAAAATTGTTCAATGAAGAGAAGAAACGTTAAAATTAGCAATAAAACGTATATACTATGAAGATAATCCAATAAATATCGATTTACGTGGTTGGTTTAGATAATTAACATTGAAGAAATTTTATCAGGGTCGGTTAATAAACCTGCGGAACTAACAATGTAGTAAGCTAAGAATTTAAGTGAAGTTTTAAAAACCGACACTTTTGTAAATTGACTGTGAAATTAGCCTTGTAAAGGATATGTCTGACTTTTTCAAGTAGTTTTACGTGTTCCTGAAAAGAAGTACTAGTCACAATCACATTATCGAGGTAAACGAAGATCTTTGGGGCATAATTCGGGTCAAAGAGGACAATAACTAGACGTTGTTGAGTTTATGCGCTGTTACATAAACCAAAGCGCGTAACTGTGTCAAATAACCCACGATCGGTAACACTAAACGCAGTTATCTCACAAGAAAATTCGTCTAAACTAATCTGCCGAAATGCACTCTTTAAATCAATCGTGGAAATATATTTTGCGTCTCTCAACATCTCTAGAGCCATGTTAGGATAAGAATCGTGTTTAGTAATTTCGTTGAACGCTCGTCCATTATAGCAGAATCTGTATTCTCCTGATCATTTTTTACTAGAAAAAATTAACTATTCCAAAGACTTTGTGACTCTCGAACTATTCCTTAATCAAGCATTATATCAAGTTCAGAATTAAGGATATCCAACATAAAAGGAGATAGAGGGTATTGCTTTTTTCTTAAAGGGTTTGTTATTGCCAGAGTGGATGTGCATACAAATTTTATTAGTCCTGTCCAAATCAATGTCACCGTTAATTGTTTCATAGGACTTAATAATTTTATCAGATTTTTTTCGTTGTAAAGGCGTTAGGTTTATTCTGTACTCTATTTGTTCCTTAAATGACAGTGGCTGATCACCGCTGTCGCTAAGAATACTGACATAGTTTTGCGCTACCCAAGATTCTTTCTTAAGCTCTATCGACAACTGAAATTGATTGATAAAATCACCTACAAAAATTGAAATATTGGGTAACAACAGTACTACCGGGGCTGAAATAATCTGACAAACGCTATAGACACAAATAGGTAAATTAACCAAACCTTTTACTACAGAACTAGATCCATCAGCCATGTATACAATGTTTACTAGCATGGGCAAAGTTTTCAAACCAAAATATTTCAAAATTCGAATACATTCACTTCCTACAATAGAAGAGATAGCTCCTGTATCGAGCACTGCTATCAAATCAGCATTAAAGAATTTTACTTTGATATACGGACGGTTCTCATGAAGTTGCTTCTCAAATAAAGCATCAGCCTTGGGTTCGACTGAGATTCGACAAAAATTTTTCACGACACCTAACCATTTAGACTATTCTTAACTACAAAAATAATTTTTTTTATCATTCCTTAAGTTAGTATTTGGTTTGGCTTGTTTTTGACAAAAGGTGCGGTTGCCAAAAAACGGCACCAAGCCTACAAATTTTTTGAACAGCTGGAGCTATTGAGTGTGGGAACGTTAGGACACTTAAAACAGAACGTCGATTTTCTCAATAAACAGTTTTGTAAAACGTGGTTGGGTTTACCGCACTGAAACTTATTTTTATTGTTGGATGGGCGCCAGTATAATGTATCTTTCTAAATGAGCACCAGTGCACAAAAATCTTCCGCTTCCTTCACAGAGAATCAAAGAAAGAGCCATCTTCCGACATAGCTAGGGGTCTATTCCTGGGTAGAGCAATAAGAAGCGGGGGGGGGGAGTCGAATTTTGTTTGCAAACAAAAGCTAAACTAAGTTAAATAGGCGCCACCAAGTCCTGAGATATTCACGATAAGAGCAAAGCACAGTTCTAAGGGCGGACGTGGAAACCCAAAGATAAAACGATCGCCTTCGTTAACAAAAACCTGTCTTATAAAAATAAAACGCGCTCCTGTAAGAAATTACAAAGATTAAATAAAAAAAATGTAGAACACCATTTGTGTCCTATAAAAGTATCAAAAATAAAAATGTATATCCAATATGATATTGGCACAAAATTATTACTCAAAAATTCTACCTTTATGTTATCAGATTTGGTCGCATTTGACTAAAATAAAAGTCTCAAAGTTTAACTAATTGTTTACTGAAGTAAAAAATTTTCTTTTAAAAATTCATAACTTTTTAACATGTAAAAAAAATTCTCAACAATAACGTTTATAACAAAATCAAAATTTTGTCTTTTTAACGCAAAAGACTGCTCTCTAAATATAAGCTTGTTTTAAATATTTATTCAAAAAAAATTGTAAACACAATGCATTGAACTTTCATTTCTATTCTGGGCAGATCTTATCAGGTGATTACAGTTTCATAATTATTACGCAGCGTGTATTTAAATTTTGCAATGAAGTGAAACAAACTTCCATGTACATACAAATTAAAAATAAACAAAAGTTCACTGCCATTACTTATCAAGTACTTTTTGTATTAAGTATATAAATTTTCATAACCTCAAAATTTTGTATGAACACAAATGTAAACACTTTGCAATTGTCACTAAACGAATTTAAATTTTTATACTTAGTTTTTATAATTTATGTGTAAATAAAAGCTAACTTCAAGATTGAAGAATGTTTAATTTGAATTTTGGGAAAGTTACACGAAGCATCTGCTTTCACGGCGAATATCTTTAAAATGTTAATACATCACAAAAAGAGTATAACATCAAAAATATACCTATTTATCTGAAGTTCGAATGTGACCAAACCCTACAAATATATAAACCTAACCTAACAACAATTTCTTTCTACAGTTTGTAAAACCAGTTTAACAATAATCAAAAGTGAAACAGGTCATATGGTCATAAACATGATAGCAAATTTCGTGTTTTTTATATGACCGTCTGTTTATCAAAGACAAACGACATTCTAAACACATTCAAAATTTCTTAAATTTAATAACGAACCAAACTGCATCTGATTTTTATAGACAAATCCCATCAGAAATTTCATCAGCTGCAAACAAAACCATAAACCATTTCTTGGGGTAACCGCAATCACGACCACGTGTCCGCATTTTCCAATACAACTTACAAAACCAAAATTCTCACTTGTACTTCTCTATAGTTTTTCGCAGGCGCGCTATATAAATGAAACAAAATTAAATTAAGTTCGTAAAATGTATATATTACAAACCGTTAGTAGAAGTTATTGAAATCTATTCAAGTCAACCATGACTTGAACCACTCACACAAATAATTTAATCGGAGGTCGCAAGCCTCTAATCTGGAAAACATCTTGATGAATTGTTAGCTTGGCCGCGACTACGAACAAAACTAGAAACAAATGATAGCGACTATTCAAAGACTCGCGGTTAGAGGTGGGGAAATACCAACGCAACAAGATTGCTAAAGATGCTCGACAAAATAACTTTGTGTCACACAGATATTTTACTACAAGAAGATTATTAAAACGAAGCGTTCCATTATGTACTATATGGAACATTAATAAAGAATAAGGCACGCTTGGCGTATTATACTTGTAATTCAATGCGAATAAATACTGAGCAAATTAAACATGTTACAGCACTTCCAACATAAAATGTTTTTATTACCTTTAAGTTGTCCACTGCTAGTGTTAGATTTGCTGACAAATTGACCTTCACCTATATTTTCCCCACTTGGGGCTACATTAGAAAAAACGTTGGCCTTTGTCTGTTAAAAATATCCTCCTTTGAATGGTTGTTCGGTTTATATAATTTCTTGTAATTGGTTATCATTAAAACATTCAAGGATCTTTCGCTTTTGGTTAACAGAGATTTGTTTTTAAGAATAGAGACTTTCTCTAATTTTTTAACTTTTTCTTTCAGTTATGGTTTACTTCAGTATTTTCGCAAAGGGCCGGACCTTGTTGGTATTCAATAATTAATGTTTTCTAATGTGTTTTACGCTTTCCATTTCAGGTGGCAGCCAATTTAAACGACCAAAAAGATCTTCAATTCTAACAATAAAACTAGTGACTTTGTCGGTACATTTTTGCTTATATGAATTCATTTCATTCTAAGTATCGTCTTCGATAACTGGAGATAAAAAGTATTTTTTTAATAACTCAACTAAAAAATTCAAACTACAACTTAAATTTTGGACGCTTCTAAACCATTCAAAAGCATCCCCAAAAAATAGTTCAACAGCAGAGTTAAAAAGTTCTTCCTCAGATACCAATTCAGAAATATGTTCTAAGAAAGAACAGTGTTTTTTTCGGGTCACCGCTAAATTTTATATTCCAGCTCGACAATATTTTGCCTTTGGAAAGAACGACTACGGAAGATTGTGTCATCGATTGATGTTCGTCCGTCGATAATTCTTCTGAAGGCGACAGCTCAGAATGTAACTTTAATGCGAAAAATTTTTTGGTTAATTTTACGTCGAGTTGCAGCTATTTGCATAAGCTCGATTCCCCCATGAAAGTTGTCCGGCGTAAAAGTGAAACTTTTTGGAAATCGTTTTATTCGGGTCGTGACATGATTTACTCTAGACTGCAATCGAAACGGTAAACTTCCTTTAGTTTCAATATTGGGGTCGGCTAATAATGTTGTTCGAGTTCGAATGTTGTTCGAGTGTGATATCATACTTGAACTGAGATTCATACCTTCACGTTCCAAAAGCTTGCTAAAAAATTTTCTTTTTTGATTGGTTTTTGGTCGTATAAACCCCACGAATTTTTAATTCATAATTTATCTCTTCTACTGATGAGAGGGCATAATTTTACCAGATATTTTAGCTAAAAATGTTTTAATTTAACTATCCACGTTTTAACGGTAGCAAAACTCAAAGTACCAGATAAACACACCAAAGCCAATATTTCTCTCATATCCTGTTTAAATACTAACAACCCCTTGAAATTTAAATTCGTAACGCTTATTTATCTTTATACCTAAATACATTCTTGAAAGTATTTGCCAGCTTAAAATATCAAATAGTTAATCCACTTGACACCTAGATCAAAATAAATAATCTGTGCTAAAAGATTTTAAAAATTTCAAATAAGCCACTGCATTAAAATATTAAACAAATTTTTACTGTAAGAACTTTCAAAACGAAACACAAAATCAAGTCAGGTTTCTACAAACAGTAAACGTTAATCTAATGCAATATGCATCAAATTCGTTCTAACCAAATCTACCACATTAGCTAACTAATTTTGATAGCGTTTTACCACAAGCTTGATACTGCAATAAGAAAAATAATATTTATACTAAGATACAAATAATATTTTTACGAGTTAAAATGTGTACAAACCTGATTGAATTACTACAGACTTAAAATATGAACACGCGGTCTTGGACACAAGAAACACTTGACATTCCAACAATAATAGTTATTTCTCTGTCTATTCCTGCAAGCAGAGAAAGTTCGTGAAAGTTTAAAATGGCCTGTTCTTCCTTCATCTGTTAAAAACATTTGGTTGTAATTGGTTGTGTAATTTCCACACAAATATTCGAATTATTGAACGTCAAACAAACTTTTAAACCGCGAACGGGTCTGAAATTAACACTAAAATCTTAACTATCCAAATATTATATTTATAACAATCAGAGATATTTTTGTTAAAGAATTCGATCCTAAACGAATTTCGTACCTAAGGAAAACTTCGAGCCCCACGCGTTGGACGTTAATCAAACACTTTTAATAATTAATGCGTGCTTAAAGAAACTACGTCTTCGTGGACGATAATGAAACGGGTTTTATATAAAATCGGACGCGTTAAGGAAACAGATTAAGATATTACTATAATACTCACAATTATTGCATGCAACACACAATAGTAATGTACTTTAAAAAATGAAAGTTTTTATGCTTAATGATGGAAAGGCTAAACTGTTTTGCGGACGGCTAACTTGGCTATCACCCCAAGGGAGAGTTAGAGATGTTAAACAAAAAACAATTTAATTAAGAGTTGAACGCCACTGTAACTAGCAAGTATTTAATAAAAGGAAATAGGGTAAATACAAAAAACCTTTTCGTAATTGGTTATTCAAAATTTACCTATTTAAATTCTTGGATTAACTTGCAACATTATTGATCAAACATCTATTCTATAACAAATAATTTTAATCAAATAACAGCAATATTTAACAAATAAATTATATCAGCCTTCAGTTTTAAAATATTTGAATAAAATTTCGTTAGGTAATAGTTATGTTTATGAATGATTGTCAGATCTGGCAAACACGTACAAATTCCATAAAAAAACTATAATATTAAGCAACCTTATTATAAATCTTATTGTGTTACTGGTAAAGCATAATCTCGTCCGAGTTTCGCGTAATTGAGGGCTTCAAATATAACAAAACCTAATGAAAGATTTTTTCACAAAAAATATATTGCCATGAAAAATTAGTAATATTAAGTGAGAGTACGACATTCTGCTAACGGATCTTATGAAATGAAACAATGGGGTTTTTACTGTTACTAATTTGACCATACGTGAAGAAGGATGTTGTTACATAAATCAGGTGAAGGATTCGGCTAAAGTAATATACTCACCTTTAACTACTGGTCGCCGACTCTAACCTTGTGTTAGTTGTGATCAGGATTTAGCTCTTCTTTTGTTGTTCACTTGCAGGTATGAAATTCAACGAACCCCATACTGACTCTGAATTGTGGAACTTATTGATCTGAGAGTTTTTTGCTCGAGGGTTTTTTGTGTTAAAGCAAATATAAATTAAGGCACTTGAATTTTCACCACTAATTTTTACCAATAATGACTCCCATCCCGCTTGGCTCAAAGATTAACGTGGAAGTGAGCGGATTACGAAAATATCTTATAAAGAGAATTCTATCTGTGGAGTTTTTATCTTCCCGGAATTTTATGCTAATCAAAACAAATGCTTGGCGACCATGCGCAGTGTTTATGAAACAAGTTGAAAATCTTGAGATGTATGTGAACAATAAGTTATATACACGTACTTTTAATGATAGGTATGCTATTTAAAACGTTCCAAGCAAAGTTTCAAAATACCTGAACTATTTTCTATATTATTATCGGTACAAAATGTGGAGTTTAGCCTTGTTATTTAATTTAACTAGGAAATAACAGATTGTTTGTTGTTTTCTATGGAACCAAATATTTATTAAAAATTCGAAAACTTATATAGATTTGCAAATAAATAATTTTTAGGGCATTTTTTTTCTTTAATACACCTTTTTTATACTATAAAGAAATTATTACACAATTAAAATATTGTTACAAGGTGACCGTTGATCGCCACCCGTACAATTCCTAACAGGTCATGTAAATGTTCAAAAACGACGGTTATTGTAGCAATTTTTTAAAAGAAAGAAATTGCTAGTTAAAACAAATTAGATGTATAAAGGCAAGAGAAAAAGGAGAAAAATTTTAAAAAAATTCGTCAAGAATATTTGTTTGAAAGATTAAGTAGATTCTCAATTTTTAATAAGTCCTTAATTCTATATGTAAAACAACATGCAAGTTGTTATTTTCTAATTTGGTGTAATTACATTTTGTGCCCACAATCAAGCAGAAAACAATTAAGCTGTTTGAAAACCTCGTTTGTAAAGTCATAAATAGCAATTTAATCTTCCGATGTCCGTGTAAACATCTTATTGTTACATACACACGGTGCCTGTCATTAAACGTTTGTTCTGATAAGACTTCCTCTGATTGAACTGTCCTTGCAAGTAATTTTCTAAATCCACGTACTTCCACATCATCTTAGAGTCAAGTAGGTTGGAAAGTAATTGATGCGCAAACCCCCAGTAGGGCATGCAACACAGAAGCCACTCCCTAGTTCACATATACCCAATAACCGACCAACATTTCTTAAACATCGTCGAGCGTATCGATCACGTACCACATCAGTCTGGGGGCATCGCTTTTTGTAATATAGTTGGAACCTGTGTATAATCCGCCTAAAGGTAGCCGCCAGCAGCCAGTGGTTAAGAGTGAGTGATTTTTGTTGGATCCCAAAAAGATCCGTTAAATTGTTTTGCAACCTCCTTTTCCACAACGGCTATGTCTCGAGCCGCCCAAGAAAAATGTTAATCGATTAAGTCTGTAAAACCCGGTAAACTTTTTCTTGAAAGTAATATTTGCTAGAATGTTTGGAATTTTCAATAATAACAATTGTAAAATAATTTGAATTACAGTTTTGTTTAAGTTTGTACGTGACTATCAGATCTGATGTTCATATAAATCATGAGACAAAAATGTTGTTTAACTAATAATTTTTTGATATCATTAACACATGTGAATTTATTTAATTTTTTCTATTGTTGGATAAAAGCTTTTCGTTATATAATAAATACCTTCTGATTTTACTATGCTCCATTTTCTAAAAAAGTTAAATTAAAAATTTTAAATGATCCACTCCGATATGGTTACTGTATGTACCCTATAATCACATCCTTTTAATACTTACTACATACAGTGGCGTCCAATTTCACTTTATTTAGTTTTCTGTTTACGAAGACTATTTCAACCCTACCCTTCTTTTGGGATAATATCCAAGCTAACCGCCGGCGCGGATAGTTTTTATAGTTCTACCTGGCACGTGTATAAAGTTCAATTTCTTTTAAATTCCGAGTTGTTGTTCTATCTTCTCCTTCGGGGCTGACGAATAAAATTGCTACATTAACGTCCAATGCTTCGAGGATCCAACTGAGTAACCTTTTAAGTACACCTTCTAAATAATAAAAATCAACCGCGGTATATTGGCACCACATCGTGGGGCTCGAGTTGAACTAAGAATAAAAACCGTTACAATGTAAACGTAAAGTTATACTGAAGTTACATATAAAAATTAAATACTAAAAGAAATTTAACGCGCGTCACAATGACATCTAACAACATACAAAGTGCATATCTGATATACGCTATTAAATTATGATTTACTGATTTCTATATTTTGGACCGCATTCGCTTTCTACATAATATTATTGTTTAAAAGTTGCTTCAAGGATAAATTTCGAATAACACCGCATATTCAGAAAAGCAAGTGCAAAGCTCAGTCCCAATTGACATTAAATCCTTTTTATTTAAATTATGTAGCATTTCACTAGGATTTAGTGCGAAAAGAATCCAGAACATGATGACTTTCGAGAAAAGACTAACCATAACCTAAGTTATATTTATTTATGCAATATGAAATATAATGATGGATATCTGTACGTTACATAAGTTACGCAAAATAAAATAATTTAATCCAAAAACTTATCTGTTGTCATAAGAAATATTAATGAAGAATATTTCACACCGAACTACATGGGTATACTAGTTCTCCTCTAGTGGAACGAAATGCGTGCTTCATGCACGATTGGTATGATCGAAAATTCACGATCCACGATTTGACGTGACCACGTAAAGAAAGGCGACATCGACGATAATGCAGAAAGCACGAACTTCCAATACACCTTGATGTATTGACACTTTCCATTTCTTTCTGATCTTGTGGAGTTCAACTAGAATGCACCTGTTTATGTGACAGGGTCAACTGTATGTAGCAATACCGATACATGGTGTTACGGTTTATTGACGTAACAACAGGAATGAATGTATTTTAGCATCTTGCTGAAGAGATTCCGTTATATAGTGGTACACTACGTATGCTAATGCAACAAATCGAGTGCCTTTTGTTTCTCAACGCCTTAATAGGCTAATATTCACTGCGGCTTTTTAATATTTTCCTACATTAACACGTTTTATGGTCTTGTTATTTTTTAGCATAATTTATAAACAACAATAACTTGTTATTAACCCACCATTTTTAAATTTCATTTTTACTTCTCTGTATTTTATAAATCTGTACCTTAGAAAAAAACGAACAAATCTCCAAAAATTACTAGGAATACAATCAAATCGACCACTTGATGTTACAAAATTAATAATAATATTTAAGGCGATATATTAGAAAATGTCAATAAAGTTTACGTTAGTTGTCAAAATAAGGTACGTCTGTATTTATCCCTTTTGAAGTTATTCATCATCATCATTATATCTTCAGTCATGGAACTGGTTAGACGCGTACTTTCATTGTTTCCTATTCTGAACTAACCTACACATTTCCCTGAAATTTGCACAGTCTGCATCTGTCACTATCTGATCTAGGTCTACATCTACCTCCTTTTTCCTATCTCTGCTTGTAATATATCCCATACTATTACCCAAAAATGCTTTAGAACGTATTCTGCCCTTCTATTTCTCCTATTTTTTTCCACAGATATCCTTGTTCCCCTACTATTTTTATAACATATTTGTTATTAACATTGTTTGTCCATGCTATCATCCTCATACATCTGAAGCACAGCATTCCAAAAGGCTGCTACTGTTTTTCTGTCTGTTTTTCTTACTGCCCGTATTTCATAGGCATACTGTGCTGTGCTCCACACATATCCTTTCAACAATTTTTTTCTTGTTTTTATGTTTGTTGTCTTTCATCATAGACGCTGTTCTTTCTTGTTAGATGCAGTTCGGTCCTCTTCCATTGTTTTACAATTATATACCCTATTTCTCCAGCATTCAGTGGTTGTGAAAGGGGGTAAGCAGCCTGTGGCTGCCAAGTTCCCCCAGCACTTGAACACTTGCCGATTTAATATTTTTTCCAATATATCTTTTCGCACAGTCAACATTAGTTGCAGATATTTCACAACCAACACATGTAGTAGTTTATAATAATCATCAGATTTACCTGCGCTTACTTTTTCGTCATTAGGTTTTCTGTTTATATTCTGAGCTAGCCTACACAGTTCCCTGAAATTTTCACACAGCCTATATACAACTCGGTTTCCCTTCTATTGTTTTATAATTTTATGCCCTATTTCACCGAGATTCAGTGAAGAGGGTTAAGCAGCCTGTGGCTGCCAAGATCACCCAAACCTTAGACATTTGCCGAATTAATAGTTTTTCGGTAAATTCTTTCACACAATTAACATTATCCGAGAATATTGCCCAACTAATACTTGAAGTTGCTTATAATAATCATCACGTTTAAGTACAGTTACTTTTTTCGTCATTAGTTTATCCATCTTGGGACTGGTTGGATGCGTACCTCCATTGATTTCTATTCTGAGCTAGTCTACACACTTCCCTGAAATTGATACGGTCTACATCTTTCACTATCTGTGTGCAGTAATCTAACCTAGGTCTACCTCTACTTCTCTTTTTTCCTATTTCTGCTTCTAATATATTCCGCACTATTCCCTCATGCCGTAGTAAGTGGCCTATCATCCTATTTCTCATATTTTTTACCGTTTTTCACATGTTTCTTTCTTCCCCTACCATTCTCAGTACATATTCGTTCTTAACTTTGTCTATCCATGATATCTTCATCATACGTCCGTAGCACCATATTTCAAAGGCTTATACCCTTTTCTTGTCCGCTTCTCCTACTATCCAGGTTTCACAACCGTACAGAACTGTGCTCCACACATATGTTTTAAGCAATCTTTTCCTTGATTCTATGTTTGTTGTCTTTAAGCACAGTACTTGCTTTTTCTTGTTAAATGTACACGACCTTGTGCTAATCTTTGTTTTATATCTTTTGTGCTTTTCCCATCTTGCGTTATTTGGCTTCCTAGGTAGCAGAAACCCTTAACCTTTTGTAAGTTCTTGTTACCTATTTGTATTCGTGTTTTTGATTTATTTTCCGTTCCTTTGCATACTAGTACTTTAGTTTTATTTTTGTTAATTTTCATACCGTATCTCTCTCATTTCATTAAGAGCAGCTTCTAGCTCTTCCTTGCTATATGCTAATACCGCTATATCACCTGCAAATCTAAGCATATCAATTTTTTGTCCTTGCATAGTAATTCCAAACAACTTCCTGCATTTGACAGTATTCATTGCCTCTTCAATGTACAAATTAAAAATTAATGGGGATAGAGCACATCCCTGTTTCACCCCTTTACTAATGTTTACTTCTCTACGTTTCTGCTTTAATTCCATTACTGTCGTTTGCTCTTTATATAAGCTATGTACTATTCGTCTATCCCTAAGACTCATTCCAATCTTTTTGAGTATTTCGAACATTTTTTTCCCTTTTACATTGTCGAATGCTTTATTCAGATCTACAAACTCTATATACACGCTTTCCCCTTTTTCTATTGTTTTCTCCGTTATCACTCTCAGAGCTAAAATAGCCTCCCGTGTTTCCATGTTTCGTCTAAACCCAAATTGATCTTCTCCTAGTACTTCGTCAGCTCGTTTTTCCATTCGTTTTGTACAATTCTAGTTAGTATTTTTGACACGTGTGATGTCAAATTTATTGTTCGAAAATTATCACACTATCAGCGCCTTTCTTTTTTGGTAGATTTACTATGATGAAATCTTTGGGTATCTCGCCTGTCTCGTACATATAGCTTATTCCGTTACTGCTTGTCCAGCGGCTTTTACAGTTTCTGCTTGCACCTTATCTATACCCGTCGCCTTACCATTTTTCAGACCCTTTAATGCTAACTCAAACTCATCTCTAAGTATAGGATATTTCAAGTCATCATTTTCAATGTCTGATTCCTGTTCCAATGCTGTTAGTTTTTCTCCTGCATATAAATTCTCTATATATTCTTGCCATCTACCCACTTTCTCTACATTTTCTATAATGACGTTTCCTCCGCGTCCTTTATATTTTTGCTATACAGTTTTATATCTTTAAAATTGATTCTAATTAGTTTATATGCTTCATCTGTCTTTCCTACTTCCATCTTAGTTTGTACCTCTTTGCACTTTTCATCAATCCATTGTTCTTTAGCTTTCCTGCATTTGCAAATAATTTTCCATTTTAGGGCTTTGTAGCTCTGTTTTCCCGTTTCGTCTGATTTATTTTTGTATTTTCGTCTTTCTTCCATTAAATTTAGGATATCCTTTGTTATCCATGGGGTCTTATTTTCTTTTTGTGTATACTCCATAATATCTCTGGCTTTCATGTCTAGGCTGAATTTAATGTTATTCCATTCTGTTTCTACTTCCTTAGTATCAGATATTTTCCCGATGCCAGCAATTTATTTGACATTTTTTCGAATCTTTCTTGGATATCTTTATCTTTTAATTTCTCAAAGTCAAAGTGCTTTTTCCGTTTCTTTTTTCAAATTTTTAAATTTATGCGCGGCCTTCATAGTTACGATGTTGTGGCTATTTTGCCTACTCTATAAATTTACAAATTCGTGCTTCCTGGTCTAAGTATTTAATTCTAAGTAAATCATATATTTATCCCTAACGTTCACTGTCGTTCCCTAACTTGACATATTATAATTACATTCTTCTTTGCTATAAATACTACGCCCAAAAAATAGGCCGCAGAACGTCGAATGAATTATATCAAGCTACAAAAAGATACAATGCAGGTAAAATATAGATATTGTAATAAATATAATATAAATATATAAATAAACATAAAATAAATAAATAAATATCTAAATAAGCAAAAGCATGTAACAGTGTGTAAATTAGCAGAAGCATCACCAAAATTATTAGTTGCCCTCGCATAAGCAATATGATGGCTAGCGCCATTACACACAAAAAACGTGCTCATTAAATTATTTTAAAATCTTCTTATTAATACAAGTCAATGCTTATGCGAGTACAGCCGCCAAAATTTTATTCCTACCTCATACATAAATTTCTCCAGTATCGGAATATCTGGCCGTCTTCTTACGTATATTGATATCTTTCTCTTAAGGGGAGTTGAATTTGCACTGTTAAAGTCCTGGCGAATATGCACTAAACGTTCTGGAGGAGTTTCACAATCAGTATCACTTTAAAAGTCCTGGGGGGATGCGTGGTTTCACTCTATTTTATTTTATTTATTTATTTTAATGATTTAAATTAACGAGGGTTTTGTGATTTAGTTTGTTATAATTTATTTATGTTTTGATTTATTCCCGATATTGCGCGCGTTTAAGGTTTGACAGTGATTGTTTTAGTGGTGTGGGGGGTACTTCGTGCATAATAGATTTTTGGTTATTAAATATTTGCTTTTAAATTTTTTCTTTTTTTTAATAATTTTTTTAATTTTTTTTTTATTTAACAGGTTTTAAATCATGTTCATATATCGTGCGAAGTCAAATCCTAGTTTCCAATCCTCCCTCCGTCCCTCTTAGCCACCGGTTTACGTGCAGTTATCACCGTCCAATCTCGCCACCCTACCGGAAAATTCTTTAAAGGCTGTTCAGAACGCCTTCTGGTTAGCTACTTCCCCAACTTCCTCTAAGCTTTTTGGTCATACTAGCCCTACTATATAACTAACTTCCCATCAGCCAACCCTCGATTTACCACGCCGAGCGGCCAGTCGAAGAGCATGTGCTCTGCGTTTTATGCGCTCTCACCGCATTGCAGCGGTTATTGTCGCTTAAACCAAATCTTTGCAAATACTCGTTCAAGGTTCCATGCCCTGTTATTAGCTGCACCATCTTATGGTCGAGCTTCGACTCGATCTTATCTCTAGCTACTGTACTCGGTATGAATTTATGTGTCAACCTGCCCGTGGCAGCGTTGTTCCACCTCTCTTCCCATTGTCGTATTGATCTTTCGAGCAGCTTTCTTTTAATCTGAGCCTCGGTATCGTCGAGTGCGATATCCGGAAGTCGCCCGTCGCGGCCTCTTTCGCTAATTCGACAGCCCTATCATTTCCTACGTTACCGTCGTGCGATCTAACCCAACAGATCTTTAAATGTCGAAACCGGAGCGCCGTATATGCTACCCTCCAGACGTCCACTTGGAGGTATGTCGAGGTGTTCATATTTGTTAGGGCGGTCAGCGCTGATTTACTATCGCTGATGATGTAATAGACGTTACTACCCGTTTGATTTATCACATAATCACATAACACGATCCAAAGCTTTTCCCAGCACTGGTAGCAAGCTAATTGGACGATAGTTCCCCGGGTCCGACGCATCCGACTTTTTTGATTTAGATATAAATTTCACATTCAGGACTTTCCAGCAACAGGAAATACGCCCCTTCCTAAACAAAGATTAATTACCCGGCAAAGACACACCAGGCTAACAGGCACGCCTCCAGAGCTGCATCTGAAGTGATTTTGTCATGCACCGGTGCCTTCTTAGGGTTCATCCTCCTAAGAACCCTTACGACCTCGTGAATTAAGATTGCCTTATCGGTACGTGTCCCTTGCATCTCTGTAGCTTCCTGACGTACTAAATCGTGCGACCCCTCATCATCCTCGGGATTATCCGATGGGAAGAATTTCTGTAGCAAATATTCTGCCAGGGTTTTAATACCTTCCGTGTATTCATCATTTGTTTTTCTTATGTTATCGACCGCGATTTTTTGTTGTTTATCCCTTATTACGCGGTATACGGTTTCTCAGGATTCCTTCTCGGAGTTTCGCGTGCAAAATTCTTTAAATTAATTCGTTCACATTTCCTTTATTAATATTTTATATTCGCGGTTGCTTTGATTATATTCAATTCTTCGTTGTTCTCTTATTTCTCCCGAGGCTCGTTGATAGCGGCGCCTTAGGTTACGCGTTTCTGCCCGCTTGGTAATTAGTTCCCGGGTCCACCAGGGTACGCTGTCTTGAAATGTATTCTTTCGCGGTATGGAGTATGACGACGCGCCTACTACCGCATCGTTTAATTTTTTCGCGAGTGTTTCTATTTGAACAGCCTCTCGGTAGTTCAATAGCTCGTTCTCGAGCGCAGGGATGCTTTCGCCAAATATTTCTTTAAGCCGATGCCAATTACCTTTTTATTACAAAACCGCGGAAATGTAGTTAGCTGCTCGTTTGCGCTTGCTTTGGTTTCAACATCCCCTGTAATTAATTTATGATCAAAGAGCGTTACCTCGTCCGACCTTAATTCCCAAATACAAATCAACTCTAACATCTCGTGTGAGGCTGCAGTAGTATCTATAAAACTGCTGCCTCTATGCCCCTCAAACATAAGTGAATCATGTGTTTTTTACATTAAGATCCCATTCCGTTATAAGATCGGCAACCTGTGAGCACCTATCGTCTCCGATAGAGCTACCCCATAAAGGCGTCTTGGCATTAAAGTCCCCCGCGATTATTAGTTTTTTCTTTCTACCAATTTTTCGAAAGACCCCATCTATTTGATTTATTAAATCCTCGGTTTGAGGATTTTCCCGCTGGGAATCGTCTGGCGGAAGATACGTGCTTATTACGTAGAACGTGTTTGACCCGGTTTTTATTTCCACGGTGGTTATAAACTCGTTTGACAAATTATTTAATATTATCCCGGCGCACGTCCCATAATTTATTATTATTCCGCTACACAGTCGTTCGCTATTCGCGTTTAAGACGGTAACCCCTCCAAAACCTGTTATTTTGTGGCTTTACAGGTGCGGTTCCTGAATGAGCCCGATTTGCGCAAATTTACCTTCATGCTTCTCGGAACATCGTCTAATGCCCTACAGTCCATAGTCGATGTTCCTGGTGATGGCTACCTTCAAACGCTGCATCGTTGGGCACTGGCTGGACTTGGCGTCGTGACGCGTGTCGACCCTGACACTACCAACCCTGTTGTTCGACCTCGCACAGACTACGCAGCAAAAAACTGCCCGTCAGCAGTTCTTGATCTCGCGCCCCAGCTCGGCGCAGTTACCGCAAAACTGCACCCGTTCCTTACATTCCGCTGACCTGTGGCAGAATTCGTAAAACGATAGCGCTGGATCATTGAGAAATGATCCCGTGCCAAGACTCTACGCCACCCCAGTTTGACAGCACCCGCCAATAAACACCTCCTAGCCTCCGGCGAGACCTCAAACACAACGCTGGCCAACGAATCCCTGGGTCCTCTCTATCCTCTTTACCCAGGGAGCACGATGCGCGGCCTTTTGTTCTCCATGGTCCTCGCCGTAAGACCCTAACAAATACCGCCTACCGTCGACTGCACCCTCCGAGCGTCCTCCCAACCAGCACACTCGACCACAACACAACCCCTACGCGTCCGCCGTGCTCCGGCTCCAACAAATCCATCCTTGGCCGAATCAACCTTCTTCTTTAGCGTCACTATGACGTCCTCTTTGCCCCCTAGGTTGGCGTCGACTCGAACCGCAACCGTCGACGCTGGCTTGCTGCCTATTGCATCTGTGTACGATACCACCCCTGGGACTAAGCGACCTCTTGATCCCCTGCCCTACAACGACTGCTCCGTGCGCGCTGCTACTACAGCCTCCTTCACCTCGCTCCGCACCAACCTAAGGCCCCTAACCATCCCTAAAAGCTGATTAGCAACGTCTCGGAACTCGTCCGCGGCGTTGCGAATCACCGTCCTGTTGTCCACGGTGATTGTTGCCGAAGTTGCAGGGACTCGCTTGTCTATAAGGGCGTGCGCCTGAACATCAGAAGATTCAGCTAGTCTAGATCGCTAGCCGCAACGCTTCTGTTGCTGCTAGTCGACCCATAACGCTGGCCTCTCGACGTTGAAGGCGACTCGGACAAGGTCCCACACACACGGGGCGCTGGCCCCTCCAACTACACCACCGCAGATCCAGGCTCCTTCTACGACGCCTAACCACGAGCTCCTTCCCTCCGATTTTCGCAACCGACCCAGCCTCCGACTGCCCGCTCCTGACAGACTCCGACCAATCACCCCTTTTTTTCTTCGGCAACTGCTCCTCATCTCGGGGATAACCACGCTCAAAGCTAACAACAACAAAAAGATAACTAACAAAAAACGCAACTTAAAAAACGAGGTGACCGTTACGACGCTAGAAGAACGCAAAAATTAAATAAACCCCTAAACGTGACGAATATCAACGACAGCAAAACACAAACGTTGGTGTAATAAAAATACTTTGATTAAAGATAAACCGTAAACAACCCTGTATTTATTTGTTTAATTAAACTTTAAACCGCCAAATTAAATTTCAAATTTAACAAATGTACGATAAACACTAAACGTCAAAATAACAGACAAAGAAAAATCGCTAGCCCAATAAAAAATATACCGTATACAACACTATTTATTTATTTAAATTTTTTAAAACTACCAAATCAAATTTTAAAATATAAAAATGTAATTACCTAAAAAAATTGAATTTATTAAATGCTGGACTTTAAATTTAAATATATAAACAAACAATAAAAACACGTGCTATTGGAATGTGGCTACCGAAAGCACTTATCCCGTGTTTATTCGGTGCCTGGTACTAGCTTCAAGTGCTATACCTCTAGTCACACTGAAAACTCGACTTTAAGAATGTTTAAGTACGCGGGTTTCATAAAATATGGAATATTTTTATTTAAATTATTTAGAAATTTTCAATTTTTAAGCTATTTGTTTAATTCAAAAGGTCCTAGATTTTGGTTTTTAAGTTGTTATTTAATTATTCCACACTATAAATTTTTTCCGAATTTACTTGATAATTTTAGGCGGGTTTTTACACGATTTACGCCGTTTTTTCTATAAACTTACTAAAAACACTTTTTAAATTATTTTAAAATTATTTTGGGGTGTTGGTTTCTTAATTTTTTATCAACCCGAAATTTAAGTTAGTTTATTTTTAAACGCGGATTTTAGTTTAAAATTCAAAGAAAACGCGATTTATTTATTATTTAACGGGTTAAATTATTATTTTTGGCTCTATTTCACTGCCCTGTGTTTAAAACTGATGCCACATAATAATAAAATTCAATACAATAAATAATAAAGCTATAAATATAGAAATATAGTAAAAAACCCTACATAAAAACTTACTTGATTGGTGCTGAAACGGGAGCTCCGTAAATCACGTTCGCTCACTTCATACGCTAACTAGAAAGGGTCCATTTTGTTACACCATTAATAGTTTAATGTTTACTTATGGACTTGAAAATGTAACCAATATAGGAGACGAAACATGTCGTTTGTTTAAATAAAAATTGTGATGAAGCATTAAACATTTATTAATTAATATAACTCATATTCCTGATTAGTCATTTTTGCATGGGGGTGTTCCACACCTACTATTTATTTTCGGTGGGTGCTGAAGACCTCGAGCATCCACGGAGTCGACTTACCTGACCGAGCACCACTTAGTGTTTGAACCCATCCTAAGCTTTAATCTTTAAATCCGCGCCTACTTATAATATTGTGATGCTCCCAAATGATAAAATGTACCTCATATTTAAAAAATGAGAAATTGGCCTTATGCTTAAAAGACGAATTCTCCTTTATGTTTTCAAAATGATCAAGACTTGATATTACTTTTCGTTTTCTATCTAGTTATTAGAAAATACGGCTATTAATTTTAAGTTTCAACTTACTGTATCTTAAAAATAAAGTCATTTAGGTAAATCTTCATATGAACTCTTTTCGTTAATATTGAATACAGAATATTGTGAAGTTTAACCAGGTACTTAAATAACACCTTCTGATGTCATCCGTAATCGTTTCTTGTAATATTAACTGGACCGTTATTCTTAAGTTTCTTAGTTCTCTATGGGTAGCATACAGGATATGGGATCTCCCGCTTGAACTTGAATCTTTAAAAGCTCACAACAAATGATATGAAAAAACATTCGTTATAATTACAGACAAATAAGAGTATTTATTTGTTGAATTCTTAACGAATTGGAATGCAAAAAATTGTTTTGTAACGTACGAATTTATTAATATTGACAGTCTCAAGACCTCGTTCTTGGCGATAATATGTATAACCAGATATGGCGTGTAACGATTCAGTACTTCCGTTCCATTATGGTTTTGTCATCCATCTGCCTGTCAATTGTCTCATTATTGACCGAGTGTGAAGAAATTCCTAATTTGTTAACTCATTTCATGACGGTACTGCATTTTCCGTATTTGATTTTATTTGTTTTTTACATTTAAACAGACATTAGCTTCATTCTTATCGTAAAGCAAACACGCAATAAACGATACTATTTCATTACTAAATTTGTTTAAATAATAAAGTACCGGGAAGTTACGTTTATAGGTCGATACACTTTAAACAATTAAAAATAGAATGTTGTTTTCTAATTAATAGAAAACTAATACTTGTGCATTCATTCAATCATGAATTTTCTATCATTTGATATAGTCTGGACCAAATAAACTTAGTCATGACTCATCGATGTTCGAAACATGAAAACACGACATGCAATAATTTTTCTTGCTTTACTTAAATACTACAAAATGAGATGCAAATATTCGCATATATTTTCCGTGTCGGATATAGGAACGAGGAAATGAAACATTTGTCGCGGTGAATGATGTAAAATAAATTGGCAATTGTGGTGTCTAGATAATCTCTGTCGTTGTTGTTATATTTAGAACGTCAGCCTGAATGAATAATAATTATTGATCAATCACAACATCTTACACTTTTAATAATTACAGATAGAAGTGTAGAGAAAACTAAAGCTACTATTGTAGAAATAAGAAATTGAAGTCAAATAATGTAAAGAACCAGCTATTGGCAACCCGCTAAGTCTGTATGCACATAAAGTAGTTTAGTTGAAATACATTTTTGACTAATGTTTCTAGCACAATCTGTTACGTTAAAATTCTAAAATTGAGTGTTTTCTGCGTCTTACATAAGTCTCTAATTACTTTGTATACGTTATATTAATAAACGCTTCCTACCAATCATAATCAAAGCGACGGTTCGCTTTTTATGCTATTCCAATTAAAATAAATATTTAAAAACTGTCCTGTATCAAAATTTCCATCAGTGTAGAAATACGTGAAATATAGTTGAAACCGCGTTTATAAATTTTATGAAAGCTTTCTTATCGATAAACCACTTTAAAAAGGCTAGAAACTCGCCTTATAAATTCTTTGAAACCATTCTGACAGCTGCTTATTATTTCCAATAGTTATTCGTTAAAATACGCATCGCAAGATAAACGCCTCTAATGGAACCGAGAAATCCTACGTCGTTATATTGCTGCTCGTGTTTTATGGATAATAAAAACGTCCCATAATTAATTCATTCTTGGTATCCCCGTAGCGTGGATCGATAATAATGCAAATCTCTATTCATTTCTAAAAGGCAGGCAACCGGTTATACATTGAGCTTCCTTTGACAGTATACAAGGTTGGATATTTGCTTAGATATTTTAAAATATATCTTGCTTTCCCATACGAATAACGAAATTCAGTGGGAATTAATTATGGTATTATTGAGGCCTTTTGCTTTCTTTATTGCTTGCATTTTAGGACTATTTCGCAGTTGTTGTTTGGAATATATTTTTACTTCCTATCGCAGAATGTTTAACCTTGTAACATGTCAATTTGCCATTGCCTTGCCATGTTACATTGAGGTCCCACTTCCTTCCTTATACAAGTATTTCTTCATCTTAATTTTATATTAATACCGTTTACAATCACAAGTTAGTTTCAATTTGTGTAACATTTTTCTTCAGTATTATTAAATAATACACTATATACATCCATCTTTAGTTTTAATTTAATATTCTTTCTTTTGTATAAATATAATAAATAATTATAATCAGATGTAATTTTCTAATTGGTAAACCTTTGAATTATGTCCATAAATACACAACTAGTGTATATATGAATCTGTCATTTAGGATGGTTTCCTTGTTTGTCCCTCTCACAAAAGTGTGGTTATCTTCAAAACCGGAATAAATTTTCGTGCTTTTGAAATCTGACTTCCTTTTGTGCACATGCCGTTTCCTGATAAAGATGTCCTTTCTAAGGCCATCATGTCGTACCTGGTGTGTAAAAGGTGTCTTTTTTTCTTCTTAACATACATAAATATCGTTTCAGAATACTAGCAAAATACGTATGGAGGAAGTCTACCTGAATAACTAATTCAAAATATCTATGAATGGTAAGCTGATTAAATTTTAAACTTTCAGACGGTTCCTCATGGCGTATTACAATACTTTGTTTTTGTAACACCTTTATTTTCTAGGGTTCTTTGGTGAAGTATCTTTCGATGATATATTCTCAGGTGATATATTCTCTGCTGGGTCGTTCTCTGATGAGTTGTCCTCTGCTGGAAAATTTAATTATCTATGCTAGGCTATCTAAGCCTATGTGTTAATTTAACTACCTACAAATATTATCTTTTATCGTACAAGAATTCATGTTACCGTTATTTACTTTCTAAAATAAATTAAAGCTTCGTTAACAAAACATATAGTTGTGGAACAAAAGGATTGGCTCTTACAAATTTAAAGTTTAAGGTTAACAACCAAAATAAATAACGATGCCGTTCTTCTCAACAAACCGTAAGAAGATCCTATAGTTCTGAACAAGCCAAGCTCAATGCTTAAGTATACGTTTTTTCATATATCCTGAATACAGGGATGAGTTTATCTTATCTACTTTTGCCATGGAACGATGTGCATGTGTTATATTTTAAATCTCATTTATCTAGAAAAATATTACATGTAAAATATAATCATAACTTTATTTACCGATTACCTTTACTAATTTAATATTATCTTTGTTTTCTTATATAACCTTGTGAGTTGTAAACAGAAAAGCTTTCGTGAAACTTTTTTGTAGATTTTGAGGTTATGTTCAATTTAAATGTTTGATTCATATTCTTTTAACTAATGTTAAATACAACAAAGCGTATTTATGATTTCCTTTTATTTAGAACGTTAATTTGAAATTGTGTCTAAGCACAATAATAATTTTAGATTTTCTAATATTTTATCTGGTAGTCTAAGACAAAATTTTAAAATTATGAGAGTGTAGATATATAAACTACACTTAGTGTTTTTGACGCATTAAAATTTGGTTGTAAGAAAATAACGGTATATGTTTAATTTTTTTTATTAATATTATTAACTAAACGTCGATATATAAGTTGTATTAAGGTATTTTCTTTTGTCATATTCTAAATTGCATCCCTAAAACTTGTCTGGATGAACTTTAACTTTGTTCTCTAAACCCCTGAGATATAGTCTTTTGCAATCTACCGCAGCCACAAACGGTCGACGCTACTCCCGCCAGAGTTTTGTTTACACTCTGTTGTACACCCATTCCTACCTGTAGAAGGAAGGCTGCAACCCTCTATTGCTGGGAATGGTTTTTTGTATTCTCTTCGATTTGAATTCTGTGGAAAGTCTTTTGAGCGCAAAGAAACGTTGTTAAGTCGTGATTTTAAAATGCGTCTTTGTACGCAGTGCTGCTATAGGTAAATTGGGTCATCCAGCATTCAGTCTATCGACAAATGCAGGCTACATTTTCGAATTCTTAAAGATGGTACTAGAAATGTCGATAGTTCAAAGTACAGTTTTTCTGTTATCTAACTTTTGCTGCTATTGTGAAAAACAAACACTCATTTGCTGTTTATTGTTTTCTTACTCGTGAGTATCCAATATATTTCAGACTACACTCACCAATTTATGCTCACAACGAACATGTGATTATGTACTTATGCTTCAAGTCACGATTATTTAAGCCAAAACTCACGTTAGAACATTTGTTATTAAATTTAGTATTTTAATTTCTGCCGTTTTTAATGATTTGCGGAAAAATAGAATGTATACTACGTAGGAATAGCAACATTCCCGGACTCCGTGTTGCTTCACGTCGTCCGGGAATGTTGAGCTTTTCCTACTGGGTATACAATATACTATTGTTCAAGATATCAGGAATAAGACAAGTAATTTATAATTCTTTACAACATCAAGCTTGTAAAATAAATTTACGATTAGGTAAATTTAGCATAAACATTTTAAAGAAACTATCCTCTTATATAACCTCAACTAGTTTTAAAGCAATTGTGGATATTTAAAATTGAGTAGGGTTCGATTTTGGGAATCTGTCAAATTTAATTAAAAAAAATGGATATGACTTAAAAAGTATGCTTTTCAAAATATAACAGAAAAATTTTCAGAATTGTCGAATTCTAAAAAAATTAATTAATCAAAAGTTTTTAATAGCAGGTGGATTTGGCGCAAACCTTTAAAATATAGGGGTAAAAGAGGGCGTAGCAACAAATAAACAAACAAAAATCACTCCTTTGTATTAAAAATACGTCAAAAGCGATTGATCCGATATTTTGATATCGATCCGTACCAAGTATTGATTTATTAGGTTAGTGCAAACGATATGACTATAGCACAGAGTATTTCAAAGCTGCAAGTATGGTATACAGGCAAAAATGAATTGTTTTATAAGTGATATACACTTTATTATGCGAACTATACTGACCGCAGGTTGAGATAGGAAGACAGATTTGCCTATTATCAATTTTTCCCATAATAATATATTGCCAAGCATCAACTTTTACTTCGAGCAATTCCTTGTAGCCAGTACCAATGTGAAAAAAGTTGAAAATGCTAACGTTTCCAGAATTGATGCGTCCAAATTATTGCCAGTCGAAAATATCAATGCAAGCCCAGTGACCGATCAACAACGTGACGCACTGCTACAGTTGTTTCAAGATCATCAAGATTGTTTTTCTCATGCTGCTTCTTATGCAGGGTGTCCATTATCTGCTGAAATGAGGTTCACGCTGAACGATCCTAAACCTTTTACTTGTCGACTGCATTGTATGTCACCTCGTCAGCAGGAAACCGTTAGAAGGTAAGATCATTCGTAAATCAAACTCTTCACGAGCTTTTTTGTAGAAAAAATGTGCAAGAGTGACTGTGTATAGATTGCCGCAAACTAAATTCGTTAACTCTAAATGAACAACATCCACCACCATTAATTTCTGATCAACTAGACTGGTTGAACGAAAGCAAATTGTTTATAGATCTGAGCCTGCGTTCAGAATGTTATCAGACGCGGGTCAAAGAAAAGTCACAACAGTATACCGCCTTCGATACACCCAAGGGGAATTATGAGTTCAATAAGATGCCTTTTGGGCCAATAAATGCGCTGGTAGTTTTCCAAAGATTTGGGAAGAAATTGCTAGCGTTTGCGAAAGGGTTTGCAGCTGTCTACTTAATCGCCGTACTGATTTATGCGGAAACTGCAGGTAAAGCAATCAATAATTTATAAGTCA
The DNA here is from genome assembly GCA_036346225.1 of Platerodrilus igneus. Lineage (NCBI taxonomy): Eukaryota > Metazoa > Arthropoda > Insecta > Coleoptera > Lycidae > Platerodrilus > Platerodrilus igneus. The sequence continues at coordinate 3,584,268 of JARFIW010000864.1, read as the reverse complement.
TTTTAATGTTGATGCGAATAGAAGACGTTACTAATAATTTATCAAATGCCATTTTTTAGACATCTCCGTCACGTACTAGGATTTGAAATTTCAGACGGGAATGTCAGATCAGGTTCTGGGAAGACAAAGACGATACAAGAGTCACCGATCTAAAAAGCTCTTCTTAACATTCGTCAATTTGTTAGGGTTACAGGTTGCTTTCGACAATTTGTAAAGGACTATGCCATAATGGCACAACCGTCAAATAATTTACTGAAAAATAACTCCAAATAGAGAGGTAATGATGTAAACAATCAGCTTTTAATAATCTACGACACGTTTTGATATAAAAGCCTATTTTAATCATTTTTGATTCAAATGTAGAAATCGAAATTCATATCGACGCTAGCGCTTAGGAGTTGCAGGTATTATAATTCAAATATAATTAGTCAGATGTTTACATCCAACTGCTTACTATAGCCGTCAAATGACAAAAGCAGGCAGTAAGTATGATTCATTCCAGCTAGAAACATTAGCAGTGGTGGAATAATTGAAGGAATTTCGAAGTTATTTAGTGCACATACATTTTCGCGTAGTTACCGATTACAATGCGTTGAAAGCTTCTAGCACAAAAAAGACATTGCCCCCAATAGCTCATTGGTAGTTCCAGTTGTAAGAATTCGATCTCACAGTAGTTTATCGACCTGGGAACAGAGTTTAGAATGTAGATGCCTTTTAGTAAAAATCTAGCACTCTGTAAAGAACCACCAACTGAGATTTAAATAATTGGACAGACTGATTGAGTATTGTCGGAACAATTGACAAATGAGAATCTGAAAGGTATGTGAAAAGTCCTAATGAAAAAACCTAAGACCGACTATGAAAAACAGGTAAACCAAAAATATGCTCTGCGGGATGGTAGACTTTACAGAATCACGGTTAAAGGGTTATAGTGGGTAATATCTTAGATGTGATTTTCCAATGCTCCGCCCGAAGGTACTACATTCGCCAGGAGCGAGTGTTTTTTACCTGGAAAATTTGGTATTTTGACAAACCCTTGCTGTTCCAGGCAAGGTAGGGATCTTTAACGTGCGTGACAACACTCACACACGGGACCTCCATTTTACCTCTCATCCGAACGAGGGTGTATTTTTGTGAAAAATGCTCGCCTAACATTTTTCAAGCAGACCGTGTCGGGATTCGAAATCGGGACCTTGGGCGTAGTAGTCACACACATACCACTACGTTACGGAGCCGCCAGTGGGTAATATTGCGTGGAATGCGACAGAAAATTGTTAAATTGGTTTACGACAACTCCGGTCACTTAGACGTAAAACAGACCTTACTTCAATTCTATGAACACTATTTGTTCCCACAAATGCGTGCGTATGTAGAGAATATCGCCTGTTGTATTGCCTGCCTACACAGCGAAAAATCCGGGAGGAAAGAAAGAAGGATTGATGCATCCCCTTATAAAGGTACTTGTATCTCTACACATGTTGCATGTCGACCATATAGGACCTTTTCCCAAAAGTCGTTAAGATAATCATCATTTATTGATAGTTGTTTATGCCTTTACGAAATTCGTTTTCCCAAAGTTCGTTAAGTCAACAAAGACAAGATCAGTCACCGAATATTTACAAAAAAAATTTATAACTGCCATGGAAACCCACATATTGTCGTAACTAGTTAAGAAAACGCATTACTTTTAGAAGGTTCTATAAATATTGCAAAACGGATCATATCAATTCGAAATACCGTCGCTACGCCTAGGGCCAATGGTCAAGTCGAACGAATCAATAGAACTAGAAAAGAGGCCCACCTCGCCACAACGCCTGATGAAAGCCGTTGCGATGAAAATGTCAAAGAGATCCAATTTACCGTAAATACGACTGTTTCCAAAATCACTGGAAAAACTCCATCACAAATATTTTACGGTTACAAACCATGGTGTAGCGCAGACGTCCCGTTATTCGACGAAAGACTAAACATTCTGCTAAATTTTGCCTACGTTGCAAAAAGAAGTAACCGACAAAATTGCCTCAGAACAATCTAAACACAAGGTATATTTCGATAAAGAGGAGTTACGTTCCAATTTTGCTTTTAAAATTTACCTGTTCATCATAAGCCCGCTTTACAATAATTTTTAACTCAAATCTAGTTGCTTTGAAACGTAAAGTTTATGCTATAATTAAATAGTCAATACCTTGTTTTAGGTATCCTTTAACTTGTTATACAGTACGACCGCGTATAATTGATTCTTATGTGATTTCCATTTAAAGACTCGTCGAACTAAGGTTGCGTACTATTAGATATAACCGTGTTTTCGAGTTTTTAATCAGCTCTTGGCATGTTGTGATAATGCCAGGATTGAAATTATTAATACTTGTAATTTAAAACAAATTCATTTTTATTCATTTTGTGTTCGATAGACGACAACAATTACTCGACGTTGCCTTTTTAAATTTTCTTTGTTTCAGTTCTTCCAAATTTCGTGCACACATTGTGTGGTAACTATTTGCGATTTGAAAAAAGAAACTGTACTTTTCGGTGGACTGGGACGACCCGTTGGATTGCTGCCCCGTTCGTTATGGGAGAACACCCTACTGCGGGATCTCGAGCTCTGCTCTGCCCTGTCATTAGGAAAGGTATTACGAACCCTGCGCCTTAGACACGTGGGTGAGTGGTTGTTCACTATTTTCTTTCTATGGGTTCTCTAAACTGGTCGAACCAATACCTTTCCGTTTTATTGGTTGACTGAACTTAATAGTTGTAGAACGATGATCTTTATGCGTGCGATGGGGTTAATCATTAGTTATATTCGGTATTGATTTCTTTCTTGGACAAGTTTATGTATGTAACTTTATGCTCACAAAAGCATTGATTGTTAATAATTAGGATATTATTTAGTAATTTCGTTTTTTGGGAAATTTTATGTAATATTAATAGGATATTATTTATTGGTTTTTGTATTGATAATTTTAGGTACTTAATGTTATGCTCACGCTGATGATTGAGAGCTGTTGTTTTTAGCGAGGAAAATTATTTTTTTGTTTGATGACTAATATCGGGTGGAGACCTAAAAACAACAGTTCGCCATTTTAGGAAGTGATTTTTTGTTTATTTTGGTGCTTCAGGATATATGTAAGTAGCGCTTATTATGTAATTCTTTTTTGGCTTAAACTGAATATAATAGTGATTATCTGCCTCAATGTTTGTTATTTGGTTTTGTGGAATACGTAAGTAGTGCTTATTATATAATTATTTTTTTTGTTTAAACCGAACATAATAGTGATTATCTTCCCCAATGTTTCTTTGTTTGGTTTTGGGGATATTGGCAAAATCCCTTAAGGATATTCCTTTTTATTGTGTGACATATTTCGATAATTAGACGTTTTCTTTTACATGGTGCTTTGGTTATAAATTAGTGTGTATCTTTATTTCAGGCGTCCCCTGTTTTTTTTTTGGTAAAATCCCGCCTACTCACCGACGAGAAACTAGAATATACAATATGGTTGAGTGCGACCGTACTGAGAGTAAATTTTTGTTGGTGAGCGCTACATTTAAACATTAATTGGTGAGTTTTCTTATAGTGTTTTAATTCGGTTATTAAAGAATATCAATCAGTTGATGTTGCATGCGAATGAAATGAAATTGTCTACACAAAAACGTGTTGCAAAGACTGCCTGTATGTTTGTTGTGGTTTGTTTAGCATTCTTCTTAATCTTCTTTGGGAATGAAACCACTCATAGTTTTTAAAATCTATTTTATTTACGTTTCGATCCATGACCTAGGATCGTTGTCAAAATAATAAAAACTTCAAGTTTGACGTTTATGACATAAATTGAAGGTTACTTTGATTTATTGATGTTTGAAATATTTGGTTTGAGTACACTAAGCAAAAATTTTTAAAGTTTAAAAGAATGATTGCCTTCAATTTGTGTTGCGACCTGGGATCGACTTTCCTATGGTAGCCAATACGCTTAACGTGAAATCAGCTGATTAATTTTTATTGGTGAATTTTATATAAATTCAATAATTTGGGAAACATTTTTTAACATGTTTCTATTTATACAATTGAGAGATTTCTCAATTGTACGACTTTCCTATGGTAGCCAATACGCTTAACGTGAAATCAGCTGATTATTTTTTATTGGTGAATTTTATATAAATTCAATAATTTGGGAAACATTTTTTAACATGTTTCTATTTATACAATTGAGAAATTTATATAAAATTCACCAATAAAAATTAATCAGCTGATTTCACGTTAAGCGTATTGGCTACCATAGGAAAGTCGATCCCAGGTCGCAACACAAATTGAAGGCAATTATTCTTTTAAACTTTAAAAATTTTTGCTTAGTGTACTCAAACCAAATATTTCAAACATCAATAAATCAAAGTAACCTTCAATTTGTGTCATAAACGTCAAACTTGAAATTTTTATTTTTTTTATTATTTTGACAACGATCCTAGGTCATGGATCGAAACGTAAATAAAATAGATTTTAAAAACTATGAGTGGTTTCATTCCCAAAGAAGATTAAGAAGTGTTGCAAAGAGCTTCTATTGTTCCTTTGTAACCGTTATGTACTTTATTACAGTCATGACAGCTGAATTAAGCGAATCTGCTTGTTTGGACGCTGAAAACTAATAATTAATGTATATTTATTAGAGGTGTACACAAAAGCAAAGTTGATAAAGGAAGGTTACGTCTCGTGTTGTATCCCATTGTAACCATTGCACTTCCCGTGTGGATGGAGAGAAACTCAATGTGTGTTGTATCCCATTGAGTTTATTGGTCTCAGTACTAGGTAGATGTTTAGATATGGAATGCATTGCAAATTGTATCCCCTTGCATTCAGTACGGCGCATAGTTGTATCCCCTTACGTTGAGCCTGGTAGTTAAAGCGGGCTCATCGCGCGTTGTATCCTTTTAGGTCCAATGCACTACTCAGCACCAGGGCGTTTGTGAACTGAGTAAACATTGCGTCTTGTAGCCCTTTGTTTACATATATTTGCTCGTCTGTATGGAAATTATATGTTGATGCACATTTTAATAGTTTTAACATGATATGATTATATTTTTGAACATTTAGGATTCTAAACCCATTCTGAACGGACCTGCACCTTGACGAAGTTCTAAAATACTAGAACAGGTAGAATGGCTTGCGTGTCTCAATGAGCTAAAGACCCGAAATATAGATTAAACCAATCTAGTGGGGCTTTAGTGAGGAACCGGACTAAGACAGGTCCCCGAAAGAGGGCAAGAGCTTTTTCTGTACTTAGAGTGGCAGCCAAAAGCAGCTTACCCCCATTCACATGCCTTACATGTGATTTTCCAATGCTCCACCTGAAGGTACTACATTGGTAGGAATGGACTCGGGCCGGGCCGGGCCGGGCCGGCCCGACGCAGAAAAGTAACCGGCCCGGCCCGAGGCCCGACCCGAAATGAAAACTGAAATTGTTTATAGGTCATAGTATAAACGGTACCAAACTTCATCGGTTAATGTCTCAAGCGATTGAAAATTGGTACCTAATGTTATTAGAACTTAAGGAACCTGAAAGTCAAATAATATACCAAATGTTTGCTTAAAAAAAGTTGGATTTTCAAATTTTTGTATAGAGAGGATACCTTATTCTGATGGAATATAAGTAAAATGAAGTAATTGTTTAAGGTTGAAAAGTTTTTTAAAAAATGATTACCAAAAGGTATAAATCAGTACATAGATCCTTCTATATACCAATAAAATTTTATTTACTTTATCCTTTTTTTACGGCATGAGTTGGATAATGGCATTATTATACATTTTCCCGCAAACGTAACATGGGCACTAACTATGCTTGTTTAATAATAATAAGTTGATTTTTTTTCAATATGTATCTTGCTATTCAAACTAAACATTTTATTTTTGTTTTTAATGTGCAGAATAAATAATAATATAATTTTATTATTTCAACACATTAATGAGATTATTTACAGATGACATACTATTATGATTCATCCAAATTACATAACTAGCAATTATGTCCTGCGTGATTAATCACACTGAAGTGCGCGTACTTTATGCGTGTTTAGTTTTGTCCAGCTTTTACGACTTAAATGACTCAGTCTATATTGAAATAAATCAAACAAACGCAACTAACAAATATCTCCAGTTAGTCTAATGTGAGCTCTCGGGTATTGTAGCTCATTCGTCGGGTACCCATTCTCTTCCTATCAGTTTGTGATTTAATCTTCCGTATTGTACTGTTTAAATGATCTGTGTTAAGTGTTTGTAAGTATATTACAGTGAAATTTTCAATAAAAATGCCACGTAGTTGTATTAACCACCCAGACTGTTTCTGCTATATTTGTGGTTAGGTAATAAAATAATAATAAAATAAAAATAGAGTAGGAATGCCTAGACAAAGCTATATTAGTCAAATTATTAGAGATTTAGGTTGTGAAGGGTATGTAGACCTTTTTCGACTAGCTCAGAATAGAAAAGAATTTAGAGCTGCGTCAAACCGACTTTAAGTAAATTCGAAAACAAAACAAAAAATAAAAATCAGTTAACTCAATGTCACCAGGACATAACTCACAATTAGTTAGCGGTCTGGCATGTTGGTAGCGATTCGTTGCTTAAGCCTTACCATAATATATAATTTAATAAACGTCACCATGACATAACTCACATTTAGGTAGCGGTCTGGCATGTTGGTAGCGTTTCGTTGCTTAAACCTTACCATAACACATAATTTAACACTTTTCCTTTTTTGAAGCGGATAACCAGGTTATATTTCATTTCCTTATAAATGGTAATCATTTAAACATGTTAGAGTTCTTTAACAACCATCAGGTTGCTAATATCTATGTAGAGCCAGCTGGATAGGAAAAAGATAGAAGGATATAGGAAGACCTAGACCAAACTATATTAGTCAAATTATTAGAAATTTAGGTTGTGAAGGGTATGTAGAGCCTTTTAGACTAGCACAGAATAGAAAAGAAGTTAGAGCTGCGCCAAACCGACCTTAAGTAAGGTCGAAAACAAAATGATGATGAGGTAATACTAAAGTCTCAGAGGAGAAATATAACTCCATTGATAAAAAAAAGTTGTATGAATTATATTTTGGATGTAAATTGGGTGACAGGATAAGTCTAGAGCCCTCATAGTTGTTGTAATTCGTGTGTAACGTTGTTAACTGGTTGGTCACATGACATTTGCAGTTCAGATGGTTTGGAGAGAACCTAAGAATCACTCCACAGACTGTTATTTTTGTTTAACGAAAATATCAAGGATGACAGCTTAGACTAGACACACTGTTAAATATCCTAATATTCTCTCTGCTTTAAGACCAGTGCTTCACGGTCCACAGCTTCCAATTCCGGTAGCACCAAAAACATGGGAATTAGACGACGATGTTGTTCAAGGCTGTACAGATTTATCGGATGATGAAGAAAGGAGGGACCCAGACTTTTTAGAAAATACAAATATTGAACCACACTTAACAAATCAGCCTGAACTAAATGATCTCGTTCGTGATCTACATGTATCCAAGAATTGAGCTGTAATACTAGCATCACTACTGGAAGAATGGAATCTTTTACAACGCAACACAAAAATAAGTGGTTTCCATGACAGGCAGTGTGACTTCGAATGTTTTTCTCACAGTGTGCGGATTTAGTTTACTGCAATGATGTGTAATCTTTACTGAAAGTTTTTTGACATACCCACAATCCTGATGAATGGCGTCTTTTTATAGACTCTTTAAAACGTAGTTTGAAAGCGGTTCTTCTTCATGTTGGGAATAAATACCCATCAATCCCTTTGGTTCATGCAGCTAACATGAAGGAGACATGAAAGTATAAAACTTGTGTTGGATATGATTCATTACGAGAAACATTCATAGCATGTTTGTGAAGATCTTAAAGTTATACCACTGTTACTTGGTTTACAACTTGGTTATACAAAATTTTGTTGCTTTTTGTGCGAGTGGAACAGCAGAGATAGAAAGAATCATTATCTTAAAAAACGGTGGCCAAAAAGAGAAACATTATTTGTTGGAGAGAGAAGAACGTTGTGGGTCCAGCACTAGTAAAACCTGAAAAAGTTTACTTTCGCCCCTACACATTAAGTTAGGTATTATGAAAAATTTTGTTAAGGCAATGGATCGGGAAGGAAGTGGATTTCAGTTCCTAAAAAAGAAGTTCTCCAATTTAAGTGATGCAATAGTAAAAGAAGGCATATTTGTTGGTCCGGATATAAGAAAACTAATGGATGATATTGGATTCGAAGGCAGTTTGAATGACTGTTAATTTGCTGCTTGAAAATCTTTTAAAAATGTTGTTAATAACGTCCTTGGAAATTACTTACTCAATGTGAGATAGAAGTGAAAGGACAGTGGAGTACCTACTCATGCGTTTTTCGGCCCGAAAAACTCGGGCCGGCCCGAATCGTTTGGCCCGGCCCGGCCCAAAAAAAGATAGGCCCGGCCCGGGCCCGGCCCGAATAAACTAGTCAACGGCCCGGCCCGGATTCGAGCCCGAAATCGGGCCGGGCCCGGGCTGGGCCGGCCAGAAAGCCCGAGCCCGAGTCCATCTCTATACATTGGCCAAGCAAGTTTTTTTTTACCTGGAAATTTTGGAATTTTGCCGAACCCTTGCTGTTCCAAGCAAGGTAGGGATCTTTAACGTGCGTGACAACACTCACACACGGGACCTCCAGTTTACCTCTCATCCGTACGAGGGTGCATTTTTGTGAAAAATGCTCGTCTAACATTTTTCAAGCGGACCGTGTCGGGATTCGAACCCGGGACCTTGGGCGTAGTAGTCACACATACCACTACGCCACGAAGTCGCCCCTCTTTCACATGCCATTGAATATCGGGGAAATAGGGTATAGAACTGTAAAACAATAGAAGGTGACCGAACTGCATCAAATAAGAAAGAACATCAGCTATGTTCAAAGACAACGAACATAGATACAAGAAAACTGTTCAAGGTATATGTGTGGAGCACAACACAGTACGTCTATGAAATAGGGGCCGTAGGAAAAGCAGACAGAAAGAGATAGAAGTCTTCTGGAATGTTGGGCTTCAGATATATATGGATGGTAGCATGGACACACAAAGTTAATAACAAATAGGTTGTAGAAATAGTAGACAAATAAAGATATCTGTGGAAAACGAAAAAAATATGAGAAATAGAAGGACGGGATACATACTAAGGCATTTCTGGGGAATAGTACGGGGTATATTACAAGCAGAGATAGGAAAAGTTAGGTTGGGGTAGACCGAGATCAGACTTTCGCACGCAGATAGTGATAGATGCAGACTGTGCACATTTCTGGGAAATGTGTAGGTTGGTTCAAACTAGGAAACAATGAGGATACGCGTCCAACCAGTAATAGGACTGAAGACCTAATGACGATGATGAGGATTCTATACGCTCATACCAAGTTTTAAATTGCTGATAGTCGTCGTCGAAGTCACTTCGATCACCCTTTATCATTTAGTTCTTACTAATTTTTTTTTGTAAATATATTGTTTTATACTTTTTGGTAAAATTTATTATGATTGAAAGTTTCCCTCCCTTTTCCGTGTTTACCTTCTTACGCGAGAAACAATTTTCTTTTAATATCAACATCATGTATCACGAAAGTAAAGCCTTTTCGTAATCTTTAAAAACTATTTTCCTATTGCTGTCTAAGAAATTTCACCCTGACCGTTTTTGCACTACTAATATTGAATTTTTGCGATTTAATACAGTAAATTTGCTATACTTTGGTTACTTAGTACTAAACTAATGAAAAATAAACCCAAAATTAAAACAGTGGCCTAATACTTTATAATAAACACCTCATTTCCATAATATCCTTTTATGGAAAGGCAAGAAATCTGAATGAATCACACTTTAATATGGTATATTACATCCCATAGGATTTAATTTAAGAGCGTTATTTGGTTTGAAAGTCTGCCTTAGGATATATTCTGTATATACACCTACTTGCTCTATTGGTCTTCCTGTATAAACAGGTCGTTTCTTATAAAATCCTGAAGAACCGTTGTAATAGTACTTGGAGATACAATCTTTAAAAAAGCCAAATATCTATCCAGTTACGTGCTTAAGTGAACTTTTTAAGGTATTCATATTGGCAAAAATAGAAATGTAAGCACGTCGTACGATTGTATCCATGAATAATAATTACAAGCGAATATTTAACAACTTATCTGACACGCATTTAAAAATCGTTTAGTACCTTATTTTCTTAAAGGCAATGTATCCATGGTACATCATGTTCTAGTCTAACAATTATATTGTTAACGTTGATGGATAAAATGTCTACGGGCTGAGACTGAACCAAACAATGACCCTACCAGGTGGGTAAAATCCTAGATTTTAATAGCATGTCTTACTTATACTACGTAAAATATATGTTCGGTAATGAAAACTAACAGTACTTGTATTTCAGCATCAGGTTTTGAATTGTTTTCACTGCAACCCAGATTTTATTTTTGCAACTTTTTATGTAACTTCATGTCACTTTAAAGAAAAACAAGAGACACAATTTATTATAATTCCCATACACTCTAAAATTCTTAACTATATATTTTTTTTGTTAACATGAATGGGCGATAAAATAGCTTTAAGCTGCGTCCATAGTTATTTCACTCCGTTTAGTTACTCAAGACGAGCCGTGTTTTCAAGTTACTGGAAATATTCTGTGACGGCGATACACAACTTTAAGTCAGTTTTACTCTAGGGTATCGAAAGTTCTACAAATGTCTTAGCTGGAGGAAACCCTTATAGCTCTATAACCCTATTTTAACGCTTTCAGATCTTCAGGTTTCTGAAAATCTTCTAGATGTGAAACGACCAAGTTCATTCCACTATTTCCTATTTTCTAATGCCTATGCCGAAAGGGCATCTATTACTCCTCTATAGCCCTGTTAAAACACAACCTTGTAGGTTTACGGCAGTCACCCCGCTCTTGTTGGAGCATTTTCTTGTATTCAAAAATCTATCGGTCTCTAAATCTTAAATCCGTAATGCTTTTGCCAAGCATCGTATACTTTAAGCTTTTTAATTTCATCTCGCTTTTTTGAAAAAAAAGGTATACTGTACAAAAAACATCTTCAAATCTGTTACGTAGAAAACTTTTTAATTTTCTTCAACTCATAACCTGAAAACATCCCTTATTCTACAATCTTATTTGGACGACATAGTAACTGCGCTTGCGCTAAACCACGCTCTTACTCGACTCTAGCAAGTGTTCGGAATTCCTTCAGATTTTAAATGTTAAACGGGTATATTTTGTTACACAAAACCCTTAAAATTTCATCGTTCAACCCGTTTAAATTATGGGCAAAGAGAACATGTTCATAGATTATATACTGTATGCTGTGTTAACTATAAGCAGCAATCGCTATATCTTCTAGACGTTGCAATTCTTTAAGAAAAACGACAAAAACAAATTACTTCGCGATTTCGGGATTAAAATATATAACTTTTAATGATAGAAGCGTGAGCAGCAAGTGATAGCTATCCAGATACCAAAACAAAATAACGGTATTACTTGTTTCTTCTATATCCAATTACGTTGATATTAAATAGTTTAAGAAATAATGTTCATCATCAGCATTAGGTTTTCAGTCCTGGAACTGGTTGGACACGTACCTCCCTTCTTTCTTATTCTTAACCAATCTACATATTTTCCTGAAAATCTCACAGTTTACACATGTCACTATATGTTTGCAATAGTCTAATCTATATCTACCTCTACCTCTCCTTTTTCTTTTGTTTGCTTCTAATATATTCTATACTATTCATGCCTTAATAGGTGACCTATCAGCGTTGGTTACATGCCAAAATTAGCATTGTTATTTTCTAAATTTGTAAGTGAATTCGCGCCAATATGTTAAAAGACTTGTGCGTGCATTTCCGTCAGTTTAGATAGTTGCGTCGGCGCCCGAGAATGCGCAGACGCGGAGTGGGGAAGTAAGTGGTGGTTTCCGTCACGTCATGGACTCGTCAACGAAACGTCAAACCGGGTGGTTATCGGTGTGTGCCTTTTATTTTGTCTTCTCTGTCAGATATGTACGTTCCCTGTCTCGCACCTATTATCGTTCTTCTTACCTGTATTCTTGATCCTACCGCTACACAAGAAGAGGGAAGACAAATTTATTTTACTTTAACGGGGGCAAAGGCCGAACCACGCCCAAGAACGCCCAACTGCCGCCAAAATAGCTGCAATGTTGTGAAGAGCTCCACAGTTTACGTAAGTACATTTTGTCTTTTCCTATAATTCCAAGAAACATTTTTTGCATGTGATACAGTAATTTGAAACATAAATATGACGTAACACCTTATTGCACAATGTTACGTATGTGTTTATTATGTTGTCAACTTTCGTAGTGGCTCTTACCAATTACGCCGGGGCTTTAACAGCACACCCTTGAGTAGAACACCTAGAGTATAATAGTGGCGCCTCAAAGTTTGTTGAAAAAATTTGTTTTCACCTTTGGTGTATCTTATAACGTATTAGCTTTAAATTTATCTGTAGCAATTGAATTTTTCACTCAAAAATAAGAATTTTAAATTTTCAATAATTTTCAAATAGAAAAAATATAAGTTGGTAACATTGCAAGTTGCCATGACAACCATCTTAAGTGAAATGACAGGCAAACAGCTGATATGTCAATATGATATGGACAGCCATATTGGTTACGGTTTATACCTTTCATAAATGTACTGCTAACTCAATTAATTTACATCTTACCTTATAAAAATAGTGTGTTTTTGCTTTAAAATTCTCTTAAATAATTACGTAATCAAATTTAGCATAAAGTTGAAGTGTATACCTTTTAAATGTGTTTGACAGATTCCCTTAACCTCAGTTCTAGGTGGAAGCATGTGCTTTTTGGCTTACATAATTTTTTCTGTAAGTATTCTAATTATAAATAAATAGTTTTATTTTTCATTCATTATGATTAAAAAAAAGGAAAAATCTCTTAAAATGACACCAAGTATAATTACTTTAATCCTGAAATTTTTCTTAGTCTATCCTAACTTGTTTTTTGGGTTAACTTTTTAAAACTGACGTTTAGATAACTCATATTATCTTATTTTACTATGATTTTAAAAGTGTTCCCTTAGCAATTTAAATAATCAACTATAACCTACTAATTCTTTTTAAGGAAAATTTTGTCTTCTCTGTCAGATATGTACGTTCCCTGTCTCGCACCTATTATCGTTCTTCTTACCTGTATTCTTGATCCTACCGCTACACAAGAAGAGGGAAGACAAATTTATTTTACTTTAACGGGGGCAAAGGCCGAACCACGCCCAAGAACGCCCAACTGCCGCCAAAATAGCTGCAATGTTGTGAAGAGCTCCACAGTTTACGTAAGTACATTTTGTCTTTTCCTATAATTCCAAGAAACATTTTTGCATGTGATACAGTAATTTGAAACATAAATATGACGTAACACCTTATTGCACAATGTTACGTATGTGTTTATTATGTTGTCAACTTTCGTAGTGGCTCTTACCAATTACGCCGGGGCTTTAACAGCACACCCTTGAGTAGAACACCTAGAGTATAATAGTGGCGCCTCAAAGTTTGTTGAAAAAATTTGTTTTCACCTTTGGTGTATCTTATAACGTATTAGCTTTAAATTTATCTGTAGCAATTGAATTTTTCACTCAAAAATAAGAATTTTAAATTTTCAATAATTTTCAAATAGAAAAAATATAAGTTGGTAACATTGCAAGTTGCCATGACAACCATCTTAAGTGAAATGACAGGCAAACAGCTGATATGTCAATATGATATGGACAGCCATATTGGTTACGGTTTATACCTTTCATAAATGTACTGCTAACTCAATTAATTTACATCTTACCTTATAAAAATAGTGTGTTTTTGCTTTAAAATTCTCTTAAATAATTACGTAATCAAATTTAGCATAAAGTTGAAGTGTATACCTTTTAAATGTGTTTGACAGATTCCCTTAACCTCAGTTCTAGGTGGAAGCATGTGCTTTTTGGCTTACATAATTTTTTCTGTAAGTATTCTAATTATAAATAAATAGTTTTATTTTTCATTCATTATGATTAAAAAAAAGGAAAAATCTCTTAAAATGACACCAAGTATAATTACTTTAATCCTGAAATTTTTCTTAGTCTATCCTAACTTGTTTTTTGGGTTAACTTTTTAAAACTGACGTTTAGATAACTCATATTATCTTATTTTACTATGATTTTAAAAGTGTTCCCTTAGCAATTTAAATAATCAACTATAACCTACTAATTCTTTTTAAGGAAAATTTTGCTTTCAAATATAGCTAACGAAACTAACTGAGTTATCAGTATATCTTTTACCTTCTAAAACGCTATAATAAACTTGATTTTGTTATATCTGCTTCTTTAAACACTACAATAATGAAGTTGTTGATAACGTTTTGTATTTAAGCTCATTTACGATGGTTATTGATATCAAAAGAATATTTTAATAATTTGGAATACTATTTTTTCTATACATGTATCGTAGAATATTGCTTTTGTGTAGCAAGTATGATTTTGTTTTGATAGCATATTTTTTTTGATATATCGATATTCCAACGCAGAATTTTAAGATCTATTTGGTCTAGACGAGATTTTCCATCCAAGTTGGTCGCTCAGCATTATATAAGTCTAGACGAGACTCGGAGGTAAGTTTGTCGTTCTGGCAATTTGTGAATCATTTTTTTAAGAATGTTGTTATTAGTCTAGGTGAAGCTCAAAGGAGGGTTCGTCATCCTAGTGAGTATATGCGTTGTAACATATCGTTTTGTTCTTCAACATTTTATCAGCAAATCGAGTTTTGATTACTATTATCTCTTCACATATCGATTCAAACCACACTAGTAGGTATAAAATTATCTTTAAAATCGTTTAACTTTGCGTACATCTAAAAATTTTCACGTTTCATTTCCTTAACGATTTACCTAATGTTTTTTGTCCCTACTATCAATTAGTTAGCTTCCATTGCTCATTCCAATCCTTATACAGCACCTACCTTTTACACGTTTAACTTATTTACCTTAAACTAACTATCTTTTTACTGCTTGTTGACTTCCCCCTTGAATTTATTGTTAGTCATATATCTGTTTATTGTCTAGGTCCCCAGTATAACTCTGTCGCTTCATTTAATTAATCCTCGCACCTTTTCTACAACATATTATTTGGTTTTCAGTATTTATCTTACATCGTTTAATTTTGTGGTGATTGTCGTAACTTTGGTTGCAATAACTCATTGAATTTTTATGATTGATTTTAGCTGACGTTTTGAGTGGATGCTTTTTTCTTTGGGCTCACATAGGAACCGCGGCCTATGCCATTGTAAGAAATAGTTCATATTCGCAGTTGCCAAAAACTAGGACTTTCTATTCCATGCGTTTTTCCTCTGAATTATGACAGTCGCCCACATTATCATATATCATTACTAGTTTCTCCTTCTACTAAGTCATCATAACATATAAACATTTTTTTCGTTGTTTTTTATTGAACTTCGTGGTGAGGTGCTATCGCTTTTTATTGATACCTTATCGAATTATCGGTTGTTTTTAGCATATTGGGACAGTGTGTCTGTATTTAACAGCTTACAATTAGGCATTTTTGTGTGTTTAGGGCATTACCGTTTTTAAAAATTACCTTGAAACAGTTGGTTTTTTGTGTGAATGTATCTGTAGTGATACTTTTAAGTTGTTGTTTCAACTCTTGTCCGATTTTCTTATCGTAGTGGATGCACTCGTTAGGAAAATGATTGTACTAGTTCTCATTAAGAGTCCAGTAATTTTTTTAACTTATGATGTATCTTAACTTGTCTGATTAATATAGCAGGTGGTCCTTCAGACCGACCTGTGTTTAATAGAGACAACTCTCTACCTTCTCTCAGACGCTTGTCCAAAAACTCTACTTTTTCTTATCCTGCTGTCTCCGTTTCTGCCTTATCTTTCATTCGGTAGACCTGTTCTTGTCCCGGAACACCCGTCTACCACATAAAAGTGATTTTTCCCTCACTCCGGGCTACTGACCACATTGGCTGGTTGAGTAGTGCTTTGCGATCCACCTTTTTACCTTTCCTATTCCTACTGCCTTTTCATTTCCGTTAGTCACCGTGTGGTTGCGCGGGGGGTTTTCACAGACACCCGGACCACGTCTCTGCGAATCTTTCGTGAGGTCATGCGGTGCCGCTGTCAGCGCATATGGCCGCTAACAGTGAATGTATGTATGAGTGTGTGTATGTGTGAGTGCATGAATTTATATATGTAGATATATAAGTGTGGATATCGTGTGGATATCACCGATATCAATTAACGCCGGGTGCAGGAATGCACCCAAATGCCTTTTCTGGTCCCTCGTACCGTTTTTTATAAACGGGCCTGCTTCAAAGGTCGCTCTTTTTAGGGAGTACGAGCATTTTTCCCTATATAACAGCTCCAAGGAGCCACTCTATCTTGTGTCTTTGGGATGGATGACGAAACGGCTTGGTGAGCTGGGAAATTCTACGCTATATCTTTAGTGTATGTAGTCGTAGGGTGCCTTAGCGTGCTGGGACGTTTCGGATCCATCTATTGTTATCTAGTTTTATCTTAATATCGTTATTTTACCTATTATCTTTGATAATAACTTTATATTAATATATTTATCTTATTTATTATCTTTGATGATAACTTTATCTTAATATCGTTATTTTACCTATTATCTTTGATAATAACTTGAGGTTTTGTCTTATCTTTTTTATTTTCCTAACGTTTGGTATTTACGATAAGACGTTGGAATTATTTTTGAAAATATTGACTGAAAAAGCTAACCTGATGGTAGCCATGTAATTTATTTGGTTAGTAATGTAAGGAATTAGTAAGATGGTACTGTTGGTAAATTTGTTAATTCACAACCATGTCATGAACATGTTTTGATATGTATTGTTTATTAGACCAGAGTACCAGTACCTAAAAATTTGCTAAAGTGCAGACTAACTTGCTTTTTTGAACATTTTGAAATTTGTGCATTTTCTTGCCAAAGAAGAAACAGTCTAGATGCAACGCTCATGTGCGTATGCACTTAAAAAACTGTTATGTTAGCTTTAGTTTAGTATATATGTTAGGCGACTTGTCGCATTTGTTCTAGGTTTAGTAGTGTTTCATGCTCCCCGACAAATTTGTGCTGTCGATTATAACTGCGCCACATTAAAGACTCGTGCGTGCACTTTAAATGTAGTTCAAAAACAATGGGGCTACACATTCACTTTCCTGGTAATCCGGAAGACGTATTATCGGTTGGAAAAAACCAGGTGGCGCCTAAAATAAACATTTTCTAGAATTTAAATTAGGGTTTATGTAGGTTAGTTAGGATTTAGATTTTAAGCTTTTATCGTGCTAACAGTTATTTTCTTTTTTTGAGATTTTTTTCTCTTATGGCTTTGTCGCGATTGTTACATGCCAAAATTGGCATTGTAAGTTTCTAAATTTGTAAGTGAATTCGCGCCAATATTTTAAAAAACTTGTGCGTGCATTTCCGTCACTTTAGACAGTTGCGTCGGCGCCGGAAAATGCGCAGACGCGGAGTGGGGAAGTAAGTGGTGGTTTCCGTCACGTCATGGACTAGTCAACGAAACTTCTTCTCTGTCAGATATGTAGGTTCCCTGTCTCGCACCTATTATTGTTTTTCCTACCTGTATCCTTTATCGTACCGCTACACAAGAAGAGGGAAGACAAATTAATTTGACTTCAACGGGGGCAAATGCCGAACCATGCCCAAGAACGCCCAACTGCCGCCAAAATAGCTGCAATGTTGTGAAGAGCTCCACAGTTTACGTGAGTACATTTTGTCTTTTCCTATAATTGCAATAAACATTTTTGCATGTGATACAGTAATTTGAAACATAAATATGACGTAACACCTTATTGCGCAATGTTACGTATGTGTTTATTATGTTGTCAACTTTCGTAGTGGCTCTTACCAATTACGCCGGGGCTGAGTAGAACACCTACAGTATAATACGTCCCCCCCCCCCAATTTTTAATGTTTTTCACATAGTTCTTGCTTCCCCTACCATGCTAGTAACTCTTTGTTTTTAATTTTGTCTGACCATGGTATTTAGAACGTACGTCTGTAACACCATATTTCAAATGCTTCAATGCTTTTCCTGTACGCTTTTCCTATTGTCCACGTTTCACAACCGTACAGTGCTATGCTCTGCACATACGCTTTCAGCAGTGTTCTCCTTGTTTCCAAGTTGGTTGTTTTCGAACATTTTTTTCTTATTAAATGCAGCACAAACTTGTAATATATCTTTAGCACCTTTCCCATCTTGCGTCATTTGACTTCCTATGTAGTAGAAATTTTTAATCTTCTTCTAAATTCTGACTTCCTATTTGTATTCTAGTTTCTGACTTATTTTCCCCTCCTATACAACCTAGTACCATACTTTTAATTTTGTTAAGTTTAATACCGTCTCTCTGTCAGTACTGCTTTCATTTCATTAAGAGCGGCTTCCAATTCTTCCTTGCTAGATGCTAATACCGCTATATCGTTTACAAATCAAAGCATAGTAACCGTTTCTCTTTGCACTTGAGAATATTCATTGCCTCTTCTATATAAAAGTTAAAAATTAACGGGGATAGTGCACATCCTTGTCTCACCTCCTTCCTAATATTTACTTCTCTACTTTCCTGCTTTAATTCTATTACCGCTGTTTGCTCTGTGTATAAGCTAAGTACTATCCGTCTAAGCCTGTAATTCATTCCTACATTTTAGTATTTCGAACATTTTTCTCTATTTTACATTGTCGAATGCTTTTTCCAGATCAAGAAACCCTATATAGACGCGTTCTCTTTTTCCTATTGTTTTTCCATCATCAGCCTTAAAGCTATAATAGCCTCTCAAATTCTCTTATTTCACCTAAATCTAAATTCATCTTCTCCTAGTATTTCTTCAGCCCGTTTGTATTATTTTGGCTAATTTTTTTGGCACGTGTGCTGTAAAACTTATTGTTCGAAAATTTTCACATGTATCGCAGCTCCGTTTTTTGGTACAATGACTATAGTGTTACGTTTGAATCTTTGGGTATCTCACCTGTCTCACACATATAGTTGACAAGTTTGACGACACGCTGTTACTGCTTGTTCAGCAACTTTTAGAGTCTCTGCTTGCACCTTATCTATCCACGGGGCGTTACCATTTCTCATACTCTTTAGTTTTAATTAAAACTCATCTTTAACTATAGGGTATCCCAAGTCATACTTTTCAATGTATAATTCTTGTTCTGGTGCTCCTAGTTCCTCTGCTGCATATAAATTCCCTATATATTCTTCCCATCTACCCACTCTCTGACGATGTCTCCATATATTTTTGCTATACGGTTTAAATCCCTAAAATACACTTAATTAGTTTATCTACCTTTCCTATTTCTATCTTAGTTTGTACCTCTATGCACTTTTCATCAATCCATTGCTCTTTAGCTTTCCTGCATTTTGCAATAGTTTCTCATTTTATGTCTTAGTATATCTATTTTCCTGCTTTGTCTGGTCTGTTTTTGTGTTTTATCTTTCTTCTATTGAATTCATGATATCGTTTGTTATTTCGTTGGTTTTGTATTTTCTTTTTGTGTATACCCTAGAATATCTCTCACCGCCATGTCTAAGCTGGATTTAATATTATTCCATTCTGTTTTCACTTCCTGAGTATAAGAAATTTTCTCGATATCTTTCAACAATTTATTTGACTTTTTTTCAAATCTTTCGTGAACATCTTTATCTTTTAGTTTCTTAAATTTAAGATGCCTTTTTCGGTTCCTATTTTTCAAAATTTTAAATTTAAGCGCGAGTTACATATTCCCCATATTAAAAATACATATAAGAATAAATGTAGTTATTATGTCTTTGCAATAGCATGTTACATTGTATTAAATAAAGGTTATAATTAAAGGTCAATCAGAGTTATGTCAGAAATAAGAAAGGGAACAACTACTTTGAATTCTAGACGCAACCTGATACTGCAGATGCAGAAACAATGAACTGCAATAAAACAGTCTTAATTAAAATTACTTAGAATAAGACATTGTACGAGTATCAAAAAATTGCAGACAGCAAGATCTACGCTTTCCTACAAGATAAAGTAAGACCAGATGCTTCATGCCGTGAGGAGCCCCTGATAGTCAGTCAGTCTTCAAACCTTATAACTTTAAAATTGTTGTTAGTTCAAGCTACTCATTGATAATTATTGATTGTTAAAATATTAACTTTGATTATTTTTTTTGTAAACTAAATTAAGTCACGTTAATGAACATAACATACAAGTTGTTATAGAAGAAATAAATCATTTTGTAATTACCGTATTAAAACAAATTTGATATAAGTGTTTTTTGAAATAAATGTTTTTAAAAGAAGCTCCCAAAGGCCCAAAATCTATTTGGCACAGCCGACCCGGATTCCAGAAGGGCACTAGCGATTCCAAAATCGAAGAACTAGTAACTGTGAATTTCAATTCTTTACTGGAACAGAACACAAAGATTGGACGAAGTACAGAATCGACCGAATCCAATACAGAAGGAACTAATGAAACTGTACCTTTTTGTTTACCATTTTTATCAATTGTATATTGATATTAGCAAGTAAGATCGAAACAAAAATATTTTATATACACATTTACGTACAATTTATTACTGAAAAATAATTATTCAGCAAAAGTCTGAACTTAGTAAGATTATAACAAAGATTTATAATTAGACACATTTTATGAAACAATTATTCTGCAAAATTGGTGTAATTATAGCGGATGTTTATAATTACACACAATCCAAGTAGCAGTAAGTAATTCTTTAAATAACTTTAGTGCAAACTTGACTAAGGTAACAGAGAATAAATAATTTATAAAGATGAATTCTGAAAACTTAAGGTTATATTTAGATTTGATTCCAATATACGATGGTAATCAAGCTTTGTTAAGCATATGCATTACCGCGTGCGAGACATTTTTGAAGTCCTTTTACAAACAACGGGACATTGAAAAAAATATGTGGTTATTAAGATTAATCTTAAGTAAATTAACCGCAGAGCTTTGACCTTAATAACGAGTAGAGATGATCTAACGGATTGGAAAATTTTCGGGGACCAGCGCAATATCAAATACCTTATTAGAGACGTATTGAATTTAAGAATGGAAAATAATCAATCACCATATCAATTTGGTATGCAATGTCAAGACGTGAGAAGTTTAATCCTATCCAAACTGAAATTAGAAGAACCGGATCCTAATGTACGTTTAATTAAAACTAAAATGTACGACGAAATGGCTTTATTGTTACATGCCAAATGGCAATGTAGCATGCTTTAGATTTAGATATAAATTATAAGTAAATTACCGCGTTTTTTAAATGAATAATGTTAACTTCCATTGTCGCTGACAGTCGCGCCTGCGCAGAGAATGTAGGGGTGCGCGAGTGTCGAAAGTGGGACTAGGCCACGAGACGTGAACCAAGCAACAACTATCTAGTGGTTTGTGTTTTTTCTCTTTAGAAAAGGTATGTAAGTTTCTTGTGCATTGCCTTATTGTACCTGGCACCTTATCTCTTTTCATCCCCCTACGAGTGCAACAGAAGTTACGTAAAGAACGGATAGAAATTTAAAGTTCAACATGGCGTTACCCAACCTGCAAATCACCGCTGGACCCTGAGATTTAAGTTTCGAGTTGCCCACCACGTGAGTAATTTTATTTTATTTAAATTGTGCATGTAAATTCGACTTAAATAGCGGTTGCATCACTCGTAAAGCGTGATCGGTATATGTTATAAAATGGCGGGTGAAATATGCCGCGTGTAAGTATAACATTACATACGTATATAAACGCGTTACCCGAGCGGTTATCGAGCAAAATAAGATTTAGAAATCCCCAATACTTAGAACAGGCGATGAACTTAGTTATAGAGGAAGAAAACGTAATGTATTATAGAAACAGAATTAACAACCCTAACGTTTACAAAAATTACCTACCAATTATAACTATACAAGCAGCAAGACAAATACCGACACAACCCAAATTTGCATCACTTAACACACCAATAAATCAATCGAGAATTAATAATCCAAATGTAAATAATACAAATTTCAATAATCAATTTCGACTATTTCCCAAACCTACATTTACACGCAAATTTAATCCGGACGCAATTGGCGTAAATTCTAACAGAAACGCACCCATGACGAATAACAACACCAATTCCAATAATTATTACAAAGCAATCCCTATGGACACTTTGTCTGGTAACACCAGACAGAACACTAAAAAAATCTCAAATAAGACCCGACTATACACAAAAACGAAACTTCACTTCCTAAGAACGGTTTCGCCAAAAAGTAGAAGATTTCAACAATCAAGCTATACCCGGAGACACAGGTAATTACGTAAATCCAAGTAGAGACGATGAGGCCAATTACTCAGAAAACTACAAACGCAACAACCCTTACGAAAATTGTGAAGAGAACGATGAAGAAAATGCGTACTCAAATTTTCAGTTGGACAGAACCAAATACGATCTCAGACGCAATAAGATTAAAGAATATTGATCAATACATTTTAACCTATATAGAAATACCACATGCTGAAATTAAATTATTAATCGATACAGGATCGTCAAAAACTTTAATTAGCCCCAAAATCGTACAGAAACATTATTTAAATTTTGTAGAAAGAGAACCTTTTAAAATCAGAATAGCACACAAAACGACCCTGCACCAATTTACTGCAAATATACCCTTACCAAAAACTTTTAATGTAAAAATGAAACACAAATTTTGTATTTTTGAATTTAACGACAAATACGACGTATTGATAGGCATGGATCTTTTAAGAAAATTAGGAGCGACCGATTATTAAGAACAAAACAAAGATATTTTCCAATTAAATTCCAAAACACCAGTGTAAAGTTTCAAAATCGCCTAAAAAGGAACAAGCAGTTCTCGAAATGCCACGCCCTAAAAATGTAGAGGAAGTACGCTGTTTCATCGAAACGTTGATATGTTGTTCATTCCAAACCTTTCGACAATAACAATTCCACTCCGAAGTATGTTATGTAAAAATAAAAGATTTAATTGGACAACTGCATGCGAATCGGCATTCAGCAATCTCAAAAATGAGATGTTAAGTGACCGCGTATTGGTTCCATCAAACCCTGAATTACTTAGGGTTTTGACAAGTCCTACCAGAATAGCAGCAGTAATGAGCCATCAGATCGTTCATGATCATTAACCTCGGCAGAACTAAATTATAGTCAACCAGACAAAGAAACCTTGGCCATTATTTTCGGAGTCTTACACTTTTTCAATGACTTATATGGGCATAAGTTCACACTTGTTACAGATAAGGAAACGCTTATAAGATTTTTCCAACATAATAAATATCTACCACCAATGGCATGCGGTCGACTCTTCAGGTATGCATCTTCCCTATCTGGATTTAACTATACGGTAAGATTCAAAAGGGGTGAATCAAATACGTACGTCAATTGTCTATTAAAGGCACCAATGTAACAAGCTTCTATTTCCACAGATATACTAATCGATAATGAAATGCATCTATTTTTTATGGACACTATATTCGAAATCTTCTCAGAAAATGAAAACGCAGAAATCATTGCTCAAGAAACTAACAAGGATAATAAACTTTGCCAAATGAAAAATAATCTTCTAACCAATGACGTCTACTCTTTGTATACGCTGAACAAAGCCATTCTATTTAAAAACAATAGAGTCTTGATTCTGAAAAGTCTTTACAAGCACATCCTGAAGTAATTCCACGTTACACAACTTGGATTAACGAAAATGAAGCAACTGGTTCGTCTGCATGTATTTTGGCAAGGGATTGACAAAATATTGAAGAATTAGTCAAATCGTGTGAACAATGCGCCGTTACCAAAATAATCGTTCCGTAGCGCCATTAATCCGTGGGACGAACCAAATTCTAACTGGGAGAGAATACATATCGACTACGCTGGACCCCATAATGATTATTATTTTCTTGTATGTGTTGACGCTAAATCCAAATAGGTAGAATTAGAGTCCGTGAAAGTGGCCCCGACAACTTGAAATACTATCACACTTCTTAACGAAATCTTTTGCACTCATGGATTTCCACAAGTTATGATATCAGACAATACAGTCGTCTTTACAAGCACAGAATTTAAATCTAATTGTAATTCACGTGAAATTTTTAAAAACTAATGGCCTCAGGGCATACAGCAACTAACGGCTTAGCAGAACGAAACATACAGACACTGAAACGATGTTTAAAAGCATCCGAAGATTATCTCAAACCGATGCACATCAAAATACAAGAAACTGTTTTCCGTTACCGTTCAACTCCATTAGTGTGCGAAAAACACCGGCAGAATAATATTTACATAACAAAATACGAATCAAATTAAATGCATTGTTACCATATAGACCTACCTCGAACTCTACCAGATCCCAAAGAGTACGTTCTCTTCAAGTGGGGGAGAGGGGTAAAGTCTAGGGAATTCCAGCAAAATAAACACATATGGCTATTCGGTTCAGCGGTTAAGAATGTAGGCATTGCATTATTTCATTCAACTATATCCAGATCGTACGGTCAAATGTCACATCGACCAACTTCGGCTTACATTAGTCAAGAAAAGGGTTACATTTCAAATCCCAGAAGACAGACATTACCCTACTCGTGTTCCTACCATTCAACACAACGACCAACGAGCGCCACAACCGAGAGTACATCAAGGGCCTGCTCCAGATCTTGTGGAGATGCCGGAGATTGTGCCACAGCCGCCACCAGTTGTAGCGCCACCAGTTCGTCACACCGTCTTCATCAACGACCAAGGTATTTGCAGGATTATGTATATACACGTAATACCTATCCTAGTGCTTAAAATAAGTGGGGGAGACTGTAGTGTGCGTTCCTATAATATTGCCTACAGTAAAGGATCAAGGAAGGCAGAAGAAGAGAACTGTCTCGCTGACGGATTAAAGTCATAATTTTGGATAACGATATATATGTAATTAATGACTTAGACTCGCTATACTCAACCTGCGGCCCGCGGGCCGCATGCGGCCCGTGGAGGCTTTTGGTTGGCCCAATATTACACTAGGTAGTTACAACTTATTTGTAAACAACTTCAAATTTCGATATCAATAATTTGCTTAAATTGGAAACGCAAACTATCCTAATCTATGGTTGCGCAAACGATACGGAATACGCGGCGCGGGAATCCCCTTAAAGGTCTGTAATCTATGGTTGCGCGAACGATACGAAATACGCGACGTCGGGAATCCCCTTAAAGGTCTGGTCACGCGCAAACGCGGACAGCGGGGCGACTTGCGAAGCTAAACATTGCTTGTCATGTGTAATGAGACGTGTGTTTTACTAATAGGCAAGTCGCCCCGCCGCTCGTGTTTGCGCGTGGCCAGACCGTAAGATCCATGGACCTAAGTGCGTGTCGCTTTGATTGTCGAACGAAACTAAACTTGTTATAAATTTAATCTAAATTATTAAACTAAATTTGTGTACGTACCCGCGTCCTCTGCCAAATAATAGTTTTGTTTTGTAAACTAAGTATATCTATTATTTTCAAAATAATGTCAAGAGTGTCGTCGAAGTATAAAAGAAAAATATCAAGTGATAATAGATTGTTTCAAGATGAGTGGGAATCTGATTATTTTGTTGTGCCAAATAAAAACAACGCAGCTACTTGTTTGATATGTCGGGAAAGTATCATATTGAAGAAATACAATATTTCTCGTCATTTCACTTCAAAACATAAAGATTTCGACGAAACGTTTCCTCCCGGATCGTCTTTGAGAAATGAGAAATTGAGTTTTTTAAGAGATCATTGCATGAGCAACAAAATGTTATGTTCGCGGCATTATCACAAGACTCGGCGGTAACAAAAGCATCATATGAAATTTCTTACATTCTTGGTAAGCATATGAAACCATTTACCGATGCGGAAATTGTAAAGGAATGCTTTATTAGTGCTGCTAATATACTTTTTGATAAATACAGTAACAAAAAACAAATAGTATCTGATATAAAAAAAATACAGCTTTCGTATTCAACCTGCACCAGGCGTATTGAAGACATTTCTAAATTTATTTCCGATGATATATTAAAAAACCTAAGAAGATGCAAGTTTTTCAGTTTAGCATTTGATGCCAGCACCGATATTTCAGCAACATCGCAGTGCTCGGTGTTTGCTAGATATTGTACAGAAAACAATGAAATTCATGAAAACTTTTAAAATTACTGCCAATGAAAGGTCAAACCCGAGGCACGGATTACCTTGATACTATTTGTAATTTTTTAGAACATCATGAAATTGATGTGCAAAAAATCGTGTGTTTGTGTACAGATGGTTGTCCTTCAATGACTGGATCCGAAAATGGCTTCATTTCATTATTTAAGAAAAAATATAATTGCAGCAATTTAATAACATTCCATTGTATTATCCATCAAGAAAACTTGGCGGCCCGTGCTGTACAACCAGAAATAGAAGCTGTAATGAAAACAGTTATCAATATTGTCAATTATATACGAGCAAAAGAACTGAACCATAGAAAATGTAAAACCCTTCTTGAAGAACTGGGAAGTGAGCACAGCGACGTTTTTTTGCATACCTCGGTGCGATGGCTTAGTAGAGGAAAGGTTTTGGAAAGGTTTTGGAAAGGTTTTTTTCATTACGCCATGAAATAATTCTATTTTTAGAGCAAAATAATAAAGGGTACCCAGAATTACAAAACGAAGAATGGTTGTGTCTTTTAGGTTTTCTATGTGATATTACGGAAAAACAAAACATTCTCAATCAGAGTCTACAAGGCGAAAATAACATAGTGACCAATATGGCAAATAAAGTGTTTGCATTTGAGGAAAAGCTAAGTATTTATTATAATGAAATACAGAACAAACAGCTGCACAATTTTCCAACTATTATAAAAACCAGAGAGGACGGTATTAACATTTCAGAAGAAAACTGCTCCATAATTTCAAATTTTATAACTGCACTATTAAACGAATTTCAAAAAAGGTTTCAAGATCTCAGAAAAATAAAAAATTGTTTGTTACTTGTAGAAAATCCATGGCATTTAAAGACACCAACTATTTCTGAGTTGGCTTCAGTTTTAAATTGTAATTACTCGGAGTTGTTTGATGAATTTATTGATTTTAAAAATGACACCAACCTGGAAGTAACTTTCAAAGAAAAAAGGGAATATGTGGAATTTTGGAGCATTGTTCCCCAAAAATATAAAAGCGTGCAAAGATGTGCCCAAATAATGCTAACATTTTTTGGGTCAACGTATGTGTGCGAATCATCTTTTTCAAAGATGAAATACACAAAGAGTGTATATAGAAATAAACTGACAGATTCCCATTTGGATGATATAATAAGAGTAGCATGCAACGACAAGCCAGATATTAATAAAGTTTTAAAAAAATGCTCTCAGTTCCAAAAGTCTCATTAGATATACATATAAGTAAGTAAGCATCTTTGTTAAAAGTTCTTTTTTACATTAAACTAAATAATTCATTAGATTGATATTACTTTTTCATTTATACACCTAATTATTTTTTACTTGCGGCCCGGGCTACCGTGACTGAAACGTGTTTGTGGCCACTATTAAAAAAAGGTTGAGTATGGCTGACTTAGACTTACGTTAATACCACTGTTGATATTGCTCTATTACGCGGCATCAAATAGTTCTTAATCTATCAAGACATAACAGATTTAGACGGAATAGTAGATAATATGGTGGAAAATATTGTCGTCAATTTAGACGCGAAAAGTGCAAGCCAAGAATAAACAGATGAATTAACAGACGAAGATATGAAAGTGGATATGGTACCGATATAAAATAGAAATTGTTCTTATTCACTTTCATCGTGTACACAAAAAATTTATAACTAAAAATTATACATAATATTGCCGGTTATATTAATAAAAATTACAGTATTTACTTTAATGATTTACAGTAGCACAAAAACAGAGTCTCCTAACATAAACAAATGATATTTTAAACAAATTGAGACTGGTAAAATATTAGAATAAATCTCCCGCACAATGGTAAAATGTATTAACTCTCAGCCTTTTAAAAATACGATTTATACACTTTCTGGATCTGCCAGGTTTTTCCACTCCACTGGTATACGTTTTGTATTGATAATGATATCTCAATAAATTAACACAGCAGAGCCAATGGAATTTGCAAGTAAGTCATCATCATGTTGTTTTCGACCTTACTAAAAGTCGGTTTGACGCAGTTCTAACTTCTTTTCTATTCTGTGCTAATCAAAAAAGTTCTACATACTCTTCACAACTTACATTTTTCATAATTTGACTCATATAGCTTGGTCTAGGTCTTCCTATATTCTTCTATCTATTTCTTATCTACCTGGCTCTACATACATATTAGTAACCTGATGGTTGTTAAAGAACTCCAACATGTTTACATGATTCCCATTTAAAAGGAAATAAAATATTACCTAGTTATCCCCTCCAAGAAAGGAAAAGTGTTAAATTATATGTTATGGTAAGGCTTAAGCAGCGAATCGCTGCCAACATGCCAGACCGCTAACTAATTGTGAGTTACGTCATGGAGACGTTTAATTATCTGATTTTTATTTATTTTTTGTTTTGTTTTGTTTTCGAACTTACTTAAGGTCGGTTTGACGCAGCTCTAAACTCATTTCTATTTTGAGCTAGTCTAAAAAGACCTACATGCCCTTCACAACCTAAATCTCTAATAATTTGACTAATATAGCTTTGTCTAGTTCTTCCTACTCTATTTTTATCTGATAGTCTATAATATAAGACCTTACTAAATAGCCCCTCATGTCTTAACTGGTGCCCTATCATTCTCTCCTGACCTTTAATTGTTTCCACATACAGGGTTCCTCACCAATCCTTTTATAAACTTCCTCATTTCTTACTCCATCTGGCCAACTAATCTTTAACATTCTCCGATAATACCAAGTTTCAAAAGCTTTTATCTTTTCTTATCTACCTCTTTAATTGTCCAAGTCTCACTACCGTATAATAGAACGTTACATACGTACGACTTTAAGAAACTTTCTATTATCTAAACTAATACTATTAGCTATTAGTAAGTCTTTCTTTTATAAAAACATTTTTCTAGCTTGAGCTGTTTTAGCTACTATATCCCTTCTGCTACGTGCGTTCTTTGTAATTATACTACCTAAATAGCAAAATTCACCTACCTCCTCTAACTCGGTATTATCTATTTTTAATTTTGGTTTAGAACTAGGCTATAACTCACTTGTCATTATCTTTGTCTTTCCTGAGTTAATTCTCGTACTATAGTTACTCTGTAGTATCAGATCTAAAATATTTAAAAAATCTCCTAACTCTTTTCTAGACTGCTATAATGCCTAAATCATCCGCAAAACGTAACGTCTATTTTCTGTCCCAGTACAATAATACTTATCTTTTCTCTCTCTAGCAAAGTTTAAAGCTTCCTCAATAAAAACATTAAAAATCAAGGGAGATAGTATACAGTCCTGTCTAACACCAATTCTAATTTTAGCTTCCTTTTCTATTTCATCAAATCTAATTACTACGATTTGGTTTTTATACAGACTTTAAATAATTTTTCTATGCTTATGAGAGATTCCTATTTTTTTGCAAAACCCTGAACATAACAATCAAATGCTTTTTCTAAATCTACAAACGCGAAATAAGTCTTTTTATTTTTTGTAACCTTTTTTCGATAATTACTCTAATCATTAGTATAGGTTCTCCAGTCCTTCTGTCTTTACGAAAACCATATTGGTCTTTGCCTACATAATTCTCAGTCAAAGCTTCTACTCTATTTTTAATTATTATTGTTAGTATTTTGGAAGCGTGGGAAGTTAAACTAATCGTTCTAAAATTTTCACACCTATCAGCTCCTGACTTTTTAGGGATTGGGATAATATTTTTTTCGAAATCTATTGGGACCTCACCTGTGTCATATATTACTTTTACTAGTTCAAATAGTCTGTCTAAAGTTTTCTGAATTGCATATTTTATTAATTATGCAGGTATATCGTCTATCCCCGGCGCATTATTTAGTATAACACCCCTAACAGCTCCATCAAATTCCTCTCTTAATATTGAGATCCCTATTTCTACATCCCTTTCTTGGTCGTTCTCTAACTCATCCATATCGTCTCCCTTATATAAATCTTCTAAATATCTTTTCCATCTATCTGCTGCCTCAACTTTATTTATTAGAAGCTCATTATTCTCATCTTTAATACCATTATATTTTTTCCTATCTTCCCCGAAAAACTTTTTAACTGCCCTGTAAGCCCTGTCTGTCTACCTACTCTCAAATCATTTTGTATTCCTTTACAATTCTCCTCCATCCATTTATTTATAGCTTTTCTACACTCATGTACTAATCTTATTTCTAATTCTATTATATTTTTGTTTACTTCTATTCTGTATTAAATCTAATATCTCCTTTGTTACCCAGGGTTTTCTCGCTTCTACTTTTTTCTTACCTATAGTCTGTGTTGCTGGGTCATGTACAGATTTTTTTATTACTTTCCATCTATTTTCTACGTTTCCTCATATAGCTATCTCTTTGACCTCATTATCTAATACTTGTTTATATTCCTCTTTTACCTCACTATCATTGAGCTTACCTAGATCCCATCCCTCTCTTTAACCTTACTCAGTTTTTGAATTTTAGAGTACACTTCATTTTAACTAAGTTATGATCGCTATCTATGTCAGCCTTTGAATAACTACAACAGTTTTTAACTTGGTTTCTAAATCTTTGTCTACCTAAAATATAATCTATTTGGTATCTAGCCCTATCACCTGGCGCTTTCCAGGTATATCTTCTTCTAACATTTTGTTTGAATAGGGTGTTTACAGTTACTAATCTATGTTCCTGGCAAAACTCAACTAATGTGTCTCCTCTATCATTTCGTCTACCATACACAAATTTTCCTACCATATTTCCCTCACTGCCTTCTCCCACTAACGCATTAAAATCGCCCATAACTATTAAATTCTCATATCCTTTTACTTTTCTCACTATTCTATTTATATCCTCGTATACCTTTTCTACTTCCTCAACCTCGTACTGAGTTGTTGGCATGTAACACTGTACTAAAACTGTCTGTGGGTTTCGTACTCAATCTAACCATAATTATTCTATCACTAAATTGTAAGTACTCTTTAACTCTACGTCCTAAACTTTTCCTAACACTATTCCTACCCCTGCCCGTCCATTAGTTGATGAAGTTGTAATTATTCTATAATTATCTTTCCAAAAGCCATACATTTGGCCATCTCACCTCACTAATACCTAAAATATCCAACTTTCCTATTCTCATTTCGACTAATAAATTCGTTAACTTATCTGCTCTAAGTAATGACCTTACATTCCAAGTCTCCATCACTAAATCGACCCGTTGTTTTAAATTCTTACGATGATGAGCCCCAAGTACCCCCTCCAGGAAATCCGAATGAGGGGGTATTTTACTTCCGGACAAGAATTTTACTTGGGAGCTCTCCATCATACATAGTTCGTGTTTTAGGCCACGCATACCTGGGAAATATTGTGCTAGGTAATCAGATCTTTCCACAACACAGTTTTTGAAGATTTTAGCAGAAAGCCGTATCTGTCACGGCCAACCTCCAACAACCTTGTAAATTATTGAGGATCGCCCGAGACCAACCGACTCTTCTCCAATATCGTTTAGCCAGCAAGGCAGCTGCCCCTTGCTGCGCCTTTTAATCTTCTTTTCCGATAAGTAGGCTCACTATAGTAGTATTCTTTGTCCCCTACTAGGAGGTGATATGCTTCATGTACACTATTTGCCGACGATATTACTTTGTATTGGGACTTTTCTTCTACTCCTATTCTTCACAATTGCATTGGTAAGTAAATTTTAGTAATTGTTTTAAGTGGAAAAACATAGCATATGTGCAAATATATTGCCCAATGGAAAAAACTAGCACATTAAAAACAATAGTGGAATTTTAAAATAATATTTGAACTTTTAAAAAAGAAAAATTAGTAATGCAATTTGCTAGTTTTTTTCATTTTTATATGCCCAAAAATATGCTCCAGAAAAAACAAGGTAACAGCACTTTGGGTTTATTCTTGAAATTTAATCCACATATTCAAGACACTTTTTGGTGGTTTTATTTTGTTTCCGTTTTGGTAATGAGGTTATGAAAATCTGCATAAATAAAATAAGTGTTTTTATGGTATAAACATAATCACATTTTCAAATTCCACCTCTTCAAGGGGATGTTGATTATTATGATTCAGTTAATTAAATAGACTACGGTGTTATACAATGATTTTCCATTAGATTTTTGTGAACTTCTAGAAGTTCTTAAATAACAACTTATCATGTTTTCCTTTGCAAAATGATTGTTTCTTGCAGAAAAAAATTGTAACTACATTATTATTTCTTAAATTGAAGATCAAATTAAAAAAATACGGTGAAATGTGAAAACTATAGCTGAAAAAACTATCTACCCCCTAACAGAGTTGTTGTATTTTGCGATCTGAATCCTTATAACAATACCTAAAGTTTATTTTCGCTGTCCTCTAAAATTTTCCTTGGTTCTGCCATTGTGCGGGAGAAATCAGCTGATGTTTACAAATAAGTTTTCAAATCCATAAGTTTGAAATTTCGCATCCAATCGCCCTCTATACTTTATTCTAATTTGGAATGGGCTATAGTACCTTTTATCGCAAGTCCACGATTAAAACAAACAAACCAAAGCACACTGATTTCTGTTAATTTTATCTTGGAATGCTTTGGTTTTTTCAATTGGAAGCAAGAGACATGATCAAGTAACAAGTCTCTATACTGAATAAATACATACCCACCGGTTAAATCCACATAAGTAAGATGACGTTACTTGCGATTAATGACAGCTTACATACCTGCAACAATAAACGGTACTTATTACAATGATATTTTTCTAGTATTTCGAGCATAAAATAATTACATTGTTACTGTTAGAACCAGCCAAGTATAGCTAATTGACATTAAGAAACGTGAACGACGATTCTTATGGCATCGAACTATCTCTGAATAGGCTCGGTATCAATCAGAAAGGGTTAAAGCATGGGTATTTAGCATCTAAAGTACTAAGATAAGGCGCCACTTCATATTCACGATGTTGCATACAAATTTGCATAGCGTGCATAAATGTGTGTTCAATCTATAAATATGTAAGAAGGGATATGCTTAATCTCGATTAAACTATCTTTTACCTTTGTTCTAGTCATAAAAGTTTTCGAATATAGATAGGTTATTGTGGGAAAAAGATTCACGTGTAATTAAGGAGCTGCTTTTTAAAAAATAAACTGTCATATCCTTGTATGTTCAGCAGAGATCTGATATTGAACATTTGCTAACACACTTTTTAGATTATTTTGATTGGTTAATAACGTCTAAAAGAAAAACGATACAAGCATGATACCAGCATGACCTACATTAACTGATAATTGTTATGTTCCTGATCAATGAAGAAATTCCAACCCTTACATTAAACATACATTAAAAGGAAAAGCAGCCACGCTTATTTAATTAGATCTATAGCAGTAATACAGGTAATCGGTGATTTCTTTCTACAAATGGCTAGCATACAATTAATATTATTTAATACGAAAGTAATTATAGTTACCTATAATTTTATTAGAATTATAAAACTTAAAAAATTTGTTCAACAGATTAAATAAAGTAATGTATAAAAACAGTCCAAAAGTTTTGTTTTAATTGAACCACTTCTTTGTGTTATACATTTGCTTGTTACTCATTCAAGAACGTGAAATATAAAACTTAGAAGTTACTCAGGCGTAACAAGACGTATTTTAATATCTAAGGAAAGAATAATCGGTCACGTCGTCTTTGACCATCAATGGTGTTAACTCAGGCGGCGCCAAATGTCATCGATCCTCTTTGTTCTGATGTTAGATCGCTCCTGTAATTTAGTTTTATTTTTAAAAGCCGCTCGATAATAATAAAAAATGCATAAAATACAAGTCTCGTCTAGTTGCTCTACTCGCCGCCATTTTTTAATACCGTAAAAACAAAACAATGTGCGCAGGATACCGTGAAGTTAGATGTTCTGTGTTGCAATAAAATTGCTACTTCTTCTGTATGTTTTGTTGGTTGTAGGAGTTCTTAATTTTTAGCATCGGGTGGGAGCTGACGTAGGATCTTCGTAAATATTAATCAAAGATTACAGTTATGTAATATATTAAATAAAGGAAAAGTGGTTTTGGAACGTATTCGTATCAAGTCAAAGTTGCTAAATCAAAGTGTTTAATAAAAATGATAACTACATTTTGCTATAATTGTACATAGGTATCGAAAATATCTCCAGCAAAATTTTATATAAAAAATTTTCAAAATTGCTCTATTTTTGTGGTGGTCGGGCGAGCTCCTTGTATTACACAAAAGAAAAGAAAAAGTTTTTAATCGTCGGAATTAGGTTTATGCCATGTCTAAACATAAAGGAGTTATGGATACTTATTTTCAGAAATTGGCTTTCGTTTTTCCGAAATGTCTAGTTCACGGTAAATCTTATAGTATTTTGTTGTTTAGCATTCTCGCAACCTCAACTTCAAGGTTAGTTTGACAAAATCTTCGATTGCTTTCTAATCTGAGCCAACTCTTCCTTCACTGGGTGTCGGCGGGGTTTTGATGACAACAAAAACTATAAATCGGCTGGATTTTGTTATCCAATTTATAGACAACATATTCTTTCTTATTGTATCTAATAATTGTGATTGATTGTGATAGTAATAATGTGTGGATCTTATTATTAAAAAAAAACTATTAACGTTAGTGCACGCTTATTTAAAGCGTATTGCAAATACAAAACTACCATAAGCAAAAGTTTATTAGTTTAGAAGCATACTAGCACGTAAAAATTAAATTGGTCGAATTTCTAGGAAGTTAAGTCACTGATAATATTAAGAAAAACTATTGTTAAAAACCAAATATCCTTAACTCAATTAACCCTAGTAAAATTTAACGATACACTACGAAAATTAGCGAAGAATCAAGACAGTATAACAAATAAAATACTAACTCTTGAAAGTAACATGCAAACCACAATGTTAGGAATACGAGACTTAATAAGATTTAACACGATATTCAATCAAATGAGATCAACCCTTACAGTAATTCAACAAATTTTAGCTACATTAGAGAATGCTGTAACATTTGCTAAATTAAATACATTACATGCTAGTATAATAGAATCATTTGATTTATTAATCTAACATATTGGTATTTGAAAAAACATTTATAGTGAAGGGTTATGTATAGAATCATGAAATTATGTTTTTAATAGAAATTCCCATTGTAAAGATTAATAATTACAATTATTATCATTTATTTGCTTTTCCTATGAAAGTTACTAGCCAATATCAAGTTATTATCCCTAAAACCAAGTTCCTTTCCCTAAATAAACTTAGATATGGATTCACAAATGAAAAGTGCAAGGAAGTGGCACGCAGCCAATACTTATGTCAATCATTAACGACAACAGCTATTCAAACTGATAGCCCTTGTAAAGTACAATTACTACGATTCTCTAATCATTGTGAGAATTGCGTGCCGAAACCAGTACAAGTTACAAACATGAAAATTCAAAAGTTAGGACAACAAATAGATTGCTGTATTTCCTAAAAAAGTAATAGCAACCGCCAGTTGCAACCAATACGAATACAGTTTAGCCTTAATTGGAAGCAAAGTGATCACCATAAAGGAAGATTGCTACTTAAAATTAAAAAGTGAAATTATTCGAGTATATCAAAACCCAGCAGTGACGAAGAAATTTGAAAATCTACCCGAACTACAGTTCAAGATACCTCAAACCGAAGGCAACAAAATTATCAGAAAACCGATGCAACTAGAACATCTAGAACTCGACGACCTCAGTCACGCAGTAAGACTAATGAACATTTAAGTGACTTAAAAGTGCCAAAGTTACATTACGACAATATCAGTGTTTGGACAATTTTATTGATTATTGTAATAATTTTATTAATTGTATATCTACGTTTCAAAATGTATATTAGATATAAAAACAAAGAAATTACAAATGAAACCTTAGGGGC
This sequence comes from Platerodrilus igneus, assembly GCA_036346225.1. NCBI lineage: Eukaryota > Metazoa > Arthropoda > Insecta > Coleoptera > Lycidae > Platerodrilus > Platerodrilus igneus. The sequence continues at coordinate 3,548,134 of JARFIW010000864.1, read as the reverse complement.
AATGAGTTTTAAAAATTAAGCACAACCTTTAATTTTCGTCTAATTCGGGAGGGGTTACATATCCTCCAAATTAATATGTATATAAAATTAAATGTAATTATTATGTCTTAAGAAATAAAATGTTAAATTGTATAATTGAAGGTTACGATATAAACGGTTAATGAAAGTATGCTACGTACATTGCCGTAACATAAAAAAACAAATAAAGAAAAAGAAAGAAGTAAGTAAGTAAGTCCGGGCTCGGGCGGCGAGTGGGCGGGGTCTTATACCTATAGCTAAATTAAAAAAAAAGAAACCTGAAATAAATAGAAAAAAATATATATACACTCACTCATTCACACTCAGAACAAAACATACAACGGAAAAGAAAGAACTTATAATTAAACAAAATATGTACACAACACAGTAAAAAAAAAAATTTATAAAAAGGGGCGAGCTGTAGTTTTTAGGTAATTACCCCCTGACAGTAATTAGTAAAAAAAAAGAAAGAACCAAACGCAACCCTAAAAACCACAGCTCTAGAATCTCGTAAATATACACTTAACCTATTTTAACAAACAAAAACAACAACATTTTCAAATTTGCCAGCAAGTCTTTAAACAATTTTTCATTAATAAGTAGTATATTTTTCATGATTTATAACCAAATAGTAAAGCATTGGTCAAAAAAAAAGTAGTAAATATCAAAATAGATCAAGAAATTTCAATCTATGATAATTAAATTTAGAAATGCCATCTCTGACCGGTAAAACCCCAGGCGTTCAGGCGTTCCGAAATCAGAAGCGCTTACCAAGAAAAGCAAAAAAAAAAAGAACTCACCCTCGAGTTACTGGCATCGGGGTGGAACTAGTCGCTGGTCTGCGTCAGCAAACAGGCAGTCTTACGTCAAGGCAGAACGCATTTGACTTTGCAGTCCCCAAAAGAAGCGCAGCTCAAGGGATTAACGTGTCCCCCGAGGGAAGCTAGAATAGTTACGAACAATGAATTAATTTAATGAAACCGAAACGTATTGTTTTATATATAAACTCCATATACTCACCACGCTAACTAATGCGTGCCGGAAATTCGCATCAAGAAAACGAGCGAAACAAAACAACGTGTTTTTTGGTCGCTAATCGAACAGCAAATGAATTGTTACATTTGTTAAAGCACCAAAGCAAGAAAATAAACCAGGAAAACCCTAATTTAATTAAAATAAATTCGCGGAATTCTTTGAAAAAGGGAAAACACACCAGCATTTAATTATTAAAATACTTGGAAAGTCCCCTATCTAATTAAGGCGTAAATTCAACGGGACGAAATTCTTAGAAAGGATATTTATTTTTCGAATGAAGCACCAAGATTTATCAACTGACATAGATAGGATATTTATTATTAATTACAATACAAATTTTAATACACGAAAGGGTTATTTTTAATTAACGGAATTAATTTTTGTGTTAAACGCCAAAAAAATTTAAGATAAAAATTATTGTATATAACTAATTAATTATTTACGAAAATGAACGTAACAAGTACATATCAGACATGAGATCGGAAACAACTGCTTTGTATTCCAGACGCAACATGATACTGCAAGTGCAGGACACAATGGACTATAAGGAAGCAGTTTTTATAATTAAGATTAAGACATTGTATGTTATCAAGAAATAGCAGGCGTGAGATCTGCATTTCCCACAATGTGGGAGCAGGGATTACATAAATACCCTCAAGAGGCCATGATGGTTAGTCAGTCTCGAACTTCATACCTTTAACATTGTTGGTAGTTCAAGCTACTCATTGGGAATTATAAAACATAACTTTGATTATTTGCCAATTAAAACATCAATCCACATAACTTACAAGTTGTTGAACCATTTTTGTAATTACTGTTTAAAAAATAAAATTGATAGGAATGTTTTTGGAAATAAAGACTTTTTAGAAAGATACTCAAAGGCCCAAAACCTATCTTGCGATGCCGCTACCGCGGCGTTCAATTCTGAAGAAATATAATGCCGAGATGATGCCACAATAATATCTTGAACGTGGCTAATCCTATTGGCCACAAAAGTTTTCCAACGTTTACGAGATGCGTTTAACCAGACGAGCACTATTTATACATCTGTCCACGCGTAAATAATGCAAATTTGCAAAGAAAATGTATTTTTAACAAAGAAAATTAAATCTACTAGCAGAACGGCTGTTAGCAATTCTAACCGTTCTAGGCTCAACGATTTAAATAGTGCAACCCTGCTCTTAGCACACAATAATTGTCACGTATATCACCCGGTATATGCCGAAAGTAAAATAAGATTGATATTCCTGTAAGTGTCTTGACCGCTCAGGAATAGAGTGGTAAAACACTCGATCAACGGACATGGAATATGGTGCGGTTCCCGAACTAGCAACAGGATGGGCCGTGGCCAACGATGGGTGAGTCACACTTAAATAAAAGAAATCGGAGGGCGCCAATTGTAGAGAATAAACCCCAACATACCACAGATGAAATATGGAACAGCTGGCTCCTGCAATCAAGCAAGCAATCCAACAAACCAAAATTATTTTCATATATACCTAACCATAGTCTACCAAATATTCTTTAACAGTACCTTCTTGTTTGAAAGAGCTTTCAATAGCAACCAACTCATAACTTAGTATAATTCTTGCAATTTTTAAACCGACTTTCGTCATCAATATTTGTGATGTTATATATTGGCGCCGTTGCCACTATCAAAAAAGCAATTCCTCGTAACTACAATGACACAAATAAATTAACAGTAGTAGGAATATGGGGCGACTGGCACCTCATTTCCCCGAGAATCCCTCATTTCCCCACACATCTGGACCAAATTTACATGTAAAAACCCACTATAAAGTCTTATTTTAAGAAATCTCCTCCTGCTCTCTCCTTGTGGAACTCCTTGTGGAATATTTTTCCCCACCACTTTGATTACATCACACCCGCATTCTTTCCACCCGCGAGATAAATCTTTCTCCACAATTCCACCCACGAAATAAATCTGTATTGTTTGGCATCAATTAATATTAGATTTTTTTCAGCTACCCGAATCTCTTTAAATTTTTTAGAAAGCATTATCCCCCAGGGAGCTACCCTCATTTTAAGATTTCTTTACCGCTAACATTCTGATCCAAATAGTTTTCTTCGACTAGCCATTGCATCTTTCGAGATAAACCTATCTTGTTTGGTATCAGTTAATATTAGAATTTTCTCAGCTACCCGAATCTCTAAGAATTTTTTAGATAGCGCCATCTCCCAGAGAGCTACCCCAATTTTAAGAATTTTTTACCGGCAGTGATTTTTGACCGTCCGCATAAATTTTTTTATACATGCGATACATCAAATTAGTCTAATATTTTACGCATAATTCGAATCTGCAAACATATTTAAAATCGGACCACCCCCTCCAAAGTTATACCCCTTTAAAGCTCTCAAACCTCTAAATTTTTTGCTCATCTATGACATATGCTTTAACCAACACAAAGAAATTAAGCACACAAAAGTTTAATAATTTATTTTATCCGATATACAGTTTAATAAACTAATAGAATACAATTGTAAAGTATAACATTATTTTCCTCGTGTAGTTGAATCCATGCAGTTGAAAGTAACCTGCGACAAAAAGAGATTAATGGGTTGTTTAAAAAGACCTGCAACAAAAAGAGATTAATGTAAAAAAGAAGAAACGTGTTTTCGGTCAATAAGACATATTGTTGTTAATCTAACAATATGTTTTACCGTCCAGCGACATCACGTGGAGGTAAATACAATTTTCTAACCATGCGATACATTAAATTAGTCAAGAATTTACGCAATGGCTTTAACCAAAGATATCCAAAAATCAAAAACGCGAGAGTTTTAGAAATGAGTCCTTTATGGCCCATAAGTGTTTAATATTCAAAACCATGGCTTTTAAAATTTTAAAAACAGTTATCAATTTTCTGGTTTTTAATAACTATGCACGTCATAATTATATAGTCAATGCTTAGAAAATACAAGTCGTTTCCTTAACGATTCCTAAATTACATATGAAAGCTGTATATAATTTCTTTTCTTGGACTTTCTATTAATTAATTATGTTTGAATACAGTGCATTAGAAATTGACGTATAATTCCTGGGGATTCACACAAGGTACTTTCTAGCAACCATCCTCGACTACGTATTTAGGGAAATACAAATTTTAAATAAACACTTTAAACCTTTACTAAGGGAATGCCAAACCTGTTGTCTGCAGGATACTTACTAATAAAGCAATTTAATTTTAAATAACTTCTACGTCATATTTTCGGAAATAGTAGGCTTGAATATTTTCTTTGGAAACAATCAAAGATTGCCAAAGACACTCAAAGAGTGCACAAACGTGGTCACTAAACCAGTTCTGATTTTGTTCTCATTGTTTCACTAAGACCTCGTACATATTTTCCAGATTACTAGAAGACGTTATAACCATATTTTGTGTTAAAGGATTTCACATCGGTAGTCTCTTCCTCCATTTTGGTGTAAACACCGTAGAGTTCGCAATAGACTTTTATTGCTGTATGTTGTATTCTTTTTTCATTAATTAATCGAATAAATCGCTCTTTCTGCTTCCGAAGAAACTCGGATACTCCATCGTCGACACTGGCGTGCTTTATGCGATAGCTAGCCATACGGTTGTTAAACGCTGTGCTAACCATTTCTGCACCATCGTCGCTAGTAGCGGTAACTGATGCATTTTTATGTCTGTTGCTCCGTAGATGACCAGGGTATGCAGACTTTAACACCTCCATGTCGCACACTTTACACAGAATCCGTGACTGCTTCGGGGAAGGCTCTCCAACGGCGTGCGGAGCTGAACGTTTACTGCTTAATGATAAACCGTGCTGTTTTTCCTTGTGTCGCTGTAAGCTATTCTCGTAAAAGCGATACCGCAAGACCCACAGTTAAAGTACTTTGCTGCGGACGGATGTATAAGCTTAACCGTGGACGATGTTACACACGACATTTGTTCTGGTGTCGTTTGAGAGCATTTTTCCAGGTATAGGAAGCACCGCAAGGGCTGCATTTAAAAATGTTTGCAGGCACCATTTTAGTACAAAACAAAATTCGCACTATAGGACTTTGGTTAAACTTGTAAGCGAACTAACTTATAACTAAAAAGCTTACTCTAGCGTGCCTGATTTATGTTCTCTATAGAATGCAAACCGATGGTTTCCGAAGACGGCCGAACAATGTTGAGGATTCAGCGGGAAACTAAATGACGTCATCTTGCTGCTCGTCCAGTACATTTAGCACCAATACATGCGCCCGGTTCCGCTTCGTCCATGCTGCGAATGCAGTTAGTAGAAACACCGGAAAACGTCTTCCACGTCATACGGATCGGTAATCACATCGCGTACATATTAAAAGTCCAAAAGGGTTGTAGCACACGCACACAAATTGGGTGCAAGTCGTGCTGTAGAAGATGCAGTGCTACTATAAACAAAAACTTAATAAAACACTTTAAACCTTTACTAAGGGAATACCAAACTTGTTGTCTACAGAATACTTACTAATAAAACAATTTAATTTTAAATAACTTCTACGTCATATTTTAGGAAATGGGAGGCTTGAATATTTTCCTTGAAAACAATTGAAGATTGCAGAAAACACTCGAAGAGTGCTCAAGCGCGGTCACTAAACCAATTAGCATTAATACCGGTTGCAAGTCGTGTGGTAAAAGATGCAGTGCTACTATAAACAAAAACTTAATAAAACACTTTAAACCTTTACTAAGGGAACACCAAACTTGCTGTCTACAGAATACTTACTAATAAAGCAATTTAATTTTAAATAACTTCTACGTCATATTTTCGGAAATAGTAGGCTTGAATATTTCCTAAATGAATCATCAAGCAAAAGTATATGCTTAGCGCTATTAAAATTAACTATTAATTTCCCATTTTTACGACCGCGGTTAATTATAGATTAAAATTTAATTTGTTCACATTTGAGCTACCAGTAAACTAGCATATTTTATAGTAACAGTGCGATGTATAATACATGCATACCCCTTCTCCACGCTACTGCTATTCTTGTAGTTGCTTGAAAAAGTCAGTCGCCTTTTTTACTGCTAGGACCGATGCAAAGCACCATTCTATACTTTCTTTAAAAATATAGCACATCGCGCACTTTTTTTGTCTGATAATTAAATTTAGCTCATGTAGGCTTTTACACTTTTGCATATTTAAACATCTAATACGATCGATTAACCACTTTCGATTATTCTAACGGGAACCACTATTCATTCCGCCGCACCGTTCTTTTTAAATCCAACGATCCGATGGGCTTTCACACACTAACACCTAACGTATCTTTCCTACTATTTGTTAAACAAAATCTACCGGCATCGCTATGTCCGTATGTGGACGTAAGCAGATGTTTGTGGATGTGTACGAGAATATGTAACCATATACATTAATCAGTCTAAGCTATTTTATTTAGTCCAAGAAAACTAATATTTTATAAACCACAATTAATAATCGCCTTTATATGTTCAACATTTCTACCATTTCCCAATGACTGGTGCTACGTACACGGAAACTTTAATTTCTTATTGGAGAGAATCCTTATTCTCCCACGCACTGTTACGTAGCTGCATGCCCACCCCTTTTGGGAATATATGCTCGTTATAGGTTGTAGCACCCGCGGTTTTACTTAACTATACTTCGTGAGACCCCTTTAATCTTTTTAATCGCGTGTTTCTCGCTTACAATACAGTAGGACTTAGCCCTACTACCAACAAATTATAATAATGGGCCCACATTAAATTCGTCTTTAAATTTTCCTACAACTTTTTTGTCGACAAGCGGTATATTGTATTTATTATCTGCGGGGTAGTCACTCTTTTAAGATAACTATATTTTGTTCGGTATCAACTAATATTAAATTTTTCGAGGAACCCCAAAACTGTAAATAGATTTTAAATAGGACCACCCCATACAAAGTTATGCTTTTAAAGACTAATTTTTATTCATCTTTATTTAACTCCATCTTTAAAACCCTTTTAAAAAATGTTAAACCACAAAATTGATAACTGTTTTTAAAATTTTAAAAGTTATGGTTTTGAATATTAAGCACTTATGGGCCATAAAGAACTCATTTCTAAAACTCTCGCGTTTTTGATTTTTGGAGATCTTTGGTTAAAGACATTGCGCAAATTGTTGACTAATTTAATGTATCGCATGGTTAAAAAATTGTGTTTACCTCCACGTGATGTCGCTGGACGGTAAAACATATTGTTAGATTAACAACAATATGTCTTATTGACCGAAAACACGTTTCCTCTTTTTTACATTAATCTCTTTTTGTCGCAGGTTACTTTCAACAGCATGGATTCAACTACACGAGGAAAATAATGTTATACTTTACAATTGTATTCTATTAGTTTATTAAACTGTAAATCGGATAAAATAAATTACTAAACTTTTGTGTGCTTAATTTCTTTGTGTTGGTTAAAGCATACGTCATAGATGAGCAAAAAATTTAGAGGCTTGAGAGCTTTAAAGGGGTATAACTTTGCAGGGGGTGGTCCGATTTTAAATCAGTTTGCAGATTCGAATTATGCGTAAAATTTTAGACTAATTTGATGTATCGCATGTATAAAAAAATTTATGCGGACGGTCAAAAATCGCTGCCGGTAAAAAATTCTTAAAATTGGGGTAGCTCTCTGGGGGATGGCGCTATCTAAAAAATTCTAAGAGATTCGGGTAGCTGAGAAAATTCTAATATTAATGGATACCAAACAAGATAGGTATATCTCGAAAGATGCAATGGCTAGTCGAAGAAAACTATTTGGATCAGAATGTTAGCGGTAAAGAAATCTTAAAATGAGGGTAGCTCCCTGGGGAATAATGCTTTCTGAAAAATTTAAAGAGATTCGGGTAGCTGAAAAAAATCTAATATTAATTGATGCCAAACAATACAGATTTATCTCGTGGGTGGAAATGTGGAGTAAGATTTATCTCGCGGGTGGAAAGAATGCGGGTGTGATGTAATCAAAATGGTGGGGAAAAATATTCCACAAGGAGTTCCACAAGGATACAGTAGGAGGAGATTCCTTAAAATAAGACTTTATAGTGGGTTTTTACATGTAAATTTGGTCCAGATGTGTGGGGAAATGAGGGATTCTGGGGGAAATGAGGTGCCAGTCGCCCCATATTCCTACTACTATTAACACTTTACCTCTTAAATATTTACACATATAAAGCTATAGTTTTGTTTCGACAGATCGTCGACACAATAAACAAACACGATTAACATATATCAAGTAAACCTGTACTCCTTGGAATTGTCGCTAGTAGAATCCTAGCCCCCCCTGCGATTTAGGATGACTCCCGCAGCAAGTACCAACAGAATCCAGAACCACTAATACGAAAAGCCAAGAAATGTAGACAAGCTAGCGGTATATCCGTAAAAGAAAAGGGCGGCTCCGTGATGTAGTTGGTATGTGTGTGACTACTATGCCCAAGGTCCCGGGTTCAAATCCCGGCACGGTCCGCTTGAAAAATGTTAGTCGAGTATTTTTCACAAAAATACGCTATTGTTCAGATGAGAGGTAAAATGGAGGTTCCGTGTGTGAGTGTTGTCAGGCACGTTAAAGATCCCTACCTTGCTTGAAACTGCAAGGGTTCGGCAAAATTTAAAATTTCCAGGTAAAAAAACTCGCTTCCTGGCCAATGTAGTATCTTCGGGTGAAGCAGCATTGGAAAATCAAATGTAGAGTATAACCGTAAAACATACAGCCATACAAAAGAGCAAAAAGAACCCTAATGAATAATACTTTAGAAAGAGTAGTGTAACTCTTACATTACTTACGCTTCCCCGAGCGGTTTTAACCTTAGTGTAAGTACGCTGCTATAAACAATGTTTCTTCTTATAGTACAATTAAACTGATAAGACAATCATGTAAGTAGTAATAATGACTTTCGGACTCACCAGATATTTGTCTCTCGCAAAAACAATATAAATTGACAAGAGAATAACTACTATCAAATACATATTACAGTATTTTTTTGTGTAGAAACGCAACCCCAACTGGCCTGGTTAACCAAATAATTCTTTTTACGGGAACACTCCCTAAGAAGAATGGGTATGGCCTCTTCGTGACTAACACCTGTTCTTCATCTTCGACGGTCGATGAAAGAATAGCTAGCATACGTATAATTAATATGTTGTGAACCTTCATACAAATTGGTGAGCTGGAAAAAAAGTGCTCGTGGAATTGCCTATACGAAAACAATAAATTCACTCCATTACATACCATGATGTAACCTAATTTGTTCATATAAATAAGTATAGCAAATGTCTTGTAGTTCATAAAGACGATTTCTAAAATACATCACTGAGAAATGTATTTACTACAAAATAACGTTTATCTGTTAACATATGCCTTTGACATTTTCATGGCGGTCTAGTTCCTAATTAAAGTTACTGGATCGAAAGAACACAGACTATTTATATACTTAGAAGAAGCGTAGGAACGGAATATTGAAACGGGGAATAAATGAACCGTTACATAATGACACCGTAAAATGATTACTAGGACCTTCAATGCGAGTATATATCGCTGCTGCATAGCCTATACTAGATGCGTCGCAAAAAACTATGCACTTCAGCCTCATAGTTGTCCGGAAAATTAATGCGACGAGAAATTTTGAATTCGGAGATATAATAAAATTCACGCTTCAACCGAATCCAAGTTTTGACAATATTTGGAGGAAGCGTTTCATCCCAGTCAATTTTTAACTTCCAAAGGCACTGCATAAAATATTTTGCAGAAAGACGAATAAAACACAAAAGACCTAGTGGTTCGAATATTCTACCGATCTCAGAAAAAATGGCATGTTTTGTACGAAGACGTGCAATGACTTCCCCTATATAAGAAAATGTATCATTAGAGTCCCAAAAAAGAGAGTGCAGCTCAAATAAATGTACTAGTTCCAATCACGCCATCTACATACATTTGTGTTTTTAAAATAAAACTGACTTGCGGAAATGACTCTTGCTCCTTGTCGGCAAGTTCAACCATAGTCCGCATAGCTAAATAGGGCGAACTAGTTAAGCTGAAAGTAACTGTGTTTAATAGATATTCTGAAACCGGTTCTGCCGGCGAAAATCACCATAAAATTTTGAAATTTTCTATGTGAAAAAGAAACTAGTATTTGTCGGAACATATGTTTCATATCGGCAATAAAAGCCACCGGAAAAATTCAAAAACTTAATAGTAAGGAAAAAATATCGTTGAGGTTTCATTCACTTTTCACGATACAAAAAATTGAGTACGACTGTAATGACATAGGATTTTCCATAACTCACCATCATTGGGTCTTCAGTCCTGAAACTGGTTAGACGCGTACCATCATTGTTTCCTATTCTGAACTAACCTACAGATTTCCCCGAAATTTGCACAGTCTGCATCTATCACTATCTGATCTAGGTCTACATTCACCTCTTTTTTCCTATCTCTGCTTGTCATATATCCCATACTATTTCCCAAAAATGCCTTAGACCGTATTCTGCCCTTCTATTTCTCTTTTTTTTCCCAAAGATATCCTTGTTCCCTTACTGTTTCTATAACCTATTTGTTATTATCTTTGTCTGTCCATCCTCAAACATCTGAAGCACGGCATTTCAAAGGCCGCTACTGTTCTTCTGTGTGCTTTTCAGATTGCTCGTATTTTGTAGGCATACTGTCTGTGCTGTGCTCCACACATACGCTTTCAACAACTTTTTGTTCTATGTCTGTTGTCTTTCATCATAGGCGCCGTTCTTTCTTGTTAGATGCAGTTCAGTCACCTTCTATTGTTTTACAATTATATACCCTATTTCTCCGACATTCAGTGGTTGCGAAGGGGGGATAAGCAGCCTGTGGCTGCCAAGTTCCCCCAGCACTTGAACATTTACTGATTTAATATTTTTTCCAATATATCTTTTCGCACAGTCAACATTAGTTGCAGATATTTCACAACAAACAACTAGTTGTTTATAATAATCATCAGATTTATCTGCGCTTATTTTTCGTCATTGGGTTTCCCGTCTCAAAACTGGTTGGACATGTACCTGCACTTATTTCTTTTCTAAACTAACCTACATAGTTCCCTGAAATTCTCACACAGCAATATAGCTCGGTTCCCCTTATATTGTTTTCTAATATTATGCCCTATTTCACAGAGATTTATTGAAGGGGGTTAAGCAACCTGTGGCTGCCAAGATCCCCCAACACTTAGACATTTGCCGAAATAATTGTTTTCCAGTAAATGCTTTCACGCAATTACCATAATTCGAGAATATTGCCCATCCAATGCTTGTAGTTGCTTATAATAAATATCTTGTTTAAGTGCAGTTACTTTCTTCGTCATTAATTTATCCATCTTGGGACCGGTTGGATGCGTACCTCCATTGATTTCTCTTCTGAGCTAGCCTACACATTTCCCTGAAACTCCTACAGCCTACATCTTTCACAATCTGTGTGCAGTAGTCGAACCTAGGTCTACCTCTTCTTCTCTTTATTCCTATCTCTGCTTCTAGTATATTCCGCACTATTCCCTCATGCCGTAATATGTGGCTTATATTCCTATCTCTCCTATTTTTTAACGTTTTCCACATATTTCTTTCTTCCCCTACCATTTTTAGTACCTCTTCGTTCTTAACTTTGTCTGTCCATGATATCTTCATCATACGTCTGTAGCACCACATTTCAAAGGCTTCTACCTTTTTCTTGTCCGCTACTCCCACTGTCCGGGTTTCACAGCCATACAGTACTGTGCTCCATACATATGTTTTGAGCAATCTTTTCCTTGTTTCTATGTTTGCGGTCTTTGAGCACAGTAGTTGCTTTTTCTTGTTAAATGTAGCACGACCTTGTGCTAATCTTTGTTTTATATCTTTTGTGCTTTTCCCATCTTGCGTTATTTGGCTTCCTAGGTAGCAGAAATCTTTAACCTCTTGTAAGTTCGTGTTACATATTTGTATTCTTGTTTTTGATTTATTTTTCCCTCTTTTGCATACTAGTACTTTAGTTTTACTTTTGTTAATTTTCATACCGTATCTCTCTGTTAGAACCGTTTCCATTTCATTGAGAGCAGCTTCTAACGCTTCCTTGCTAGACGCTAATACCGCTATATCATCTGCAAATCTAAGCATATCAATTTTTTGTCCCTGCATAGTAATTCCAAATGTCTTCCTGCATTTGACAGTATTCATTGCCTCTTCAATGTACAAGTTAAAAATTAGTGGGGATAGGGAACATCCCTGTCTCGCCCCTTTCCTGCTGTTTACTTCTCTACGTTCCTGCTCTAATTCTATTACTCCTGTTTGCTCTTTGTATAAGCTATGTACTATCCGTCTATCCCTATAACTCATTCCAATCTTTTTCAGTATTTCGAACATTTTTTTCCATTTTACATTGTCAAATGCTTTTTCCAGATCTACAAACCCTATATACACGCTTTCCCCTTTTGCTATTGTTTTCTCCATTATCACCCTCAGAGCTAAGATAGCCTGCCGTGTTCCCCTGTTTCGCCTAAATCCAAATTGGTCTTCTCCTAGTATTTCTTCAGCCCGTTTTTCCATTCGTCTTTGTACAATTCTAGTTAATATTTTTGATACGTGTGCGGTCAAGCTTATTGTTCGAAAATTTTCACATCTATCTGAGCCTTTCTTTTTTGGTATAGTTACTATGATGTTATGTTTGAAATCTTTGGGTATTTTGCCTGTCTCATACATATAGCTTACAAGTTGGAAGAGACGTTCTGTTACTGCTTGACCAGCGGCTTTTAGAGTCTCCGCTTGCACCTTATCTGTACCCGGCGCCTTACCATTTTTCAGACTCTTTAATGCTATTTCAAATTCATCCCTAAGTATAGGATATCCCAAGTCATCATTTTCAATGTCTGATTTCTTTTCTAATGCAGTTAGTTCTTCTCCTGCATATAAATTCCCACTTTCTCTACATTTTCTATAATGACATTTCCTCCCGCGTCCCTTATATTTTTGCTATACGTTTCTATATCCTTAAAATTGATTCTAATTAGTTTGTATGCTTCATCTGTCTTTCCTACTTCCATCTTAGTTTGTACATCTTTGCACTTTTCATCAATCCATTGTTCTTTAGCTTTCCTGCATTTGCAAATAATTTCCCATTTTATGGAGGCAAGGCAAGAGTTCATTACATATCAAAACGAGCATGCCTTTTGACAGGATTCTCCTCAAGAAGAAATTTTGAACGCTGTTGCAGAGTGTTCAAATATTCATTGCGCCAGCGTTTCCAAAATTGTTGATAAAGCACTTATATTTTTCTGCCACCGAGATAATCCTGACATGTTGATGTCCGACAAGTCTTCATCAAAATAAGTTCCTAAAGCTTCGATCGTTAAAAAATGATTTGGAGTAATAGCCGTCAAATCGTTAGGATCAGAACTATTAGAATACAACGGTCGCCAATTGAGGACAGCCTTCTTTGATCTGCAACAAAAAGAGTACACATCTCTTCAAAAGTGAGTATGTTGTCTCCAATAACCTTTATTACATGGGGTTTAACTGATTTAATGCCTGCCTCTCACAAGTCACCCATGTGGGGGGCTGCCGGCGGGTTGAAGAGCCAGACCAAATGTTCGGCTTCAACCGATAAACGAAAATACTGCAAAATTGCTTTATTAGTTGCCACAAAATTAGTGCCCCAATCACTAAATATTTGGGTGCACAACCCTCAGCGGGCTATAAAACGACGCAGAGCTGCTAAAAATGCCTCTGCATAAAGATCGGAAACGCACTCCAGATGAACAGCTTGTGTTGAAAAACAAACAAATAAGCAAAGATGGGTCTTCAATACTTTTGCCCCTCTCTAATTCTACTGGCACTAATAGAAAAGGGTCCACCAAAATCAACACTCACAATCTTGAAAGCCTTTACCACAGAAACCCCGCTTTATGGCAAATCAGCCATAATAGGAGGAGTAAAAGGAGCAGAATAAACACGAAAACATGTGTGTCAAGTTGATAATACTGAACGGATACCCTTTGCGAGGATAAAATCCAAAATTGTCGCCTAAGTAGGGATAGCAAAGTGGGATATCCGGGATGCAAATAAATTTTATGGAAATGACCAATAATTAAACGCGTTAAGTTGCCTTTTCGAGGCAACAAGATCAGGTGCCTTGAATCAAAACTAAGTGAAGCATTCCTAAGACGACCTCCCACACGGATTGTCATTATCGTCCAAGAATGGATTCAACTTTCGAATAGTTTTACAACATACCTTACCCCTTCTCAACTGGTCTAGTTCAATGCTAAATTTAGTTTGTTGGACATGTTTTATTAAGACCAACAGAGACTTTTAAATTTCTGGAATAGTACATGCTCCAGAAAAATATTTAATCTTACGACTATAATAAATATATCAAAGACAGTAACCAATGATTTTTTGCAACTTCGGTAAAGACGAAATTCTCTCGATTACAGCCCCTGTGCCCTCCACCGAACTTAGTAAACAAATTCTTCTTAATCTTCTTTTAAAAACTATGAGTGGTTTAATTCCCAAAGAAGATTAAGAAGAATGCTAAACAAACCACAACAAGCATACAAGGAGTATTTAGTAAACAAATATTCTGGTTTACTTCTTCGTTAGTCTAATCAAATTTGGTTAAACGGGCCAACAAACCCTGTGTCTAATAAGCCAAGAAGCACCGCCCATCATAAGGGATGCGACTTCAAATAAGAGGGTAAGAAGCTTCTCGAAGCGCCATCAAAAAGATTATCTTGTGATGGAACATAAAACCAATGATCTTCAAGCAATTGTTCTTGGATTAGGGATACACGATTCGCCACAAATGTCTCCCAAGTATGAGACGGCGACCTAAGCCAGGACAGCAGGATTTATGGAACACGACACAACGTTTAGATTCCTTAAGTGATAAAAAACAGCACCACGCCGGTAATCGACCGCCTTGTTTGTTCTATTATACAAAAGTGAATGTGTTTTATTTATTAAACTGATACTAGAATTTGAAATTAAATGATGCTCGTACACCTTCCGACCTCTAGCGATTTTGCTTATTATTAAACGACCGAAGTACATGCACACTGTAAGAAATCAATTAATAAACACTTTTTAAACTTAATTAAAATAAATGTTAATTATAAATAATCGCGGTGCGTAAATGCCTATTTTAATAAAAAATTTTCTACTACCTAGTGTTTCCTAAAGTACTGCGCTAGCGTTACACGGTTTTTAAAGATTTATATATTTCTTTATATATGCAGGCAAACTAACGCACTGTCTTGCTTTTTGCGTTATCTTAAATTCATTTTCATTCCCGTATGTGCACAAGAATTTATGTTTATATGTTGCGCGCTGGTATATTTTATTGATAAATATAATATAAACACAGTAAAAACTATAATCAACTATCTAAAGTAGTAGTATTTACTATCATAACAAGCAATCCATTTTCTCTATATACTATAATCGCAGAAGTATGTGCTTCGTAGTATGAGGAAACTTATAGCAGTACTGTGTTATTTAATCGACAATTCTCACTGTACAAGTCATTGTTACCTTACTTTTCGCAAGTGTCGAAAGCAAAACTGTACAACACTGTACTGCTGGAGATTTCAATGACTGTTGTTTTTGCTGCTACGAACGAAACAAACTTCAATAAAGTACTATATCCAAAAACTATCAACTTAGTGATTATGTTGTAAAAACTAATCAGAAGTATCATATACAATGCAGCGTTTCTCAAAACTAATGAAAAGATGCTAGTGCATATTGATTAGATAACTAAACGGAAAGGAATCGTTTTGCAGCTACCTGCAGAATTAAATGCGCACAGCCACCTGATACTGCTTCTTAAATAGACTTTTTTGTATTCATTTCCCATATAATCACATTTAATTTGTGGGAAGTAATTGCTGGTTTTTATCAATCAAACCTACGCATGTACATATGTCGCTTTTTTTATAACAATGAAAAAAAAATCGCCTTCATTGTGTTATAGAAATTCAAGGATAAAACATAGGTCGTAGACTTTATTCCTACACACAAAACTACATTCCTTAATGATTAAATTTTACAAAAGAACTGATATTAATACATAATAATAGTGTAGATTGCTATATTTTTACCAGTATTAGCATAAGAACCACAATGTCGATTTAAATGATAAGGTCTA
Organism: Platerodrilus igneus; assembly: GCA_036346225.1. Lineage (NCBI taxonomy): Eukaryota > Metazoa > Arthropoda > Insecta > Coleoptera > Lycidae > Platerodrilus > Platerodrilus igneus. The sequence goes on along the minus strand of JARFIW010000864.1, from coordinate 3,531,947 downwards.
TTGAAATATAAGCGTTTACGTATTCTCAGGCTTATAAATCACTAATGCAGATACATTCTCAACTTGTAAAATTAAAAGACCTTTCTCAGGAGTGTAATCTTGTAAAAAATCTAAGACGTTAAAACATCGTAAAAGTAAAATTGAGTCAATTTACACTGGTTAATTGCATACATATGTATAAGTACCTATAAACAATTGCACTTACGTCACCTACGTAACTACCATCAAGTGCTTTATGTTTTAACCTTCGCTACTATATTTCTTTTGATGTTTGCAAACAAAACAACTCGAAGAGACGAGCCTTAATAAATTTTTTATAGCGCTTGCCGTCTCCTGAATGAAAACCCATCTTTGTTATGTGTAAGAATACTTTGGCTATTACCACAAATTTCGAGTTATAAAATTTAATGTTGATTATAAAAAATATCCTTGAAGATCAGTATAAGATGAATGGGTTCATGCACTTCAGAATTTGTTCAAAATATTTTAGGAGGATTATAAATATTTATCCACAGACGTTTCTAATTATAAACGTCTGTGCCTTCAGGTCAAATTATGCTGATTGTGAGGAGGCAAATTTGTAATTTGAAAATTGCTAGAGATACCTTAGGGTTAACGGTCTTGAACCGTTATATTTTTAATATATTAGATGGAAAAAATTAAAAATAGTTTTGCATGCTAAATAGATAATTTTAGAAACTCAATTTAAATAAATTCAGTATCGATTGCACCAGTTGTAGTAAAATTTTATTTTTTGACACATTTTAAATTCATATCTAAAATTAATACTGTTTCAAAGATACCTTTCATAAATTACCACGATATTTAAATCAACTGAATTTATTTGTTGCTCAAATTGTGTTGATTACATTGCTACGTCATACAAAACTCCCTGTATGTTTGTTGTGGTTTGTTTTGTATTTTTCTTGTTCTTCTTTGGGAATTAAACTACTCATAGTTGTTAAAATCGTCTTTATTTACGTTTCGATCCATGACCGAGGCTCGTTGTCAAAATATTAAGAATTAAAAATTTGACATTTATGACATAAATTGAAGGTAACTGTGATTTATTAATGTTTGATATATTTGGTTTGAATACGATAGATGAAAATTTTAAAGTTTAGAAGAATTGAGTGCCTTCAATAAGCATATTAACAGGCACAAAACATCATTAGTATCTGACAAGTGTAAACCCGCCTTAGGGTCGCCTCAGGATCATGTTAAAATCTACCAAAGAGGTAGCCTAAATTATAATGAGTGTTTCTCCTCAAGATAAATATAAAAAACGGCCGCTTAAGCCTTACGGTAATGTATCCGCACACTTCTTTAATAACCATCCTCTCAACCAAATAAATAAAAACATGTTACAAAATGTTTTCCAATCCTTAAGTTATTGTATGTATATGAAATTTAACTATATAAAAATTAATCAGCTGATTTCACGTTAAGTGTAATGGCTACCTTAAGCTCGCTCTCAGGGCGCAACACAAATTGAATTGAATTGGAGGCACTCATTTTTTTAAACTTTAAAATTTTCATTTAATGTATATCAAACTAAACATATTTTTCAATTTATGTCGTAAATGTCAAGTTTGAAATTTTATTATTTTGACAACGATCCTAGGTTATGGATCGAAACGTAAATAAAGGCGATTTTAACAACTATGTATGGTTTAATTCCCAAAAAAGATCAAGAAAAATAGAAAACTCATTCCCACAAGTATGTAGTCAGTTTGTAAGCCATACAAACTATAATAAAAGGAACAATATTAGCTACATGGAGTTGAATGCGAGACGTTAGGTGACAATCTATTTTGTAAAACCCAACACTATTAACAGTTGCGAAACGCCGATTTTCAACCATTTCTTTACATTGTGGATATTAAACACAAAAACTCCGATTGTTAAAAATAAAAGCAGACCTTAAAAAATCCATGTTTAATCAACTGAAAACTGACTATATAAAGTATAAACCTTTTTCTTCTGCATTTCAGTACGCTACACCCTACATGTGATTTTCCAATGCTCCACCCGAAGATACTACATTGGCCATGAATCGAGTTTTTTTTTACTTGGAAATCTTGAATTTTGCCGAACCCTTGCTGTTGCAAGCAAGGCAGGGATCTTTAACGTGCGTAACAACACTCACACACGGGACCTCCATTTTACCTCTCATCCGAATGAGGACGTATTTTTGTGAAAAATGCTCGCTTAACATTTTTCAGGCAGACCGTGTCGGGATTCAAAACCAGGACCTTGGGCGTAGTAGTCACACGCATATCAACTATGCCACGTCGCCGCCAGTACGCTTCACCACCGGTCATGAATGAATTTGTTTATAATTACAATTAACATACTGATCGTCTTCTTATGTAAGCTAAACTATTTGTTTGATTATGCAGCATTCAAAGAACTGATTTCCCTGTCCAAAGTTTCCAAGATATAATATTCTGCATCCAGTATCCATTTCACCGTTCTGCTAATTAAATAATTTACGTGATTCGGGTTAATTGTAATTAAATGTTTTATAACGTACTATCCCAAAAAGAATCTTTCTGAATGTTTGTTTAATTAAATTGTTAGACAAGTTATTTTAAACAGTTATTAACTTTTGTTGCATTTAATTATAAAAATTATTTATACACGTGGAATTCGTAAAATTATGTCGGCTAATACGAGCTTGTTCTAACACATCACTCAATAAGTCCGTAGGATAACTAAGAAAAACACATTTTTTTGGCGAAATTCGATTTTATTCATCAACATACATTCCTTCAAGAGTGATACAATCAGTCCAACGCCGTTCTAGCATTTCGATACCTTTTTTGTAAAACAATTCGTCTTTGGCCTCAAAATAAGCTTCAGTTTCAGCGATCACCTCTTCATCCGAGCCAAATTTTTTTCCGGCGAGCATTTTTTTCAGGTCTGCGAACAGGTAGTAGTCGCTGGGGCCAAATCTGGAGAATACGGTGGGTTCGAAGCAATTCGAAGCCCAATTGGTGCAATTTGGCCATCGTTGCGATCGACTTGTGACACGGTGCATTGTCTTGGTGAAAGAGAATTTTTTCTTCTTCATGTGTGGCCGTTTTTGGCAATTTCTTCCTTCAAACGCACTAATAATGCCATGTAGTATTCGCTGTTGATTCTTCTTCCTTTCTCAAGATAGTCGATGTACAAAATTCCGTGCGCATCCCAAAATACAGACGCCAAAACCTTACCAGCCGACTTTTGCGATTTTGGTCGCTTTGGACGTGGTTCTCCGGCTGCAGTCCACTCAGCTGACTGCCGATTAGACTCTGGAGTGTGGTGGTGGATCCATGTTTCATCCATTGTCACATACCGACGCAAAAGTCCTTTTATTCCGGTTGAACAGCTCCAAACAGCTCTCAGAATCATCGACACGTTGTTGTTTTGGTCCACTGTGAGCAAACGCGGCACCCACTTTGAGAACAGCTTTCTCATGGACAAATGTTCATGCAAAATAGTGTGCACACTGCCTTCTGATATCTTCAAGGTGTCAGCTATCTCAAGCAATTTCACTTTTCTGTTTTCCAAAACGATTCGGTGGACTTTTTTGATGTTTTTCGGTGTAACCACCTCAATTGGCCTTCCAGAGCGTTCAGCATCGTCAGTGTCTGTACGGCCACGTTTAAAATCAGCAAACCACTTCTCCACCGTTTGCCTCGATGGAGCAGAGCCCGGATAACACTTATCAAGCCATGCTTTGGCTGCGATGGTATTTTTACCCATCAAAAAGCAATGATAAATCAACACGCGAAATTGCTTGGAATTCATTTTTTTGAAAAACTCAAAAGTATCGTCACTTGAACCTCTGTAACTTGTAAAGTAATCGTCGGATTGTCATGAAATTTTGACAGATATCTTTTTAAGGTTAGTACTTCCTACAAATCATATGGATTATTACATAGCAACGCCATCTATGTATCATCCTACGGACTTATTGAGTGATGTAGTACAATAATAATAATTTACTTTCAGTTGATAACGTCTGTACCTATTAAACTAACTAGATAGTTAATGGCCTCTCCGAAATGAACTTTTTTGATAAAATCATTTCACTGTTACATTAAACCATAATTTCGTTTTATTTAATTAATAAACACGTACAACCTTTATATTTTTATTAAGTTGTGTATGATAAAATACAGGTACAAAATATTTGATTTAATGAAAATCTAAGTAAAGACTTTAAATTATATATTATACATATACACACCGTTCCGAATGTACCTGCACATCGAAGAAGTTCTAGATTACTAAAACTTGTGGAATGCCTTGTACGTTCCTGTGATCTAAAATATATATATATAAATTGCTGTGAAATGGGCCTTTGGTCACGGGAACTGGTACTTTCTGCTGATCATTCGAGCCCCACAGATTGGGCCGTCCAGATTGCTGTGATTCTCTTCTGATAATCGCCTCTTTACTCTCTCCGCCTCGGCTGCTCACCTAGTTAAAACTTTCATCCTCATTCATAAAAAAAAACAAACACATTCCTACCACAAACATCAACGTTAACTCTATTTACATCAATATTCATAATACATTAAAATTTCAAAATTAAATTTCAGCATAAATTTCAGCATCATAAAATTTCAAGTTAAAATTTGTCATCATTTTAATTTGCATCCAGAATTAGAGTCCTTGTAGGATGTATACTAATTAAGTTAACAATATGTGCAGACCTAAGTCTGAATAAAAGGGAGCATCTCCCACCCCTTTACGTTAATTAAACAGGTTAGTCTAATTGAGCTCAAAGACAAACCCAAATTTTCATCATAATCAAAAACATAAATCTGATAAATACTCCTTTCTACTTATACAAGAACATTTTTCCTTAAAATTAAAAATTTGTTGTTTATACAAATTTACTACTGTCCATTTTTTATCAAACAAATTATAAAGATATTCAACACACACCAAAACATCAAAGAACGAACAAAAATGCATAAGTTACCTGAAGGTTACTGCACTCGTGGCTCCAATGTACATCGTCCTTGCTAATTCCACCATTCCAGCTGGGTCATGTTTACGTCCTAGGATTCCTGGTCGCCTTTAAAATTTTTTTACACCACCATTCGTCTAAATTGTTTCAGGGCTTCTCAGGAACTCATCTATGTATATCTAAACCTTGTTTTGTGGATCCAATCACGTTTACAAATAACACTTGATTACTCACTCCCGAAAAATAGCAAAGAAATTCATAATTCTTTCACGCTATACCCAAAACTGCCTACTTCTATTTATTTATTTCTCGTTACTAATTTGGATAATTGGTACAGTAATACTCGCAAATATAACTAGACTTTATTACCTTGTATCTTCTCTAAGTGCACTAATAACTTTTATTGTAGCACGTAATCACCACGTATTTTACTTAAAGTATCGAATAATCAAAAAAATAAAGAGCCAAACTGTATTGAATAAAGTCAAAGATCTAAGAGAGCGAAACACCTATTAACACGGGTTTATATAATGGCCCGCTTGCAAGTCGAATTTGTCCCGCAACGGACAATTTTTAGAATTTCGCATTCTCTTTTCCCTTTCGACGGCTCGGCACAGCGATTCTACTAAATTTGCACGCGTCCAAGTTGAAAATCTAACAAATTTCTACACGGCTCGCAACACGTCCGAGAACAACTAATTAATTTTACACACCAACTGCTATGCTTTCTCCTCTCATGTTTGCATCTTATTTCAACCAATCGTAACCCTAGTGAAGCTTCACAAATCACGCCTTTATTATCAGTGTCTCTGCTTTACGCGTTTTATCCATCCCTTTCTACCTTGGTCTGAGTGGTACAAATCGATATTCTTTACTATCTGCTATTTAAATCCACGTGGATTCCTACTTGAGTAAAATAACCCCTCATCCAGCATTTCCTGCTAAAACATCCGACCGTTTCCAATATACGTAGAAGCTGCATGTTTATCTATTCAAATTTATTAGAACGTGACATTTAAAAGTTTGCAGGTGTGTGCTCCTAATGAACGTTTTAATATAATTCTCCGAGCTTGGTTTCATGGTATTTTAACCTTCCTTTTAGCTGTTTGTTACCAACCTTGGATTTTCACAGGCTCTTATGCTTATTATATATTACTAATGGTTCAATTAACTCCAATTAAAATAATAATGAATGGCATTGACTTCTACCCTTTAATTTTTAGCGAATACCAATTAAATATTAATTATTATTTGTACACTTTGTTTAATACCCGTTACTTAAAAATTGAATTAATTAATATAAATTTCGCACGTAATTTCTATTTGTTTCTTTATACAGGGTGATTAAAATTATTTGATGTCGTTAATTAATTTTCTACCCTGGTCTAAATTTGAGTAATATATATATATATATATATATATATATATATATATATATAGCTAATTTTGACATACTAAATGTATCACCCTGTAGATAAATTTCCTTACGTCCTACAAGGACTTTAATTCTGGATGCACATTAAAATGATAATAAATTTAATCTTGAAGTTTTCTGATACTGAAATTTATGCTGAAATTTAATTTTGAAATTTTAATGTATTATGAATATTGATGTAAATAGAGTTAACGTTGATGTTTGTGGTAGGAATGTATTTGTTTTTTTTTGAATGAGGATGAAAGTTTTAACTAGGCGAGCAGCCGAGGCGGAAAAGAGTAAAGAGGCGATTAACAGAAGAAAGTCAACGGACCAGTTAATTTAAAAGGTTTCACAGCATTCTTGACGCCCAATCTGTGGGGATCGATGTGAAAACCTTAGTTTAAGATTAATGGCGAGGCTTTTTGTACATTTCACGGCATTCTATATATATATATATATATATATATATATATATATATATATATATGCAGAGATAAGCGATGCAGAAATGGTAAGGGTGGAATGTAGTATATGGAAAACAGTAAAAAATAGATGAGATAGCATGATAGGCCACATACCTAAGGCATGAGAGAATAGCACGGAATATATTAGAAATCAGAGAAATAGAGGTAGACCTAGGTTAGACTATTGCATACAGATAGTGAAAAATGTAAGCTTCTTATATAAAATTTGTTACGTTGAAAGCCTGCAAGCAATCTATCTCTGCGTGGATATTAATTTAAGCTACTTATATTTTATCATCGTCATCAATTCATCGTTAGGTCTTCAGTCCTAGAACTGATTAGACGCGTACCATCATTGTTTCTTATTCTGAACTAACCTACAGATTTCCCTGAAATTTCCACAGTCTGCATCTATCACTACTGATCTAGGTCTACATCTATCTCTTTTTTTTTCTTTTTTCCTATTTCTGCTTGTAATATATCCAATACTATTCCACAAAAATGCCTTAGAACATATTCTGCCTTTTATTTCTCCTATTTTTTTTTTCCAGGTATCCTTGTTCCCCTCCTATTTCAATAACCTACATTTATTTTCCTATCTCTGTTTGTAATATATTCCATACTCATCATCATTAGGTCTTCAGTCCTGGAACTGGTTAGACGCGTACCTTCATTGTTCCTTATTCTGAACTAACCTACAGATTTCCCTGAAACTTGCACAGTCTGCATCTATCACTATCTGATCTAGGTCTAAATCTATCTCTTTTTTTCTATTTTCCTATTTCTGCTTGTAATATATCCCATACTATTCCCCAAAAATGCCTTAGAACATATTCTGCCATTTATTTCTACTATTTTTTTTTCAGGTATCCTTGTTCCCCTCCTATTTCTATAACCTATTTGTTATTAACTTTGTTTGTCCATGCTATCATCCTCATACATCTGAATACAGCATTTCAAAAGGCTGCTACTGTTTTTCTGTCTGCTTTTTAGACTGCCCCTATTTCATAGGCATACTGTGCTGTGCTCCACACATATGCCTTCAACAATTTTCTTCTTGTTCTATGTTTGTTGTCCTCCATCATAGGCGTTATTCTTTCTTGTTAGATGCAGTTCGGTCCCCTTCTTTTGTTTTACAATTATATACTTTATTTCTCCGACATTCTGTGGTTGTGAAGGTGGATAAGCAGCCTGTGGCCGCCAAGTTCCCCCAGCACTTAAACATTTACCGATTTTATTTTTTTTTCAATATATCTTTTCGCACAGTGAACATTATTTGCAGATATCTCACAACCAACACCTGTAGTTGTTTATAATAATTATCAGATTTATCTGCGCTTATTTTTTCGTCATTAGGTTCTCCGTCTTAAAACTGGTTGGACATGTACGTGCACTTATTTATATTCTAAGCTATTCTACACAGTTCCCTGAAATTCTCACAGAGCATGTATACAGCTTGGTTCCCCTTCTATTGTTTTTTAATTTTATGCCCTATTTCACCGAGATTCACTGAAGGGGGTTAAGCAGCCTATGGCTGCAAAGATCCCCCAACACTTAGACATTTGCCGAAATAACGATTTTCCAGTAAATCCTTTCACACAATTTACATTATTCGAGAATATTGCCCCTCCAATGCTTGTAGTTGCTTATAATAAATATCATCTTTAAGTGCAGTTACTCTCTTCGTCATTAATTTATCCATCTTGGGACTGGTTGGATGCGTACCTCCATCGATTTCTATTCTGAGCTATCCTACAGATCTCCCTGAAACTCCTACAGCTTACATCTGTCACTATCTGTGTGCAGTAGTCTAACCTAGATCTACCTGTTCTTCTCTTTTTTCCGATCTCTGCTTCTAATATATTCCGCACTATTCCTTCATGCCGTAGTATGTGGCCAATCATCCTATCTCTCCTATTTCTTACCGTTTTCCACATATTTCTTTCTTCCTCTACCATTTTTAGTACCTCTTCGTTCTTAACTTTGTCTGTCCATGATATCTTCATCATACGTCTGTAGTACCACATTTCAAAGGCTTCTACCTTTTTCTTGTTCGCTTCTCCTACTGTCCAGGCTTCACAACCGTACAGTGCTGTGCTCCACACATATGACTTAAGCAATCTTTTCCTTGTTTCTATGTTTGAACACAGTAGTTGTTTTTTCTTGTTAAATGTATCACGACCTTGTGCTAATATTTGTTTTATATCTTTGTGCTTTTCCCATCTTGCGTTATTTGGCTTCCTAAGAAGCAGAAATCCTTTACCTCATGTAAGTTTGTGTTACATATTTGTATTCTTGTTTTTGATTTATGTTCCTCTCCTTTGTATACTAGTACTTTAGTTTTAGTTTTGTTAATTTTTATACCGTATCTCTCAGTAAGAACTGTTTCCATTTCATTAAGAGCAGCTTCTAACTCTTCTTTTCTAGACGTTAATATCGCTATATCATCTGCAAATCTAAGCATATCAATTTTTTGTCCCTGCATAGTAATTCCAAATGTCTTCCTGCATTTGACAGTATTCATTGCCTCTTCAATGTACAAGTTAAAAATTAGTGGGGATAGGGCACATTCCTGTCTCACCCCTTTCCTAATATTTACTTCTCTACTTTCTTGCTCTAATTCTATTATCGCTGTTTGCTCTTTGTATAAGCTATGTACTATCCGTCTATCCCTAAAACTCATTCCAATCTTTTTAAGTATTTCGAACTTTTTTCCATTTTACATTGTTGAATGCTTTTTCCAGATCTACAAACCCTATATACACGTTTTCCCCTTTTCTATTGTTTTCTCCATTTTCACCCTCAGAGCTAAATAGCCTCCCGTGTTCCCCTGTTTCGCCTAAACCCAAACTGGTCTTCTCCTAGTGTTTCTTCCGCCCGTTTTTCCATTCGTCTTTGCACAATTCTAGTTAATATTTTTGACACGTGTGCTGTCAAACTTATTGTTCGAAAATTTTCACATCTATCCGCGCCTTTCTTTTTTGGTACAGTGATTATGATGTTACGTTTGAAATCTTTGGGTATCTTGCCTGTCTCATATATATAGCTTACAACTTGGAAGAAACGTTCTGTTACTGCTTGTCCAGCGGCTTCTAGAGTTTCTGCTTGCACCTTATCTGTACCCTGCGCCTTACCATTTTTCAGACCCTTTAATGCAAATTCAAACTCATCTTTAAGCATAGGATATCCCAAGTCAGCATTTTCAATGTCTGATTCCAGTTCTAATGCAGTTAGTTCCTCTCCTGCATATAAATTATCTATATATTCTTGCCATCTACCCACTTTCTCTACATTTTCCTAAATTATGTTTCATCCCGCGTCCCTTATATTTTTGCTATATGGTTTTATATCCCTAAAATTCATTCTAATTAGTTTATATGCTTCGTCTGTCTTTCATACTTTCATCTTAGTTTGTACCTCCTTGCACTTTTTATCAATCCATTGTTCTTTAGCTTTCCTGCATTTGCAAATAATTTCCCATTTTATGGCATTGTATCGTTGTTTTCCTGTTTCGTGTGGTTATTTTTGTATTTTCGTCTTTTTTCTATTAAATTCAGGATATCCTTTGTTATCCATAGTTTCTTATTTTCTTTTTGTGTATACCCCAGAATACCTTTGGCTGCCATATCTAGGCTGGATTTAATGTTATTCTCATTCTGTGTGTACTTCCTTAGTATCAGATATTTTCCCGATATTTTTAGAAATTCATTTGACTATTTTTCGAATATTTCTTGAATATCTTTATCTTTTAGTTTTTCTAAGTCTAATGCCTTTTTCCATTTCTTTTTTCAAATTTTTAAATTTAAGGGCGGCCTTCATAATTACGATGTGTTGGTCAGTGTCTATTTCTGCTTTTGGGTAGCTTCTACAGTCTTTTACTTGATTCCTAAACCGTTGTCTAACAAGAATGTAATCTATTTGATATCTTCTTATATCTCCAAGCATCTTCCACGTACATCGTCTTCCAGCATGATGTTGAAATAATGTGTTTGTGATGATTAAATTGTTCTTGTCGCAAAATTCTACCAGCCTATTACCCCTGTCGTTTCTCGTGCCTAAACCAAATAAACCTACTACCGCTCTTCCCTATCCTCACCTACCACTGAATTAAAATCCCCGTAATTATTAAATTTTCATGTCCTTTTACGTATATTGATATGTCTTCGATAACTTTGTAGATCGCTTCTACCTCTTCGTCACTGTAGCTAGAGGTGGGCATGTATACTTGTATTATTACCGTGTTTACTGGTTTAGATTCTAATCTAACCATGAGTACTCTTTCGTTCTTTTGTAAGTAATTTCCTACATAGTATCCTATCTTTTTTCGTGTAACTATCCCCATACCCGAATTTCCTTCTTCTGCTCTAGTATAAATTACCCTGAAGTCTGCACTCCAAAAATCCCCCGCCTGTGGCCACGGAACTTTGCTGATCCCTACTATGTCTAGTGATAACCTATTCATTTCGATTTTTAGGTTCTTTAGCTTACCTACTTGCTTCATACTTCTAACCTTCCACGCTCCGACTCGCAAAATGTTCCCGACTCTTATGCTTAACTTTCCGATTGCATCCTCCGAAGTAGTCCCCTCCCGGAGATCCAAATGGGGGACTATTTTACTCCAGAGAATGCCATCATTTTATTATAATTTAAGTATCCTGTGTGCTTGTAAGATAATGTGGTGGTTTCCCCTTGCCTTCCACATCGCGGTAATGTGTCTTAGACTGCCATACGGATCCCTATAGTCTCTGCCAATCTAAGTACCGAAAGAGCCGCTGCCCTCTTTCGGGGACCTGTCTTAGTCTGGTTCCTCACTAAAAACCCTACTACTTTGGTTGGACCTGTAGTTTGGCTCTTTAGTTCATTAGATCACGCAAACCATTTCACTTGTTCTAGTAATCTAGAATTTCGGCAAGGTGCAGGTCCATGCGAAATGGAGGATTCTATATACGAAACTAGAAATCCAGAGTCAAATAAATGTATAGGTTATGCAAATAGATAAAAGCAGCGTAGTGTTTTATTATGAACAGTGTGGGACACAAATTGTGTTCCTTATTTATTCATTTATTGAAACTTTCTTACAGGTACATCATTAGGTCGGTACTGGTGTACGGGTTGTTCATCAACCATATTTTTGGATTATATTTTCTGGGACTTCTATGTTTTCCCTTGAAATATTTTTCTTTCCCTTATAACGTATTTGCGCCCTATTCGGTTTTCTTGTGTTAGTTATATAACTCGGGGTCCAGCTCATACCCTCCGCCTAGTTAGACCGCGAGCATGACACTTTGCTATTTTCCATTTTTGGCTCATCTTCAGTGCAATATTTCGATAAGACTTTTTCAAAATAAGAGAAAGTAATTATTACAATTTTCAAAAAGTAAGGTCCAACAACACCGCTTGACCATAATGCGCACCAAATAGTCTCTTTTTGGGCATGTAATAATGCCTCGTGAACGGCATGAAGATTTTCCTCATCCCATGTGTACTAATATTGCATGTTAACATGCATAGAGAGTTCTAAATGTGTCCCATCAGAGCAGAAATTTTGTTCTACATTTGTATCTTCTTACAGATGGTATAAAACCCAATCCTCGTAAATTCTTCGCTATTTGTGGTAACTATGTTTAATTTCTTGAGATAACTTAATTTTATACGGATGTAGGGTATAAGTTTTGAAGCAAAGTGATCCAAAGGAAACCAAAAGAAAAGGCCTAAATCAGAGAATGCCGACGAATTATCAATTCCAGATCTTCACCCACGCTTTCACTTAAACAACACAGCAATATTTTTGAATGAACAGCCGCTATGGTGACGCGCGGCGCAGCCCCACCTCTCTCCAATTCTAATGAAATTTTCCAATTTTTACAATAGTGTAAATTGTTCGTTCAATAAGATGCATAAATTGATCGTAATCTTCAGGTATTTTTCCAGAGTTCGTAGAGAATTGTTCTTTCTGTAACACCATTGAATAATTTTTGCATATTCAGCAAACGAGGTGTTGTAAATTAATTTTTGAAACTTTCAAAGCACGCGTTACTGCCATCGCTAAATATTAGTAATAAATTACCCTTTTTCTCGGACATAGGAATATTATAATTAAAGATACTCCCGTTGTAATTCAAAAACAAACAGAGGTGCTTCTGAATGAAATTCAATTAGTTTTTCTCACTTTCCCTATCCAGCTTTTAACATGTTGAACAAGCAGTAAAGTAGAAAGAACACTATATTATTGGAGATTTCAATGATCGTGGCGTTTGTGCTATCAATTAAAAACCTCAGAATACCGTTAAGTACTTCTGAGCACACGCCATTTCGGAAAAATACTAATCACTTTAACGGTAAGGCCGTAGATGCTAATCACTATCATTAACAGATCAGAAATACGTGATAATACATACGAATATTATGCAGTTATGCATTCAGCATCATTTCTACAAAATGAAGAAAAATCTCGTATTACATAATAAGTTACTTCTCACTACACGTTATGTAATTTATCGGGAACCAAAACGTTTTTCATTTACCTGCAGATTTAAATAGCTCGTGATAAGTGGCCATATTGCACTCAGCCACCCATTGATGTTGATGGGTTCTTCTGCTTCTGCTGTTGCTTAAACAAGCGTTTTTATACGAATTTCCCATATAATTACATTTAATTAGTGTTAAATGATTGTTAGTTTAAACCTACACACTTATTCATGTAACTTTTTTTTTACAATAATCAGGAAAATTGCCCATTGTGTTACAGAAATTCAAGGGCAAGACTTCGGTCGTAGACTTCATTCCTACACACAAAATTAGATTCCTTAGCGATTAAATTTAACAAAAGAACTTGATATTAATATAATAATCGTATAGCTTATTACGTTTTTACCAGAATTAGCATTCAAAGAAACAAAATTTCGATCGTAAGTAATAGCATCAGTTAAAATAATACAGTTAGGGTTTACATAGGGTTATATACCATAAATGCAAGCATATTCTTAGCTTACAAAATTAAAAGATTTTTCTCAGATGCGTAGGTATATAAAAATAAAAAACTTAGATCAACGTTGTAAAATAAAATCAAGTCAACTTGAAGTGCCTAATTGCATACGTATATGTAGGTATTATAAACATTGTACTTACGAAATACAACTACTAGTATTTTTTGTTTTAGCCTTCTCACCCAACTTTTTTATGGCGGTTGCTGTCTCCTAAATAAAAACGCCTTTGTAAGGTGAAAGTTTATTTTAGTTATTACTACAAACTTAGGGGGTCAAAATTTAATGTTGGTTATAAAGAATGAATGCCCTTGAAGTTCAAGATCGGATGAACGGGGTTCGTACACTGCATAGATTGCGCAAAGCATTTTATGATTGGCAACAACCATGCGAGGACGTGCCTAAAAATCGATAACCGCAGCCCCTAAAATTTTTGAGATACCCTTCGGCGCCTATTGACTCCACACGACTTTTATATTCTCAACTTTCTATTTTTAACCTTGGACTAACCCCTTATCGAGTTACGATTCAAAAACCCCATTTTCTTAACTGTTTTGTTTTTCCTACCGTATAAAGCATTAGGTGGTATGAAGCTTTTCCGAAAATAAGAATTCGCCATCAATTTTAACCTTATCGTGGTACAACCCCTAAATCTTAATTCTCTAACTTTTTATTTTTAAACATTTTCTTAGCGTGTAAAACATTTGATGGTCAAATATTCTTGGAAATCCAATTGGATATGACTTATTATCTAGGATTAACCCCTAACAGTTTTACAACTCCTATGCGCCTAGTTTTTATTAATAAATATTTTCTTAGCGTGTAAAGCATTGCATGGGCTTAAATTTTCTAGAAAGTCCCAATCCTACATTACTTTTAATCTAAGAGTTGCAACCGTATACGCCTACTATTTGTAACATTATTTTGTAATGTTAACTAATAAACACATTAATTAATTAATTAAAAATTCATTAACTTGCATAACTTATAGACAAGAATTCAATAATAAATTATTTTTATAGTTTAGTTAGCATCCCTCATAAAAGACCAGGTTTACAAATAGCTTAAGGCTAAAATATTGTAAATTTCAGCGGCAGTCATCATTTAAAGCTCTACCCTTGTAAATCAAATACAATAACCCTTTTAAAAGCTTATGCCGATTACAGATTGACGAATCTGATTAAATTAAATTAAATAGTACCTTTTAACGTAAATAAAGAAAAGCAATTTTCTGTTTGAAAAGCTTAATTTTCTTAATAATTTCTTTGATTGATAAGGGTTATGGAAAACGAAACATTATAAATAGCGAAAACTATTTCCAATTTGATTTGTTCAAAGATTGCCAGTAATTTTAAGTAGTCTGGAGACAACTATTGTATTTAAAATCCATTTCGGCTCAAGTGGGTTAACCGGTCTTTTGTTAGTGGCAGACAACTGTCGCCATAGGTATGGTCCACAATTAAGTAATTGAAATTTTCAAGAAGATACAATATATTTAAACCCTTAGAAAAATAATTGCTTCCGTGACCCTCATCTCAAAAGGGGTTGGATTTGGTTTCTAAAATCTTGTTTTTGGGGAAGTTCTGTTCAGTCATTGGATAACAGAAATATGACGTACATAATGGTTAGAGTAGGAATTAATCTATATAACTTAAGGCTTTAGCAAAAAGAGGGCCAGTTGCTGCCCAGACGCTGATGAGGTAGCAGCTCACGTATTCCGACCACCGCCTTCGGGCAATCAAAGGTGGGCAGCGGAACGGTGACGTCCTGAGAGAGTTCTCCAGCTATGCGGGGTGCCGAGGAATGGGTACACAAGTGAAGTCGTCGAGGATGCACATCCGTCAGTCCTGTTTAGACAAGCTACCTGACGATGGAGCGGCCTGTGGCGAGTAGCCAGTCCTGTCGGGCGAAAACCACAGGCCAGTGGACCCAGGATCCGGAATACTGTGTAGTTGGGGGACAACTAAGGGGAAGATCCGGGGAACTGCCCACTGCAGAAAATCAAGAGGATTCCAGGAGCTGGCTTTTGGAATCCAAACCTACAAATATATAAATAAGAAGATCTATCAAGATAAACAGTCAACATCATCAAGCCAAAAAACTTTTGAGTTATAAGGCATTTTTAACGACGCTGAGAGCGTCGCGTCAAGCTTCTGTAGTAAAAAGAGGGAGATTTTCCAATGGAGCTGTCCGTGGTTAAGAGGTAGAAACGTAGCCACAGAAGTTCGCGGGTAGCGTTCTCCGGCATCACAGATATGATATTTCACTTAGTATCACGATAGGAAATTGGAAAGGAGTAATTAACTCTTCCAGTTCGCGAGGGTTACGCCCGTATGTTCGCGGATTTATAGTGGTACAAAGTAATAATAAAAATCTTGTAGGCGTGTGACGCACAAGTTAAGAATATTATCAACAAGATCTTGCCGGGTTCGTGTGCCATTCAATTATTTAAAAATTACAAGCAACAAGCAAGATTCTATCCCCCAGTTTAAGAGCTGTTCTGCGTTGGAAGGCAAGCCATCAAACAATGGACGATTTTTAGTAAGTTTTTATAGTTAAGTAGCATGACCAATTTTTAGTTAATTTATTTGTTAGGACGTTTTGGCCATAAACCGTAGGATTAATTTAGTGTAAAATTATTAAGATAAGTTTCTTCCATATAAGTGTTTGGGAATTACTTATGTACGCAAAATTTTCATAATTCCATATTCACCTATTCAATTAAATTTCTAAATTACAATCAATAAATGTAAGAGGTTCACGTTTATTGCTCTGTTAATTAAATAGTTTTGTTTGCCGTAGATTAAGTCAATAGTTTTTATTTTTTTTATCATGAAAGTTGCATAAGTATTCAAAAAGATAAGAGTTGATTAAAAGAAACAATTGTCCTCCTTGGGATGACAAGTCTCTCAAGGTTTTGCACGAACATTTGGACATTCTCGACTTGTCTGGCGCCCTTGGTAATTGTCATTAAGCCACAATATTTATGAAAGGTAAGTGCCAAATTTTTTTTGTAGTATATTATAGATTAATTTAACCCTTTCTGCAAAATGTTAACCCTCTATATGATCCACGACCTTCCGCTAGCTAGTGCCGGTAACCTCCCTTTAATTTTTGTTTTACAGGCAGCCCCCATTTTATAATTTTACTGGAAAATATATACTTAGTAGCTTTTCCGCCTGTAACATATTTTATTCATAAATATTTTCTTAGTGTGTAAAAGACTCAAATTTCTTTAGAAGTCCGATTCTACAAATAATTTACCATTGAACTAACCCATAGACAAGATTTATAAAAATTGTGTACCTTCCACACGTCATTTATTTTGTATTTATGTTATGGAGGATATTACACGTCGATGCATTAAATGTAAAATCACACCGCAACTGTAGTTCCTTTTGTAACCAATAATTGGATACGTACAGTACGTCGTCATTTTCGAAGTGCAAAATATAACGAATTGTGTTTCTGTACTTTACTTTTTTAATTCCAGCCATAATATGTTTTGTTCCACAAACTAATTGTTTGGGTCTACGACGCTTAGCAATGTATACACAACCCTTTACTTTGCACAATAGAATTTTGCACATTTCTTCTACTGTAAAGGATACATGTTCTGTTTTTCCAGACATCCGAAGAAAAACTTAAATCTTCCACTTTCAGAAGTGAGTAGCCATTATATGTTGTAATACCATTAATTTTAAAATGTTGTAAAAGATTTCCGAAAGCAACCAAATCAAATCCAATTTCTTAAAAACGGATTAGCACAAATTCTGCTTTTGTAAGCTCTTCTTTTGTATCGTACATTATAGTAAAATGGGCCTTGTAAAAACTCTTCGGGGCAAGAATTCCAACCTAAGATAATTTTCCTCGGTAATTAACTTTAAACGCGGAAACATTTTATACGCCACTCGTGTCCAATTTTTTTTCCAGTAGGTTTTGAAATGAATTATTAGTCTGTCTTCCCTTTAATAGGTTCATCAAACATTCTTTTTCTACTACGTGTTTGTATTGATTTCGTATTCCAACCTCCTCTTTTATAAATCGACTTCTTTTAATTCTAATTTTTTCCTCAATCCATTGTACATAAATTGCCACCACAGTTTTTAATTATTATATATTTTAACGCAAGTATTGGAATTTACCCACGTTAAGTAGTCTTTGCCAGCTGTTTTATTGTTATCCAAAATCGCGTTATTGTGTTACGTTTATTCACCTTTGCAGATAAAGTTAAAATTATTCGTTAAGTATTCAGTCATTTTAGCCTTGTTAAATATCCCACTAAAACCTTGGGTTATATCTAGATTTAAGAAATAGAAATCTTGTTTTCTGAGATAACCTAATACATCCGGCATTTCTTCTAACAAAATCTACAACTTAACATCTGCCAGTTTCACCTTGTTCGGAATAAGTGTTAGATTTGTATACTTTTTGTTAATTCTTTCCAGACCTTCTTTCTCGATAAACTTGTAACAGTTTTTTTAACCACAGTTGAACATCAACGAATTTTTAGTCCTAATAACTATAGTATAGTCACTAAAATTATGCGAACCATTTTTAAACAAATAAATACAAGTATTGATATTGTATGTGCTAACCGCCATACAGAAATGCTAGTTTGGTTGCTAACATCAGGCGCCGAAAGTTAATACAATTATTATCAAGGCCAAACAGCTTTCCTGTTTAGTGCATAGCACATTTGCGCTCACATTAGCTAGAACTCTCGTAGAGAACAATAATGGAACTAATATGAGTTCTGGCATGTAACTTGCGTCTGGCTTTTTGTGCGGTAGTTAAACCCTAGTGCGCTCGACACTAGGCCTTGATGTTTTAACGATGGTAAGAATTAAAATAATAATTAATTAGACCAACTAAATAATTTGTTGTAGCGTTCTTTTTGTAAATTCTCTTTTTGAAGATTTTCTTTTCAAAAATTTTCTTTTCGTAAATTCTCTTTTCGTAAATTTCGCTTTTCATAATTGCATTCTGCGTAATTTTGCTTTTAGTAATTTTTCATTTTTTCTGTTATAACGTTCCTTTTAAAGACGTTTTTAAATGACTTCTAATAAATGACTTTGTTTGGATAATTCCTTAGATAAATTCATTTAATAATTCTTTGGACATTTGTGTAAATAACACATAAAATATTCCTTTATTGATTTCGTAAAAGTACGATAAGATATGTTTTTCAACGCTTCGTAGAAGTCCTCAATTAGATTTTTATTTTTATAATTATCAACTTTAAGAAGTCGTTTTGTATTATCTGGTTTTACAAAACTAAAGCAACGAGTATGCCGTATTTAAAAGAAGATAAAATTCTACTTTTGCACCTGTGAATATCAAATTATGGTTCATTCACGTCAACTTTGGGATAAGTGATTGATCCAATATGAACGTCCTTCAACCGTACGATGTACAGTTGGATTTTGTGTAATGTTATGGGAAAAGCAATAAGTTCAAATTTAAAGGAAACGTTCTACAAAGTAGGTAGAAATTTTTATGGTTTGTAAATTAAGTCCGATGGTGTATTGGAATGGTACTGTTAAAACTTTCGTTCAAGATTTACACACAATAGAACGTATAAGTCTAGTATTGGAATTCGGTTGGTCCAGTTCGTGCGTATAACAAAAACGCATAGAAGTTAGCATGGTCCAGTCCAAGGATCAAGCAGCTGTTTGTGTTCGGTGGAACATGTGGATTTTACGTCACTTGTTTTCTGAAAAATGTATGTATTAACACCTGCCAGAACATGTTGTGACGACAACATGTAAAGAACACCTGCAGAGCCAAGGTAAAAGATTAGAATTATTCTTGCATCACGTCTACATTTGGTGATCTTTGATACAAGGCAGCTTCAGAAAATATTTTTGTAACTATCTATTCCGATAAATCCGTTTCGCATATTAAGAAGGACCTTAGTAAATTTTTGTTGTCAATACTAGTTCAGTATAATTACAGTCATTAAATTTTATGAAATTAAGCAAACTTAAAGAGTTCTTATTGATGTTTTATATATGCATGATTTTACTTACAATTTTTAAATAATGAATTAATAGACAAAGTAGTTAAAGTTTTATAAATATGTAAACAGAAAAAGCAGGTCTGATATTTCTGGTATAAATTCAAGTTAAATCTTTGTAACTAAAGAAACATTTAAAGTTTTGATATTTTTCTTTGAATATATAATCCTACCTTATGAGTAGATGAAACTTGTATTATCTTTTCTTAAATAAACATAAATTTTATATTTACGATTTTTATGAAAGACCAATTTTAATTTTAGAAACAACATCTAATTTTCTTAATTAATTGTTTTATCCTGAAAAAGTACGTTCAGAAATAGGGTAACAAAGTATAAGACCAAATAGGGTAAAGTGATGAACCCAATTTAACAAGAAGCTTTAATAGCCTTTTCAGTATTTGAAGCATAAAACCTGTGTTCGTATTATTGTTGCCTGATTAATCTTTGTTGTTTTTTTATATGAGGTAGCAAGAGAATACTTCTTGTGTCCTCATTTTTGTATATTTAACTAAATTTTCTTTACAGCTCCTGCGTTAACAGTTAATACGGTATTCCTCCCTAAGGACGCCCAAGTCCCCCTTAGGGAAACCCTGTGTTTAAAGTTAATGACTTGGTGGCGCCCTATTCAAACCCTTGTTTTGTCGAGAATCTAGCCCTAGTAATAAAATAATGCTTTGCAAAAAGAACCACGACCAATCCTCATAAGCTCTGCCCAAGGAATAGACCCCTAGCATAGTCGGAAGATATTTGCGTTCCATCATTTTAAGGAAATCCTTCCTCAAAGTTCACTGGTCACATTTGGGGATATAAAAATAACCCCTAACTAATTAACCCTATCAGTAAACGATAAGATTTTGCTATAAACTGTTTTAGTCCACAAGCCACTTTGTTTTTGCATTCCAATATAAATGAAAGTTTAACTTTTACTCCATGTCTAGCAGATACAAATTTTGAAAGCTTCCCATGTAAATAACTATTAAAGACTCCAAATATCTTTTTCTTAACAATGCGTATACCATAATTTTTTAATTCTTCTTCGTAATCTACAACTTAGAGAATTTTATTTATAATTCAGAAAAGTTCTGCAATCGTATTGAGTAAATAGTTACACTCCGAGTTTTTCTTCTTTGGTATAGTTAATTTTTCCAATATTGCTAATAAAGTTATTATTGTCCAAATTTTCTAACAATAACCACATCCTAAACCTCTCATTTATAGGTTTTACTCTACCAGCAAAAAGTTGTGAGATACTAAACACTTTAGGAGAGTTCATGCTAACTGTCTCGACTACCGTCGAATACTAAATTACTTAAGAAAGATGCTCGCGTATACCCCATAGAACAAGAACCGAAGGTTACCGAAGACACCCAAACGAAGTTAGGGAGTAAATGGGACAATTAAAATGTGAGGTAAATCCGCAAGAGTACAAATGCAACAAAAATATTGTTTTATATATTTTATAAGAAGCAGAAGAATGCCGAAAATACCTCTAATAAATTCAGAAATTGGTTGCACAACAAAATATTACAATTTTAGAAGAAGTCGAGGGATGCCGAAGATTTCCCTACGGAGTAGGAAATTAGGCAGGGAAAGCAAAAATCTGCAAGCGCTGCAAAAATCTGCAAGCGCTGCAAAAATATTGTTTGATAGATTCTTATACAGATTAGAATCAAGCGATTGGGGAATAGGTGGGAGAACTAAAAATGTAGAGTAAAATCTACAAGGGCACAGGCACAGCAATATATAGTTTAATAGATTATAAAAGAAAGCGACGGATGTCCAAGATATCCAAACACAGTCTGGGTTGGGCGTGGAAAAACAAAAGTGGGTGACTAATTCGCATGTAAACACAAGTACAACAGAATATCGTCTTATAATTTCTAGCTGATCCCTGTTATTCTAACGCCTGCGCCAGTAAATTGAGTTATCGACTTAGTAAGCAAGTGCAGTTTCTACATATTTTTTATTTTATTAAGTATGGATTTTTAAAAAATGTAGTAAATTGGTTTTAGTAGCAATATGAGTTTAAGCTGTTAAAGTACTTTATATACTCAACTACTGGCTAGAAATGAACGTAGAAGACTATCTCCTAGATGTAAATTTAAAAATAAGAATTAGGGCCAAGTTACAACAACCAGCAGTAGACATAATGAAATTGCAGGCGTGTATTGCTATGTTTTAACCTCTTGGAATGGAGGATGGGATTAAAGTGTTTTCCTAAAAAATTAATTTTAATGGTATTTTCATTCAGAATGAGCACGGTGCGTCGTAAATCACCCAAAATGACCCAAAACCCGGGCCTGCGCCTCAAACCATGGACTATACTCGGGCATGAGGCCAATTTTTTATACACTTATATTTTAAAGACATAATTCTTATTAATTTTTATATTATAAAAATGTTTTCCGATTCTATACAACATGTGCCCTTTATAGAAAATAAAGAAGTAACACAAGTGCACAAAATTTTAATGCAAGAAATAAAGGAACATATAAACAATGCTAGCTATTGTAGACTCGAATAAGTAGATTGTGAACTTATTATTGCTGGAATTAAAAAAGTGAAACACAGGCACAAAATTTGTTCTATTTGGCACTTCGAAGATCACGACGCACTGTACGTATCCAATTATTGGTTTCAAAAAGAATTACAAAAAGAAAATATAGACCTAAATTATACAATAAGAATTAAATAAGATAAGTATAAAACAACTCCAAATAAAAATAAAGAAATGATTGTGTCTTGTGTGTAGCAATGTATCTATTATTTTATGTATTTTATATCATACAAATAAAAATTAAAATTAGAAGTTGCTTATTAATTACATTATGCAGCGTGATTTTGCATTTTATGCCTATACAAATAACGCTCCATAAGACTATTACAAAATATATAAGTATCCTACAATCAAATAAATGCAAGTAATTGACGTTGAGGCCTTGGCTATGGGTTGGTCCAAAGGTAAATTAATTGCAGATTCGGAATTCTAAGGAAACTTGAGTCTGTTCAATGCTCTACACGCTAAGATAATGTTTACCAATAAAAAGTAGCCATTTAGAGTTGGAACCCGATAAGGGTTTCCCCTAGATTAAAACTAATGTTAGATTGGGAATTCCAAGAAAATTTGAGCCCATCCAATGCTTTACAAGCTAAGAAAATGTTTAGAAATAAAAAATAAGAACATTAAAATTTAGATGTTGTCCATCGATAAGGGGTTGCTTCAAAATTAAAATTAATGGTGTATTCTTGCTTCCCAAAAATTTTTATACTACCTAATGGTTTATAAGCTAAAAAAATGTTTATGAATACAAAAGTTAAAAAATTAGGAATTGGGGGTTGTAACTCGATAAAGGGTTGTTCTATGGTTAAAAATAGAAAATTTAAAATATAGAAGTCATGCGGAATCAATAGATGTCAAAATATATTTCGAAAATTTAGGAGCGGGGTTACCGCTTTTTAGGGGTGGAGGGTAACAAAATATTTAAAAACGTTACAGCTCACCTAGGTTAGTTAGAAACCGTGCAGAGTCAAACTACACAAGTAGCATCTTCCCTGTGGAGCCTCCACCCTTTATGAGAATTCTTATAGTGGGTACAAAAATTTGCAAAATCAACCTTACACCTCCTAATCGAGATTTGCTTATAAAAATGATCGATTTTGTGTCAGAGCCGGTATAGCTTTTCTACTCCTAGCCATAGGCAAGCA
This sequence comes from Platerodrilus igneus, assembly GCA_036346225.1. Classification (NCBI taxonomy): domain Eukaryota; kingdom Metazoa; phylum Arthropoda; class Insecta; order Coleoptera; family Lycidae; genus Platerodrilus; species Platerodrilus igneus. The sequence continues at coordinate 3,508,390 of JARFIW010000864.1, read as the reverse complement.
CACTTGTTAGTAAAAAATATGATTATTATATTGTTTACTAAATAAGAAAATTTCCATAGAATCACTCTACATTGTTTTGTTTCTCTTACAAACCTCTAGCCATAGCTTTAGCAGATGTCAATAAATGCCACGTCGCTAACACTTACTACATATTTGTTTGTAATAGCTAAATTTTTAAAAAAATTCCAGTACAACCAACTAGAATCGAAGATGAAGAAACTCATTTTTAATCGATGAAATTTAACATTTGATTGAAACAGACTAATATTACTGAAAAATCCTACTGAGACTCATTGCTATTTAAAGGCTGTTTATGGCGACGATACTGTTGAAAGATCTACTGTAAATCGATTTGTATTAAAATTTCATGGCTGCATGCCTGAAAAAGTCATAATTGTTAATGAAACATGCAGAAGATGTTCGATTACTGTCACAGATAATAAACATCGCCAACTCGTCGACAATTTGATTCAAAATAACCGGCGAATCACTCAAAAGCGTATCGCGAACCAAATTGAAATATCCAAAGAACGTGCCGGTTTCATTATTAAACAATTGGGACACCGTATAATTTGTGCACGCTGGGTACAACGCCGTCTCACAGACGAGAACAAACAGTGTCGATTAGAATGCTGCGAGCAACTTTTGCAGCACCACCGTGACGAAGGAGACAACTTTCTATTGAATATTGTAACGGAAGACGAGCCATGGGTCCATCGTTACAACCCGAAAGAGAAAAGACAGAGCGCTGAATATCGACATCCGGAATCCCTCGGACGAAAAGGTTCAAAACACAACCATCTACAAAAACTTCTTTTGACTGTGTTTTGGGATGCTCGCCGAGTTTATGCGACCAATTATCTAGAACAAGGGGCAATGATAAATTCTTCTAAGTATATAGAGACTCTAAAACATCTCCGACGTCGAGTTGTCGAGTTAGAAGCAGCCTGGCAATTTTCCTTATAAAAAAAGTGTTATTTAAAATTTCCTTTACAAAAAATTGTGTTGTGCATCTTTGAAATGTGTTGCATAATGGCAATCTAACCTGACTTAATTAGTGGGTGAACTGAAATGTGTTTTCTTTGGATTTAAATAATTCCTCCTGTAAGTATTGTTAGTCATAGATAAATTAGCACTATAAAAGCTTTATTTACCATTCATTATGCTAGAAAAGAAATTCCTTAAAATCACATTAAATCTGGTTAAATAATTATTTTGAACCTGAAATTCCTCTAGATTATTAAAAGATTGTTTTTAGTTCTAAACTTTAGATAACTACCATATTATTTTTGGTTGCCACGATTTAAACCTTTTTCTTATAATCTATATAATTAACTATAGTTTAGGAATTCTTTCTTAGAGAAAATTGTGTTCTTTAAACACAACTATCGTAAATTCCCTGTAAACTTATCTTAGCATACCTACTTTCTAAAACATAATAGAACAATGAATCAAGTATACCTTAAATCTTTTAAACCATCTTCGAACTGGAATCGCGTAATATGCAACCGGCAACAAATCAAAATAATAGGCGATTGCACTTAAAAGCCATATTAGCTCAGGAATCTGATGGACATTCATTTCCTCGTACATTAACGTCCAATTTATCACAAAATATCTTTGAGATTAAACAATCCCTAGACAATATTAGTAATATAAACCAGAAAATAATTCGAGAAGTTTCAAATTTAGAATATAATGTATTTAAAACAACGTATAGATCTATTATCGTTACTTAAAGATGACCAAGCTAACGAAACTAAGCAAACTTTTTATCTGACGTTCTCTTACTTGAAGGAATCGTCTTCGAAAACTTAACTTAGATTTACATGCAAATTTGCCTACCGTTCTTTCGAATTTAACAATTTCCCAACCTCCTATATCGTATCCGAAATCTATACCAGTATACAAATAAGGCCGTTCTTTCTCGGGCTTCGATTTCCAAATCTCGTTAATGTCTTTCCTAGATAGAGTAAATGACTTTAAAATTTCTCGTAACTGTACAGACGAAGATGTATTTATCTCAGCGGGCGAATTATTTTCTGGTTCTGCTTTGATTTGGTACAGAAATATCCGAAACCGATTTCTACCTGGGAAGAACTAGTTACGTGTTTAAAACGCGATTTCTTACCTCATGGCTATGTAACCAATCTCTGGAATGAAATAAAAAATTGTACCCAGGGACCTAACAAAAACGAAATCTCTTTTATCACGTCAATTGAAGCTTTATATAGCAGATTATATAAAAAACCACCGGAACACGAAATTATAGAATAACTTTTAAAAACCTAAATCCATATTTTTCCAAACATTTAGCTTTACAACATATCTCCTCTTTACCTCAGTTTAAAATTTATGCCGCTCGCTTCAAGAAGTGAAGTTACGTGTAGATAATACCGCCCTCCACCAACAAAACAATCTGGCTTATTAGAACCTGACTAGCATGCCAGTCAGAACCTTCTCGTAAACTATCTAGTATTAATCATCCTGTTTCTCCAGCGACAAATTCAGTTACCTACTGGAATTGTAAGAAAAACGGACATACCTATAATGTTTGCACATACCCAAAAAATCTATTCTGTTATGGCTGTGGTCGTAACAATAAATGTAAATGTATAAAATGTAACCCTAACTTATCGGAAAACTTCTGCAGAGATATTCCTACTCGGGACGTGAATATCTCAAGGAACCAAAATCGTCCTCAACAAGAACCATTCAACGCACCCAGACGCCATCAGAATTAAAGCTTAAATCTACTTCCAATATTAAACCTTTAACTAATATATCTAATAATAATAATACCGCTACCTTAAACTCACAGAAAAACTTGCCCCATTTATCTGAAATATGTCGTTCCACCCCTGCCGAATGGTCAAATTGGCTGAAAACAGTTAATTCCTTTTACCATAAAACTCTGCTGCCTTACAACTCGTTAAAAAAACCCTCGACATCCGCCCTCACTTACCTATCTCTATTGGTTCTCTAAATGTAATCGCTTTATTGGACATAGGTTCGTCGTGTTGTTTTTTAAATAACGAAGGCTTAAGATAATTATCTGAACAAAACATTAAATTTCAGGTTATTCCAGAAAAAAACCTCTATAAATCTAGCTGACGATAATAAAATATATGTAACTGGTTCCCTTAAATTAAAAATTCTAGTAGAGTCACTTGAACGTGATGTTCCAATTTTAACACTAGCTTACCCGTTTCTAGACTTTTGCAAACGTTTTAACTTATGTTTATATTTTTAAGATTTCTCTTGGCTAGCTTCTCTCAAAACAAATTCTTGTGCGTCGGCTGGTATATCTAATAAAATTTCTCTTACCGATTCTCAAAATCCAATTCTTAACTCTACCATTGACAAATTTCGTAAATTAAATACTTCTGAACTTGGTTGCGTTACTACCGCAACACATATTATCTCTACGGGTGATGATGTTCCTTTTAAGCAACGTCAATATCCGTTATCGCCCGCATTACAAAAACATTTACATTCCGAAATAGATAAAATGCTCGAATCCGGTGTTATCTCTCCTTCAAATTTGTCATGGAAGTCTCTCGTGTTATTGGTTCGTAAGAAAAATGACGAATGGCGCGTTTGCTTCGATGGAAGAAAGCTTAACTCTGTAACTGTGGCCGATGCCTATCCCTTACCTCGTACTGATTCTATCTTAAGTCGGCTTCGAAATGCTAAATTTGTCTCATCTATCGATCTTAGACAAGCTTTTTATCAGATCCCTCTTGATTTATCATCACGTCCAAGAACTGCTTTTTGTGTTCCAGGTCGGGGCTTGTTTGAATAAAATTTCTTGCCGTTTGGTCTCTGTAATGCACCGCAAACTTTACAGTGTACTATGGATCAAACGTTAGGTCCTATCTTACACCAAAAACGTGCATTTGTATTTTTAGATGATATATTAGTTCCTTTGAAGAACATATCGCCACATTAAATGAAGTTGCTGAACGCCTAAATGCAGCAGGTGTTAAAATAAATTGGGAGAAGTGTCAATTTTGCTGTTCCTCTCTTACATTTCTTGGTTTTATTATTGATGGAACTGGTCTTCGGGCAGATCCTACTAAAGTTGACACTATTACTAAATTTAAAACACCCAAGACAGTTACCGAAATTAAACGGTTAATAGGAATGATTAGTTACTACCGCATTTTTCTACCTAATCTCTCAACTATATCTACACCCATTACTGCCTTAATTAAAATAAAAATCAATCTGTTGAATGGAATTCAGAAGCTCAGCAGGCTTTTGAACAAATTAAAGCATTAATCACTTCTGCACCTATATTAATTTCACCCAATTTTGACGAAAGATTCTATATTCAAACTGATGCCTCACTTACTGGTTTAGGCGCGATGTTATTTCAAGTAAGCAATGGATTAGAACACCCTATCGCTTATGCTAGTCGTGCTTTAACTTCTGCTGAACAAAAATATTAAGCTACCAAACGTGAATTATTAGGGGTTATCTTTGGTATTGAAAATTTAGAGGACATGTTGAAGGTACACATTTTATAGTAATTACTGATTGTGCAGCTCTCACATGGTTGAATAACCGACAACAACCCGCAGGTCGCATGGCAAGATCGAACTTGCGTATTTCTTAATTTACCTTTGATGTTCGGCATAGACCTGGTAAATTAAATATCGTACCTGATGCCTTATCTTGTAATGTCGCTTCTCTTAACCTCCCAGATCTAATTCCTGATGCCTGGTATTTCGACATGATGAAGAAAGTTTCTGAAAATCCTGATAAATTTTCTACCTTTCGTGTAACGAATGATAGATTATATAAATTTGTATCTTCCTCATCTCGCAAAATTTCTAACATCCCGGAATGTACACTTGTTGCTCCTACCGCTAACCGCAGTAAAGTTCTTAAATTGTGTCACGACGACCCTACAGCTGCTCACCTCGGTGTTACAAAAACCTTAGCGAAAATATCTGAATTATATTACTGGCCTAAATTAAAACAATCTGTCTGACACTAAATTAGAAATTGTAAAATTTGTGGGTCTCAGAGGAGTTCTGAAGAAGCTCGTTCTGGATTAATAGGTCTTCAAACGTGTATCTTATCCCTTTCAGTTAATATCACTCGACTTATTAGGACCTCTCCATCGATCAAAAAAAGATAACCAATATCTTTTAGTTGTCACCGATTAGTTTTCTAAATTTGTTATGGTGCAACCTCTAACTAAAGCGACATTTGCCGCTATAATTAAATTTCTAGAACAAAATGTATTTCTTATCTTTGGTGTCCCTCAAATTATTCTCTGTGATAATGGGGCGCAGTTTATCTCAAAAGATTTTCAAAATTTCGTTAAGAGTTATAAAATACAAAAAATTTGGTTCAACGCTAAATACCATCCCCAGGTAAACCCTACCGAAAAAGTAAATAGAGTCTTAATTACTGCTATCTCTTCATATATCGACTCAGACCACACTAAGTGGGATGAAAATATCTTTAAAATCGCTCAAGCTACATCTAAACACGAAGCAACCCAATTTACTCCTTCATTTCTTGTTTTTGAAAGATATACGCCAATTGACGGTGGTTATTACGGTTAAGTTCCTGATGATACTAATGTAATGGAATTTGACGAAAAAATACGTTGATAGGAAGACCAACAATCATTACCTTCTATCTTCAATGACGTTAGAAAAAATTTGTTAAAAGCTTACGAAAACAGTAAGGATCACAACAATCTGTGAAAACGAGATATTTCTTTTGCTTTAGGTGAACACGTCTGGAGAAAAAATTATGCCTTATCTGATGCAACAAAAAAATTCTCTTCGAAATTAGCTCCAAAATTCATTCAATGTGAGGTCACTCGTGTTATTAGTCCACTTATCTATAAACTCCAAGACACCGAAGGAAAACGTCAAGGAAGGTGGCATATCAAAGACCTTAAACCATTCTCTGCTGACCCGAATGCTAATTAATTTTTCACGTTTCATTTCTTTAACGGTCTACCTAACGTTTTTTGTCGCTGCTATAAATTTGTTAACTATATTTGTGCATTTCTTTTCTCATACAACATTCATCTTCTACACTTTTGGCTTATTTACCTCAATTTAGTTATCTTTTTGCTGACCGTTAATTTTCCCTTGAATTTATTGCTAGCCACATATCTGTTTATTATCTAGGTTCTTCAGTATAACTCTGTTACTTCATTTAATTAATCCGGGCACCTTTTCTCCACCATATTATTTTGTTTTTAGCACTTACCTTACGTTGTTTAATTTCGTGGTGATTGTCGTAACTTTGGTTGCAATAACTCATTGAATTTTTATGATTGGTTTTAGCTGATGTTGAGTGGATGCTTTTTTCTTTGGGCTCACATAGGAGACGCGGCCTATGCCTTTGTAAGAAATAGTCCATATTCACAGTTGCAAAAAACTAGGAGTTTATAATTCACGCGTTTTTCTTCTGAGGTGCTATCGCTTTCTATTGATACCTTATCGAATTCTTGGTTGTTTTTAGCATATTGGGACAGAATAGTTGTATTTAACTGTTTATAGTTAAGCATTCTTGTGTGTTTATGGCGTTACCGTTTCTGAAAATTACCTTGGAGCAGTTGGTTTTTTGTGTCACGGTATCTGCAGTGATACTTTTAAGTTGTCTGATCTTCTTATCATAGTGGATGCACTCGTTAGGAAGATCATCGTACTAGTTCTCATCAAGAGTCTAGTAATTTTTTAACTTATTATATATCTTAAATTTACCTGTATAACTGCTTCAAGGAGCCACTCTATCTTGTATCTTTGTGATGGATGACGAAACGGCTTGGTAAGCTGGGGAATTTTACGCTATATCTTTAAAGTATGTAGTTGTAGCATCCCTTAGCGTGCTAGGACGTTTCGGATCCACCTATTGTTATCTAGTTTTATCGTAATATCTCTTATCTTACCTATTAATCTTTGATAATAACTTGAGAATGTCTTACTTTCTTTTGTTGTTCTAACGTTTTATATTTATGATCAGACGTAAAAAATTTTTGAGTATTGAGTGAAGAATCTAACCTGATGGTAGCAATGTAATTTGTTAGGTTAGAAATGTAAGAAATTGGTAAGATGGTACTGTTGGTGAATTTGTTAATTCACAACCATGTCATTAAAAAGTTTTGATGTGTATTATTTATTAAGCCAACGTACCAATACATAAAAATTTGCTAAAATGTATAGTAACTTGCTCTCTTGGGCATTTTGAAATTTGGGCATTTTCTTGTCAAAGTAAAAATAGTTTAAATGCAATGCTTATGTGCGTGTGCACTTAAAAAACTGTGACGTTAGCTTTAGTTATTGTATATATGTTAGGCGACTTGTCGCATTTGTTTTAGTTATAGTAGTGTTTCGTGCTCTCCGACAAATTTATGCTGTCGATTATAACTGCGCCACATCTAAGACTCGTGTGTGCACTTACAGATGTAGTTCGATAAACTTGGTACTACACATTCCGTTTCCTGGTTACTCGTAAGACGCGTTATCGGTTGAAAAACCAGGTGGCGCCTAAAATAATCATTTACTAGAATGTAAGTTAGTTTATATGTAAGTAAGTAAGTAAGGCTGTAGACTTTAAGTTTTTACCGTGCTAAAAGTCTTTTTCTTTTTTTAAGATTTTTTCCTTTTTTTAAGATTTTTTTCTTTTATGGTTTTGTCGCGATTGTTACATGCCAAAATTTAGCAATGTACATTTTTAAATTTGTAAATAAATTCCGGCGGATATTTTTAAATGGAACTTGTCAACTTCCGTCATTCCGGACAGTTGCGTTTGCGCAAAAGAATGCGCAGGTGCGGGTAGTGTAGAAAGCGGGCATTAAGCTACGAGACCTGAAGCCAAGAACATCTACCTCTGTTGTGTGTGTGTCTTTTCTCTTTGTCTTTACCTTCGTGTACCTCTACACTGAGAAAAGTGATTTGGTTGATACAACCAATTCTGTTGTTTTGAAGAGTAAAGCATTTGATCAAGTATTTTTTAGTCGTTCTAAACGAAACTATATTAACTGAACCGCTTGCAGATGGTTAAACTAACATCAAAAATTAGTTGACTTAAATTTGTTTGTTTGAATGCATAATAACAGTTGATTAATAAACGAATGCAAAAGTGAATTTCATTCAACATCAGTCGTATTTAATACAAACTAATATTGTCAACAAATTTCATATTTCAGTCCAATACTACATTAATGTTGAAAAAAATCTATTTTAGTTAAATGAATGCTGAAAAAAGTGTCAAATGAACACGTTTTGTGACAAACTGAACATTGAAACAAACGTACTCTAGCTTGTTGATTTAAATAAACTACGATTGCCACATCAAACGTCGGGTTATTTGTTGAATGCAACGCTATTTAGTACGTCTCCGATGTTGCGTATTGAATGTTCAGCGCGCACATTATATCTTTAATATACTGCTAAGGTTCGACAGCGACACGTCAACATGGCTTCAAGCGTTACTTGGCATTGTTTATTGTGTTAGTTTCCATTATAGTATTTCAACTCACTGTAAAAATACATGGAAGATAAATTTAGTATGCTGTACTATGTTTAAACAAAATCTCTTCGTCTAAAAATACGTAAGTACCTTCATATAAATTGGTTTCAATTGTCCTTAACTAAATGCAGTTGTTTTTAGCATTCAACTATATAAGCGAACGTTTAACTTCAAAAACCAATGGCAACCACAAGGAATAAACAAACTTTCAATAATCAGTGTCAGTTTTATAAAATTGAAGTGGAAGCTAAACTGAAATATATGCAGGATGAACTAGGGTTAATGTAACATTCAAGGTGAGATTTGATTCAATATGCAACTTGATAATGTGACTGAATGAAGTTATTTTAAATCAATATTTTTTTAAAATCTGTTAGGGATGAACAAACTCATTTGTTGATCGCCAAGTTGTATTAAAAAAATTTGATTAAAATAATTGCATTAAATCAGAATCGATCAAGCTGGATATTGAATCAAACTACCTTGGATGTTTAAACTAATTCTATATCTAAACAACGTACAACGCAACGAAATGATTGATTTGACAACACAATAAAAGTTTGATTAAACCAAAATGTTATTATTTGAACCCTTATTAGCCACTGACCTTAATAATTATTATCTACTCAACATATGGGTTAGTTAAACCAATGACGCTTTTGGTTAGTTGAAAATTTGAATAGTTTGTTTTAATGCTACAAACCCTTTCAAGTATTTGCTTCAATGATTTTTATATGTAAGTGGGATATTCAAAGTGTTGATTTAACATAACAGTTTATTTGATAAAAGTATTAAATAATTCAAATCAAACCTACAAGCAATTGAAGTAACGATACCCAACATTCAAGTTACATTAATAGCGATTTGAGTAAATGCCATAATTATAGTGGTGCAAATTTAGGTTTTTTTTTGCTTCAAAATCGGTTTTCCAACATTTTATTATGTTCTATTTAATGCATATAGATCATTGTTTATATACAAACCAAAATTCTAATTGAATCAACTAATTTTCAGTTGAAGCAACAAAATCCTTTTCTCAGTGTACTTGTTTGTTTTTTATCGTTCCCCTACGAATAAATAGAGTTTGGACGGATGAAATTTGGAGTCAACATGGCATGATGTGACTCACAAAACGTGATGGACCCTGGCATTTGGCTGCAAGGTGCGATGTAAGAGAGTAAATTGTTTTTATTTACATTGTGCATGAAAATTTGACCATTGCATCACCTTTAAAAGCGTTCGGTATTTGATACAAAATGGCGCGTAATTTTCCGGGTAATTATACGTTATATTAATCAATTGCGCAATAGTATAGCAACGCGTAAAGCACAACAACCTTCGTACAAAATATAGGAAGTTATCACAAAGCTGTGAGCAAAACAAAAAACGGTAGGTGAGATGCATTAAATGTAACCAACGTCTTCTATACAGAATGCGCGAGTCTGAGATAAAAATAAACCAAGTTGTACATGTGACACTGTAACTCTGAATATTTTTCTTTTTAAAGTTTTTAAAACTTTTATTTAATTAGAATTATGATTTTATTTTATTTAATCGGTATGATTCGGACATTAAAGAAATATTCTAACAATCATAGAACTTGTTTTTGGTTTTTTTAATAAATTTAACTTTCTTTTTTGTGATATTACTTTTTAAGCAAAATAAAGCTATTCCTCAGCCAATCATTGAAGGTAAAAGACCAGTAAGAATCGACGTGCTAGTAAAAATGACAAGATTTATGTTATCAGGTTTAGATTTCCTAAATCAGTATGAGAGCATTCAAAATTATAATTACTAAAGCGTTCGCGTAGAATTAAGTTGTATTTAAAATTTAAGGTTAAACGTTAGGGCAATTCCGTCTTTATTGGCACAACCATTCTTAAACGAATACTACAAGAACGACTGACGTTAATAAACCCTAAGAAAAATTCAATCAACTTCCGGCTATTCTTAGAGCTTCGTCGTAACTCATTCTATATTGCCATTAATGATGTAAGATCTAGGACTTTACGAGGTGTTTAAACGCGTTTACAACACCTCGAGATGCTACCTCAACCTTAAAATAATTAAATGTACCGTTGTTGCATACCATAATTGCCGGCATGTTTTCAATTACAAAATTTCAGGGTAGATAATAATTTCACTGAAGATGAAACTAAAGAAGGGTTCCGAGTATCACAAACATCAAAATGTCCGCTAAAATTTGTGGGTATCTTTATATATTTCGATAGGGGTTAGATATTTTAAAGAGTTTGCGGTTTGAGATGAGACCACACAGAAGAATACCTGAAAATTAAATAAATTGAACAACGTATACCTTGTTGCGGATGATTTTGCATAAAATAGTTTTTTGCTCCCACTTGCTTGCTAAAATATCTTTTTTGTTGTATCCAGTAACTGGATTTTACAACCACACAGTAAGAAACGCTTTCTGCAACCCATGTTCAGGTAATCCTATAAATTCAAAATGATTTCTCTCTTTTAAAAGCTGTAATTTTTTCTCTGATAAAATATTTTATTAGTATATCCAGTTATGACTACGCTTCTCATTAAATATTTATAGACAGAGAAGGCGAGGCCAGGGATCGCCCAACTTTTTTAACCATTGACCCCTCAAAAGCCTTTGAAACCTCCAAATTTATTTTAGTGGTTTATTTATGCATGCATTTTGCAATTTTAAATTCTATGTCTAACTATATGCGTAATAATAATTACTTTAATAATTTTTCCGATTGTATTAATTGCCATTAAACAAGCAAATTTAATAAAACGATATTCAAATAATTAAATTCCTTTAGAAGAATTTCAGATAAATTTTGTTTTTATCAGCTCTACCTTTTGCAACCTAACGTTTCGTTGTAAACATTTTTAAATATTTCATGAAATATTTAAAATATAATACAGTTTTTAGGGTTGTATGAATGGGATGGTAAGTAAATATATAAGTTTCTAAATCTGACTTGCGCGGGAGGTTGCAGGTTCAATACGTACTGGCGGCTGTATTTTGCATTGAAAAGACCGTCGTTCTGGGTGCAGATTGGCTTGTTGCATACTAGATGCAGTCACATATTAGCTTAGCAGTTGACGTCCTAGCAGTCCTGTTAGTAAAAAAAAAATGTATATAGTTTTACATATTAATAAATAAATGGTCTTACTCGTCGGCCTAGGCGTAACCGTGTTTAATACTTTGGTTAAATTTATTAATGATTTTTTTAATGTAAGTGTTTAATTTAATTCGTCGTATTGTTAGTGTGTGTGTGTGTGTGTGTGTGTGTGTGTGTGTGTGTGTGTGTGTGTGTGTGTGTGTGTGTGTGTGTGTGTGTGTGTGTGTGTGTGTGTATGAGTGTATATATGAGAATAACTTAAACGGTGGAATCCTTAATAAAAAATACTATTTTTTTCATGCGAAATTATGCTAAACGGATTTTCGTGTCCACGTCATAAGGTATTAAATTTTTTTCAAAATTCTTTTTATTTAAAACCTTTCAAACACTAAACAATAAGGAATTCAAATTTTAGCCATAGTATTATTTGCCGTTCTAAATGTACCTGCAGCTCGAAAAAGTTCTAGATTACTAGAACGGGCAGAACGGCCTCAAAGTTGCAGTGATCTAAAAAGCCGAACTACAGGTCCAACCAAAGTAGCAGGGTCTTTAGAGACTAAGACAGGTTCCCGAAAGAGGGCAGCAGCTTTTTCAGTACTTAGAGTGGCAGAGACCATAGGGGTCGGTATGACATTCTAAGACACACTACTGCGATGTGGAAGGCAACGGGAAACCACCACATTACCTCCCAAGTGCACAGCGAACTTAAATTAATACTTAAAATAATGGCATCCTCTGGGGTTAAAAAATTCCGGAGTTAAAACAGATCTCCAGGAGGGGACTGCTTCGGAGGATGTGATCGAAAAGTATAAAAAAAGAGCCGTGAACATTCTGCGAGTCGCAGCGTAAAATGTCAAAAGTATGAAGCAAGTAGGTAAGCTAGAGAATTTAGAAATTGAAATGGATAGGTTAGCATTAGACATAGTAGGGATCAGCAAAGTTCGGTAGCCAGAGGCGGGGGATTTTTGGAGCGGAAACTTTAGAGAAGTCCACACAGGATCAGAGGAAGGAAATTCGGTTGGGGAATAGTTATGAGAAAAATATAGGACAGTGTGTAGAAAACTACCTAGGAACTACCCATAAAACAAAAATACTAACTAGAATTGTACAAAGCCGGATGGAAAAACGGGCTGAAGAAGTACTAGGAGAAGATCAATTTGAGTTTTGGCGAAACAGAGCAACACTGGAGGCTATTTTAGCTCTGAGAGTGATAATGGAGAAGGCAATAGAAAAAAGAGAAAGCGTGTACATAGGGTTTATAGATCTGGAAAAAGCATTCGACAATGTAAAATGGAAAAGATGTTCGAAACACTCAAAAAGATTGGAATGAGTTTTATGGATAGACAGATTAGTACATAGCTTACACAAAAAGCAAACAGCTGTCACAGAATTAGAGCAGGAATGTAGATAAGTCGACATTAGGAAAGGTGTAAGGCAAGGATGTGAAATATCCTTGTTAATTCTTAACTTGTACATCGAAGAGGCAATGGATACTGTCAAATGCAGGAAGACATTTGGAATTATTATGTAGGGACAAAAGATTGATGTACTTAGATTTACAAACGATATCGGTATTAGCACCTAGCAAGGAAGAGTTAGAAACAGTTCTTAATGAAGTAGAAACAGTTCTAAAAGAGAGATACGGTGTAAAAATTAACAAAGATAAATCTAAGGTATTAGTATGCAAAGGATGGCAAAATAAATAAAAAACTAGAACACAGATAGGAAACGAACACTTACAAGAGGTTAATGATTTTTTCTACCTAGGAAGCCAAATAACGCAATATGGGAAAAGCGCAAAAGATATAAAAAAAAGATTAGCAGAAGGTCGTACCACATTTAACAAGCGAAAGCAATTACTGTGTTCAAACACAACAAACATAGACACAAGGAAAAATGCTGAAACCATATGTGTGGAGCAGAGCATTGTACGGCTGTGAAACTTGGACAGTCGTAGACGCGGACAGCAAAAATGTGGTGCTACAGACGTATGATTAAGATATCATGGACAGACAAGGCTAAGGAAAAAGAGGTTCTAGAAATGGTAAGAGAAGAGAGGAATATGTGGAAAACAGTAAAAAAAAATAGGATAGATAGGATGACAGGTTACATACTAAGGCATGAGGGAATAATGCGGAATATATTAGAAGTGGAGATAGAAAAAAAGAGAAGTAGAGGTAGACCTAGGTTAGACTATTGCTCACAGATAGTCAAAGATGTAGGCTGTGGGAATTTCAAGAAAATGTGTAGTTAGCTCAGAATAGAAACCAATGGAAGTACGCGTCCCACCAGTTCCAAGACAGAAAACCTTATAATGACAAAAAATAATTGTTCTTTAACCTGATGATTGTTAAAACCAACTACAGTGTTTTACAATATTCTCAACTATGATTGTACAAAATGATTTACTGAAAAACTATTAATTCGCGAATGTCTATGTTGGAAGATCTTGGCAGCCGAAGTCTGCTTAAACCCCTTTACATAACACAGAATATCGGTAAAATAGGGTATATATGTATATATGTATATATATATATATTGATTTGGTAAGGGGTTGTTTAGGGGTGTATTGAGTAGTAAGGGTCGTGTAGTAACTGTAAATAACAATGAGAATCAGAAAACTGCATTTATTTCGCAGAAAAATAAGTAATTCGTACATTATGTAAATAGCAAGCATTTAACACCCTGTATATAGACCGTAATTAACTTTAATCAATGCCAGTAAGCATATCTTTCATTAATAGAACGCGTATTCAGCAGAGAAATAATCGTACATGTAATTAAACTACGTTGAGAAGTGTTAAACAAGCTTATAAAGCAAATACGCAGATGATAAAAGAAAACCTAATAAATCCTCTTGCAATTACGCTTGTAATAAAGAAGGAACAATAAACGCTTTGATAAGAAAACGCACGTTCAAAAATCAGTTTAAATAAATACGAAAACAGCATTCGTGTTACATCATTCATTTTGTACAATTATCCAAAAGCTTTATCTACACAAAACAACAGACATAAGTTAAAAGTCCGGCCACGATAACAAATAATAAGGCAATCAAAGATCATAAATAAACAGCATGACACGGATATACAAAAGAGTTTCATTAGAAATCAGCTTAAAAATACTGGGAATATTAAAGACAAACGTGGTTGGTTGCAACAATCTGTAAGACTGCTTGGAAAACCAATCCAAATGTAGTGAGAAAAAGCCATATAACACCCACCGGTGATAAGACATGCTCAGTCTCAACTTGAAGCACGTCGAATCCACAACACTTTTAATCAGAAAGTTACGCGTCAGATAAATAAAATTATATTATAGTGAAATAGTGCTGTGTAATAATTGCGTTAAGAATATATAAAGAGTTTTTACCGTTTTTTCCGAAAACGACTTCTAATTCTAATCTGCGACGAAAACAATTCTAATTCTGGTCTGGAATGCTGGGACAATTCTAATTCTAATCTGCGTCTAAAACAATTATAATCCAAGATACTAAGTCTGGTGTTCAGAAATTCATAATATTAAAGTGGTATTTAAGGCGTATACAGAGAAATATTGAATAAAGAACGAGGTGATTTTTGGAAACAAGGGGTAACCGTACTGAATTATTGGTTCAACATAAGGAGTACAGAGCAGAGCATTGGTAGTCGATTAAAGATAATGAGGGGGTGTTGATCCACAACACGAAACAAATCAGGACAGACCTACTTAGTTTTAAGGAATCTTTTCGCTGGTCGGTTGCTTGATGTGGAATTATCTACTTGGTTGTGTAGCATGCCGTGAGAATACTGGGGACTGTAATACCAATAAACTCAGCCTTTTTAATGAAAGGAATTTCAATTGGCACACTACATTTATTATTAACATGAAAAAGATTATTTACACAAAAAACAAGACACTTTGTTATGTAGCAGGAACGTCCTACCACACTGAAAGCTGAACATGAACTGTTAATGAACTCTGACGGAGCCGCCCGAAGACAACACTACCGATCATGAACGTAGAAACATTGGCATTCATAGGCGTACCGTAGAATGCGTAAAGAGTGATACAAATTAAACCAATATAAATTAATAAACGCTTTAACAGGTTTAAATGTATAGGACAGTTGGTAATCAAAATTACCCCTCTGAATTGATGTAAACCTTAAGTAACCATTTATATTTTTCGTCAGAGCGGGACACCTGCAGAATTTTTAGCAAAACAAAAACTAATTGCTGTTTTAACTGCTTTTTATTTATTAATAATAAGAAAGTGAATGAATAATATAACGTCTCTAGAGACTTGTTTTATATTTGTCGGCGGAGCAAATCATTTTCAAAATATCGGGTCTCGTTTTCAAGTGAGAATGGAGCTGATTACATGATTTGTTGATGTTTGTCTTGGTGATCAGTATGGCATTCATTTAGCCAAAAGCTAAAGCGGGACATTTTGCTGTTACTGGGGACAGCGGGACAGACAGTGTGAAAGCGGGACTGTCCCGCCCAAAGCAGGACGTATGGTCACGTTATGTAAACCGGAATTAGAAAAATACTCGTATCTAGTAATAGTAGTTTCTTTCTTATAGCGCAAACTGCGTGTGATACGCCCCCATTTAATCCACTTAAATTCCATTATTAAATGATACACTTGCCACTATAAATTAAAATCTGCAAAGCATCATACATCATTGAAATCGATTGAACATTCAATACCATTTAATTACAAGCTTTCGGTTATTATAGATTACCTACACTATAACTGGAGGTGCTAGTAGGTACATAAAGTTTTCTCCATGATATCAAAGTGGTTAAACTTGTTCAGGAAGTGAAACTCAGGCGGTTGTTATCGACAGTCGCTTTGTGCGGCGATCACTGATCTTAACTGATTGTAATCTTTGTGTTGCTTATATCCCGAAGGGCATTAAACTGCATAAAAGTATTAGCACGTACGTAGTGAACAAAACGCGACCTTAATAACAGTAAAAGTTTACGCTATCCACGAGAAATAACTACTACCACCGTAACGTGTGCATTTTATATTAAATTTGATTTGGTAAATGTCTATTACCTATCAAAATACCGTTGCGGATATAATAATTTTCATATTTTCTTGACAGCACGCCGCGGCGTGCTCTGACGAAGACGAGCTGTTATAAATCGTTTATTAGATTATTGTGTTTCTATAAAATGAAAGCACGAGCGTGCACCGAGCGCGACCATTCTATTTAACATAATACTGGGGTCACGTGCTTGGTAAACGAGACACTTCCGTATTAAACTCAACGTCCGTCAGAATAACTAACGTAATCACAGCGGGATTTGCAATAATACTGATCTAGATGAAATATCTTTAATGAGCTTTTCCTATGGTATTTGTTACAGTTAGGATTGATACCCGATACTTATTAAATATTGCTGCAGCAGATATACAGAATTATAAAGACACTGCGCTCATTGGCGGTAATTAAAAAAAAAATAGAAATAAAAAAACATTAATTTTTTAACAATATCCGTGATAAAGCGGCTGATACGTTAAATATCCACTTTACTACAGCATAAAATAAAATCATTTTAAACAATAACCAACACCACGATGCAATTGATTTTCTCAAACGCACTGTTACGGGTGTTTGAAGAGTAAATTATTAAATTTTGAATTGCTCAAAAAAGGTGAAAATTCCTAACAAAATAATTATACATGGACTAACTACAGTGGTGCCTATAGAAATAAGTAAAGAGATTAGAACAAAAAGAAATTCAGGAAATGTAACAAATTACTAGGTTCAATTTCAAGCTAGGTTATCAACAACACTTACCTAAAAAGGCTTTTAATCACTGTCAAATTTGTGTGCGCTAACTCGTCTAGTCTAGTAAGATTCCCTTTGACGAGTAACACGGGGGATTTTAATTACGGCATCCTTCTGGTAATTGAAGTTTCTTTTTACAAAAATGTTAAATCTATGTGCAAACAATTCAAACAACACTTTTCACTTGCTTCGTAACCTAAATATATTTTAATACAATATTATTCCATTATTCCCGCAAACAGGTTGTTACGTTCATTTACGGCCGATGATAGTGATGGATTCGAACCGAACGGAACCGAACCTTGCCCTAGGTTCGGTTCGGTTCGAAAACTTTTTAGTCCGGTTCGGTTCGAGGTTCGGTTCGAAAAAATATATTCCGGTTCGGTTCGAAAAAAACGAACCGAACCTCGAACCGAATCAAACCGGTTCGACATTTTGATATTTTAAACAACTAGTGCGTTCAACTACAACAATTTAAATGTTTAATGTAGTTTTTATATTTAGTAGTTTCAAATAAACCCAACATTAATTTGCTTTAAATTTTAGTAGCATAAATCATATTAATACTTTTTGTCCAGGTTTGATTTTTCAATGCGTACTCTCTTTAACAAATCGTAATTACAATT
This sequence comes from Platerodrilus igneus, assembly GCA_036346225.1. Lineage (NCBI taxonomy): Eukaryota > Metazoa > Arthropoda > Insecta > Coleoptera > Lycidae > Platerodrilus > Platerodrilus igneus. The sequence goes on along the minus strand of JARFIW010000864.1, from coordinate 3,490,364 downwards.
AGGTTAATAGTGAAAGTCACCTCTAAAATTTAGAATGTGTTAATAATTAATGATTTTTGCTAATGTCATTTTACCGTGAAAGAACAATATCGCACGATCTTTGCGATTAGTTTTATTGTAGTTTTAGTTCGTATAAAAAGAGATCAAAACAATAAGGTGTTACTGATTTCTTATACAGTACAAACAAAACAGCTTTTTGTTAGTTTATCTTTATTATTAATATTATTTCTTTTAAAAGACAATATCAGATAGTTCTCGGAAAGAATCGTAAATCTACCTCAAACAGCGTTTACGTTTTTCATTATAAAATATAACAGTATTTATGGCACGGGCATTATGTCTGCTTATTATTTGCATTATACTGTGTTATTTTATGTCGGCATTGATTGAAAAGTTTATGCCGCCATGAGTCATAAACTTCAACCCTTGGTTTCGAGAGAAAGTTCGGGGTCATCTTTCTGAAGTATCGGCTACTTCTAAAGACGTTGGTGGTAATGGCCACACTAAATAAACAGTAAATAGTGTGGTACCATGTATTTAGTAACACCATTTGTTGAGCAATTATGTACAAAAGAAAAGGAGATTAGTTTTTGCTACAAGGTCACATTTTTTAATATTAATAGAGAGCTGGTTTTCATACAAAAGTAAAAAATTCAAAATGATGGATTAGTAATACATACTTAATTAAGAATTAAAGAATTGTTTTGTTTATTCTGAAAACTTCTGTAGTATCTAGACCGTGACGTCGGCTTGTATTTGTTTAAGATGGTTTTCAACACGACGTCTGTTCTTAAATAAAATAAACTTGTTTTTAAAACCAAATTTTCAAAATCATTTCGAGTTTCTTTAATATCTAATACTAGTTATAAACAAACAACAATTTGAAATAAGGAGCATTAAACAAATCGAACTAATCTAGAATTTTTTGATCTACAAACGTGGCTCGATGACAAAATTTATTAGATATGTAACACTAATTAATACCTATTACATTTTTACCTATTGGCTTAAAACTCGAAAGCATGTACATTAGAAAATCGTTGTATTTCTTATATGTTTGCGACTAGAAATTTTTAAAATGTGCATTTGGGAGAAATGACATGTTTTTAGTGAAAATTAAATTTTTAAACTAAATTTTTATTTAAAAAATCGAACCTTTCGAACCGAACCGGACCGAACCTTGAGCTAGGTTCGGTTCGGTTCGAAAAATTTGCCGGTTCGGTTCGAAATAAAATGTCCGGTTCGGTTCGGTTCGATTCGAAAAATCGAACCGAACCTCGAACCGAACCTCGAACCGAACCTCGAACCTGTTCGGTTCGTGTCCATCCCTAGCCGATGAATTAAAAACCACATCAATTCCGTTTCTACTCTTCCATACGTCAATAACATTCTATATATTTTACCTATTTATAATAAATACGCTCGCGAATAATTTTCAATTTCAATCTATCTATTCTAAAACGACGAGTGTACGCTATAAATTCTATAGTTGGCACCTTGTTTTGAGTATCCGTTAACTAGCTACACATTACTATAGCGTAAAATTAATCCTTATACTGCTACGACCGAAAGACTCGTTGAAATAGTGTATTCTATTATTTGATAAAGCTTGGGTCGAATTTACTAATCTCGTTTTTGGTATGTTGATAACGCTAGGATCGAAGCTCGAATTCTTGTTGTTTAAAACAGTTTCAATTTGATTCTGCAGTTCGTCCTCATATGTATTTTTCTAAACTACTCGTTCTATTAGTCCAAAAGCGACGCACGTTTTTTCTTTATGAGAAGTGTAGATTTTGGGTGTATCGGTAAGTGGTTTTCTAGTTGCCGCTTGAAGCGAGCGGACGTGTTTTTGCCGAGCTCCCGCTTCAGCAATAACAGTAAGTTTTTATCTAGGGTTTATATTATTTATTGTTGTATTATTTTATTTGAAGCTTTGCTTTTTATTGTGTTTTATTTTTATAATTGTGTGCCATCAAATTTTAAATACAGGGCAGTAAAATAAAAATTTTAAAACAATTTAAACTAAATAAAAACTAAATAAATCGCGTCTTCTTTGTAATTTAAATCAAATCCGCGTTTTAAAATAAACTAAATAAATTTCGGGTTAATAAAACAAAGGTCTACTCAACTAATACTCAAAAACAATTTCGAAATAACTTAAAAGGCATTTTAATAATAAATTTAAAATAAAATCCGCCTAAATCAAGTAAAAACCGGGTAAAACAACCAAAAAGTGTGTGAATTTTTATAGTGCGCGTATAATAAAATAATAACCAAAAACAAAAATCTAAGCCCTTTTAAATCAAATAAATAACTCAAAACTGTAAATTTTAAAACAATTTTAATATAAATTTTCCGTAATTTAAGTTCACGCGTATTTAAAAGTTCCTTTAAAATCGATTTTGGTGTAATTAAGCGGTGTAACAGTTACGGGTTGTGCTAGTTACCAAGCGATTAAGTGAAAGGTCATTTCCGGTTACCACATTCCGATTGCGCTCGACCTTATTTTGTTAATTACACATTTAAAAATAAAGTGTTCTTATTTATAAATTAGATATTTTAATATTTTGAAGTAATTAGTTTATTTAAATTTGATTTGGCGGTTTAAAAATTTAAAATAAATAAATAGCGTTTTTTACGGTACATTTTAAATCGAGATATTTTTATTGCGTTAGGAAATTTATTTGATTCTAGTTGTTATTTTGACGCTTAGTGCTTGTTGTATTTTTGTTAAAATTTGATATTTAATTGGACGGTTGAAGTTTTAATAAATACAAGGTTGTTTACGGTTCACCTTTAAACAAAACATTTTTATTGGACCAACGTTTTGCGTTCTTCTAGCGTCGTTCTTTTAGCGTCGTAAAGGTTAGGACGTTTTTGAGCTGCGTTTTAGGTGTCATTTTATTGCTAGTTTTGTCAGCATGGTGGTCCACCGCGATGAGGAGCCGCTGCCCAGGAGGAAGAGGGGCGATCGGTCGGAGTCTGCTAGGTCGGTGGCGGAGGGCGCTGTTGGGGGGAAACAGCTTAAGGTAGTGCTAAAGGACTTCTTGTTAGAAACTCAGGAGGAGGTACAGGAGGTAGGGAAGGAGCCTGCGTCTGCGGCGGTCGTGTCTGGGGAGTCAGGGCCTCCCGTGGTGGTTGCGGCGCCAGAATTGCCCTCTACTTCGAGAGCCCAGCGCACGATGTCGACTAGCAGCAACGGTAGCGTTAATGCTAGCGACCTCGATGAGCTGGAACTCTTAAAGTTTAGGGTGAGGAAGGCGCACGCTGCCGTCTATGGGAAGGTGCCGACGACCTCCGCCACTATCGTCGTGGAGGATAGGAAGATGGTTCGGCACGCCGTGGATGATATCCGTGACGTGACGAACCAACTGATAGGTATGGTTAGGGCGCTGCGTCTTTGTTTAGATGGTTCAGGAGAGCAAGTGTTGTTGGGGAAGTCCGGCGGTGAATTCTGTCGTTTCAGGAGGCCAGAGTCAGGGTGCGTCGGTGCAGCGCAAGGTCTCCTACGCCGCTGCAGCTTCAGGATCTGCCCCTACGTTTGCTGTAAGGGTCGACGCCAGGCCAGGCCAGAAGGACGACGTGATGACGACCCTGAAGCAGAAGGTCGATCCCGCTCGAGATGGGTTTGTTGTTGTCGGAGCTCGTAGGACGCGCCAGGGCGGTGTCGTTGTGGAGTGCGCAGGTCGCGACGACGCCAAGAAACTGCAGTTGAAGGTCGGCGGGAACTGCAAGGAACTCGTGGCGAAGACCATCGAGAAGAAACGTCCACGGGTCGTTCTTCCGGGGTCGAAGCGGGGATGAAGGCTGAAGAGCTCGTGCGGTTGATTGCGAGCCAGAATCCCCGTTTCGGCGATTTGAAGCTAGAAGACCACCTGAGAGAAGTTCAGGTTTGGCGGAAAGGGCCCTAGAGATCCCTTCGCCAACGTAGTCTTCGAAGTGACCCCACACTTCGAAGACGTATATTAGCTGATGCTATTAACCTCAGGTGGCGAAGAGTATGGGCCGGGACCACTTCTCGATGACCCAGTGTTACCGGTGCTACGAGTACGGCCATCGATCGATGGAGTGCAGGGAGAAGGTACAGTGGTGCGGTAACTGTGCCGAGGTCGGGCATGAATTCAAGAATTGCCGGAAGGCAGTCCCTGCTGTGTGGTTTGCGCTAGGGCAAACGACAGAACTGGCGGTGGCGCGAAGGTCGATACGCGCCACGACGCCAAGTCGAGTAGATGCCCCACGATGCAACGTCTGAAGCACGCAATCACACGAAACATCGATTATGGACTGTGAAGATAAAACAAAGTCCATAAGAAGCAAGAAGATTAAATTCGCGCAACTAAATCTCGGGAAAGGTAGAGGGCAACAAATAACTTCGTAAAGTTATTCATCGAAAATAATATCGACATCGGGTTTATACAGGAACCGCACCTGTATGGCCACAAAATATCAGGTTTTGGGAGGGGGGTTACCGTCTTAAACGCGAATAGTGAACGACCGCGTAGCGGATAATAATAAATAATGGAACGTGCGCCGGAATTATATTAAATAATTTATCGAACGAGTTTGTAACGACGGCCGAAATCAAATCAGGGAAAATGCGTTCTATGTAATAGCGTGTACCTCCCGCCGGTCGATTCCCGGCGGGAAAATCCCCAAACCGAAGACTTGATAAATGAAGTAGATAATATTATTCGTAAAATCGGCAGAAATAAAAATCTAGTCATTGGGGGAGATTTTAATGCCAAGTCGCCACTATGGGGCAGCCCTATCGAAGACGATAGAGGCTCGCAGGTTGCTGATCTTTTACGGAATGGGATCTTAGTGTGATAAACACTAATGATTTACCTACGTTTGAGACGCATAGAGGCAGCAGTTTTATAGATATTACTGCAGTCTCGCACGAAATGTTAGAAACGATTTGTAATTGGAAATTAAGGTCGGACGAGGAAACGCTCTCTGATCATAAATTAATAACATGGGACGTTGAAACCAAAACAAGTGCAAACGAGCAGCTAACTGTATTTCCGCGGTTCTGTAATAAAAAGCAAATTGGGAGCGATTTAAACAAAAATTTGGCGAAAGTATCCTGTGCTCGAAAATGAGCTATTTAACTGCCGAGAGGCAGACGAAGTAGAAACACTCGCGAAAAATTAAACGACGCGGTGGTAGACGCGTCGTCGTATTCCATGCCGAAAAGAAAACATTTAAAGACAGCGTACCCTGGTGGACCCGGGAACTAACCACCAAGCGGGCAGAAACGCGTAACCTAAGGCGCCGCTATCAACGCGCCTCGGGAGATATAAGAGAACAACGGAGAATAGAATATAATCAAAGTTACCGCGAATATAAAATATTAATAGAAGAAACGCGAACGAATAAATTTAAAGAATTCTGCACGCAAAACTCAGAGAAAGAACCCTGGGGAACCGCATACCGCGTAATTAGAGGAAAACAACAAAAATCGCGCTCAGTAATATAAAGAAAACAAATGGCGAATACACGGAAGGTTTTAAAACCACAGCGGAATATTTACTAGAGAAATTTTTCCCATCGGATAATCCCGAGGGGATGAAGGGTCGCACGATTTAATACGTCGGGAAGCTGCAAAGGCGCAAGGAACAGGTGCCGATAAGGCAATCCTAGTTCACGAGGTCGTCAGGGCTCTTAGGAGGATGAACCCTAAGAAGGCACCGGGGCATGATGGAATCACTTCAGACGCAGCTCTGCAGGCGTGCCTGTTAGCCCCGTGTGTCTTTGTTGGGTTGTTTAATCTTTGTTTAGAAAGGGCGTTTTTCCGCGTTGCTGGAAAATCCAGAATGTGAAATTTATACCCAAACCTAAAAGGCGGATGCGTCAGATCCGGGCAGCTATCGTCCAATTAGCTTGCTACCGGTGCTGGGGAAAGTTTTAGATCGCGTTATGACTACGCGTGTTGAACACCTAGTGCGAGACAGCGGCGGTTTTAATAACCGACAGTTTGGTTTCGTGGAGGGCAAGTCGACTATCGACGCGTTAGAGTTCGTTGTCGGGGAAATTAAGCAGGCAAGAGATGCCAAAGAGTACTGTGTCGTTGTTGCTTTGGACATTTCAGGAGCATTTGATGCTGCCTGGTGGCCATTAATCGTTTGCGAGTTAGATCGTAGGGGTTGTCCGCGAAACTTGATGTCTTTGGTCAAGAGCTATTTCTCGGGCGATTAGCACAGGTTGAAATTCCGGGTGAAGTTCTGTCGCGTGAGGTGGAAAGGGATGCCCGCAAGGGTCATGTTCTGGTCCCACATTTTGGAAGTTGTTGTATGAGAGCATCTTTAGGGTCAAGTTGCCCGCAGGATGCTCAATCGTTGGGTTTGCAGATGACACACTTTTAATTGTAAGATCGAGATTGTTAATGGATATGCGCACAAAACCGAACGAGGTGCTTAATAAATTACACGAATGGTCGCAGGCGGTAAAATTAAAATTTAACACGGCGAAGTCAGAGGCGCTTTATTTCGGCACGAAACCAGGACAGAGACCTCCTAGGTTAGAGCTAGGAGGAGAAAATCCCGTTTAAAGATTGTATTACCTACCTCGGCGTCAAGATCGACAATAAATTAAATTGGAAAGCGCACGTACAATACGTAAAAAGTAAGGGCGGCGAAATATCAAATAAAATGATGGCGGCGGCTAAAATAAAGTGGGGTTTCAGGGCGAATCGCTGAGGACGGTTTATGCCGGAGCAATTGAGCCGGCAATACTGTACGCAGTTTCTGTATGGGCAGAAGGTTGTAAAGTCCGGGAGATGCGTCAATTGACGAGCGTACAACGCATAACCGCGGTAAAAGCGGCGAGGGCGTACAGGACCACCTCCACGGAGGCTGTCCTGGTGATCAGTAGGTCTCTCCTATCGAATATGTCGTTAGGGAGATTAGAGATAGACGATTAATAAATATAGGAAAAGGGCGCGAAATTATCGAAGATCTTAATCTTGGTAATAGGAAATTGCAAGAAAGATTGTTGTATCTGAGTTAGGGCACCCGGCTGATATTAGAGGATCGAGTTTGTCGAAGGTGATGAGGACGCGATGGGTATCAGAATTTATACGGACGGTTCACGTATGGACGATGGGCAAGCAGGCGCGGCGTTTGTCGTGTATAAGCAGGAAAGGAGGTGTTTCGGTTTCAAACCAAACTCGCAAACTGGTGCACTATCTTCCAGTGCGAATTGGTAGCCATACGAGAGGCTATCGATTACGTAATAAACCATACGGGCAGAGACGAGTATTATATAATCAGTGATAGTAAATCGGCGCTAACGGCTTTAACAAACATGAACACCTTGACAGATCTCCAAGCGGACGTCTGGAGGATAGCGCGTACGGCGCTAGAGTTTCGACGTTTAAAGTTCTGTTGGGTCAGGTCGCACAATGGTAACGTAGGAAACGATAGGGCTGACGAATTAGCTAAAGAGGCCGCGACGGGCGACTTTCGAATATCACATTCGTCGATACCGAGGTCTTTAATCAAAAGAAAGCTGCGCGAAAAATCAATTCGACAATGGGAAGAGAGGTGGAACAACGCTGCCACGGGCAGGTTGACCCACAAATTCATACCGAGCATAGAAGCCAGAGGTAAGATCGAGGTTAAGCTCGATCACAAAATGGTGCAGTTGATAACAGGGCACGGCGCCCTGAAGGCGTATTTACAAAGGTTCGGTCTAACCAATAGCGACCGCTGCGAATGCGGTGAGGGCGCGGAAAGCGCAGAGCACGTGCTCTTCGACTGCCCGCTTGAGGCGGGAAATCGAGGGTTGGCTGATAGCAAACTAGCTATCCTAGGTCTGGCATGGCCAAAGAGCCTAGAGGAAGTCGGGAAGTGGTTAACCAGAAGGCGTTCTGGACAGCCTTAAAAGAATTCGCGGGAAGGGTCGCGAGATTAGACAATCAATGACGACCGCGTGTAAAAATTCGGTGGGGTTGGTGGGAGGATTGAAAATTTTAGATTGACTTGGCGTGAGTAAGGATACGAGCATAACCAAAACCTGATATTAAAAAAAAAAAAAAAAAAAAAAAGATAATTATACCAAAATGTCCAATATGCACGAGAAACCTCCACTCCATTAATACAATCACTGCCTATCTTCATAATTATGTGCGGAAAATCGGGAATAAATAATACCAAATAAACAATAACAAATAAATCATAAACCCTCATTAAATTAAATCAATAAAGTAAACAAGGATAATAAAACAGAGTGCAACCGCGCATCCCCCCAGGACTTGAAAGTGAAGTGATAGTGATTGTGATCCCCAAAAACATTTAGTGCATACCCACCAGGACTTTAGCAGTGCACCCGTCCCACCTTTAGAAGTAAGTTACAGACGACCAGATCTTCGGATGCTGGAGAATTTTATTATCGAGGTAAGACTTAAATTGTGGCGGCTGTACTCGCACAAGCATTGATTTACATTAATTAGTAGTTTTGAAATAATTTAAGAAGCACGTTTGGTGTGTAAAGGCGCTAGCCGACATAATGCTTGTGCGAGTGCACCTGATAAATAGGGTGATGCTTTCGCTATTTTGTGCACTGCTATATGCTTAACGCTTATTAAACATTTATTTATATATTTACATAATTATATTTATTTATATTTTATATTTACACTTTATATTTATTTATATATAGCATGTATTATGTGGCTTATTTGTTTTGTTTGACGTTCTGTCGCCATTTTGGTTGCAGTATATATTTGGGAAGGACGAGCAGAATTGCGAAGATTGTAATCATAATGTAAATCAGTTAGGGAACGATAGGAAAGCTAGGGATGGATTTAAATTAGTTAGCTAGATTTGGATAGTTTTAAGACGACCCTTCAGGTCGCACTGGTAAGCAGAACCGGCGTCTGCTATCCGGTATTACGGATCCCTCCCCTCTCATTTTGCTTGTTGATCGGGTACACTCGAAAGTCAGCGCTAGGGATACCATTATTTACAACCCTGTTTTTAGTTTTTGTTTTGTTTTTGTTCCAGTTTTTGTCAGATTTTTAGGTTTGTTAGATTGTTAGAGTTTGTTAGGTTTGTTAGATTTTTAGGTTTGTTAGATTTTTATTTAGTTTTTATTTAGGGTGAATCAACTATGAAGTAAGAATAAATTAGGAGCACGACTATTTTTCGCGTTTAAACCCAATGTAGTACCTCCGGGTGGAGCATTGGGGACGTGGCCGCAAGTATAGCGGCCCTAATTCAAATTATAATGTATCGGTAAGTGCTCCTGAGTTATTAATACTAGCAAGACTCTCTTTTCAGCTCTTAGCTGGAGGCCAAATTGTCGTACGGTGGCCGATCATTCTTCTTATGAGGAACCGACGCTGACTCACCTCCGTGGATACAATGGGCACACGATAATAGCTGGCACTTGGAGGTATGTTGTATTAGTGTTCCCATATATCGGGAGCACCTATTTTCTTCCTACTTTTGTTGGTCGAGCGTCGCTGGTGCTTCATAGTACTTCACTACGTGATTATTAGAATTTGTCGACCGTAAATAATATTTTTTCTTTACTTTAACGCGTGCGTCGCTGTGCTCCATAGTACTTCACTACATAATTATTAGCATTCGTTCGACCGTAAATAATATTTTTTTCTTTACTTTAACACGTGTGTCGCTGGTATTATGAGCAAGCATAAGCAGTAATTCCTCTTTTCTTTCTTTTATCAATGAATAAGTGTCAAACGAAATACGCACTTCGTACGTAAATTTCTAAAATTTGTTCTTTATAATACAAATATTTATTCATTTTTTTTGTTGATGTAAACCGAATTTTTTCTATTAATGTTCACTGTAAATAGAAAATCGATGACCCTGTATTTTTTTGTGTTGCTAGGAATCTTCTCCTCTCCGTATTGATAGTTAGCCCGGCATTTCTACGTTTCTTGTGTTCTGTTTCGACATTGTGATTCGTGCGGGTCCGCACTTTAGATATCCTTTCTTTTTCTATCTGACCCGCACGCTGCATAACTTAGCATACATTCTTTGAGTAGGACCATTTAAGAAAGCAGGAACATGTAAAATTTTTACAGCAAGAGCAACAGAAATTAAAGATACAGGTTCGTGAACTTCAACAGGACCTTCGCTAACTGAATTAGAAATTATCGTCACTTCAACGACATTTGTTTTTGTAGTTACGACAGTAATTTTTTGACTAGAATCATTTAAGAAAGCGGGAACAAACTCTTGATAAGCTAGCTGCAAGTCACTAATTTGAAGTATGGGTTGCACTGGTGTTGGAGGCTCAGTTTGGGTGGAAGTGAAAACGTAGGATCCATTTGAGCATCTTTTGAATCGCAAAGGACAGAAGACATTTGCTTATTGGTAGTAGAGGTTCGGTAAGTAGGGGTGTGATAGCCGTAAAAGTCAATATTATAGTTCAAGGGCTCATATGGCTGTAAAGGGTATGAGGTGATAGTAGTAGGTCGAGCAAAAGGAGGTGTAGTAAAGGATGTAGAACTAGAGACGGAAGAAATTTTGTTCGAAGCTATATTTGCCGAAGAAGAGTATGTTTTGAAAGTAGTAGCAAGATGACCTGGATGAGGGACAGAAGAGAACGTAGAAGGATTATTCGACGGCCAATTAGTAGTTGAATGACACAGTGGACAGTTGTAGCGAGTAACTCCCTTATGCCCGCAACCATAGCAATGGGGTGCTTTAGGACGAGTACAACGTGTCAAAACATAACCAGGTTTGTCGCAATTAAAGCATACGACATGACGAGTAGAAGTAGAACTAGGAGGAAGAACAGTAGAACGTACGGAAGAAGTTTCTGATCTACCCATAAGCGTGGAGAAACTTTAACAACTCGGTCATGTGAAGTAAAAGAATTCTCTTCAATAGTAGCAAACTTATAAGCTAGACCCGATTCAGAATTTATTTCATCTAATAGGCGTTTATTATAATACATGGGTAGGAATTCATCGTTTAATAAAGTAACGTCTTCCCAACATTTGAGGGAACGCCGATGTGCTCGGAAGAGAAGTAAATCTTTTTCAGTAAGTAATTCCGGACTAAAAAGAAAAAGTTGCTGAGCAGAAATATTACGCGAAACACTGAGTTCCTTAATACGAATCAAGAATTCCGGTAGAGAACCTTCACCTGAAAAAGAGACATTCAATTTAGCGAGCGGGTATTCTTTAGTAGGGGTCATAATATTGGCAGTAGTAGAAGTATCCAATTCTTCCTCGGAATCTGAAGAAAGATAAGAAACTTCTCCGATAACGGTGGCAGTTACATTAAGGGTTTGTGCACTGGAAGAAGGCTGTTGACTAAAATCAGCAAAAGAAACACGCTTGAATTTTCTAACAGTCGCCTTAACATCAGAACGAATGGTCTGTAAAGCGAATAATAATTTATGTTTTGTAAGGGCTTCTTCCTCACAGCTAGCCAACATCAATTCACAACGTCGGTGAATATGTACCCATTAGAAGCGTAAACGAGCAAACTTACTATCAGTAACATGCCAAGTAGAGTTGTCAGAAGACGTTCCAAGTTCGGTAAGCGCGCACTTAATAGACTCATGGTCCTCTGTAAACGTAATTGTCTGAGGGTTAGGAGTAAATGACTGATTCCTTTCCACTTAAATTGTGTTGCGGACGGCTTACGCGACCCCTCGACTTTAATGTCAAAGTCAAACCCTCAAGAAGATAACTCATATTCGAGATAGGATTTTAACAGCCTATTTACAGCCAACCCCCACGTAACCATTGTGACAAAAGAAATACACACTGTATATCAGAGTAACGCAACATCCACCCTCGACCGAATAAACTATAAAATATCAGAAGTGAATCGCAACATAACGATTCTATCCAATACGGAAGCAACAAACGGATTAAATTTCAAAAAAAGAGTACTAATTGTAAGAGAAAATAAAAGTCAATAAAAACAGAAAGAGGGTGCCAGAGTTTTCAAAGGGTCTAGGATTATTGGCGAAAACACAAATCCAATAATCTGAAATTAACCATCCATTAATATGCAGCGATCAAGAAAGAAACCACAACTAAAATTTAAGAAGATCGAATTGGCACAAAAAATAAAGAAGAGAAATAAATACAAGTTCGAGCGTAAGTGAAAAAAAACATAAGTAGTATCAGGTTGAAAAAACGGATAACGTATTAACTTAGGCAGTACAAAAAAAATCAGACCGGAAGCAAAACAAAAATTGGACCAGAAATTAAGCGAAACCAAATCAGAGCATACATTACCCAAGACAAAATCGGGGCCCCACGCCAGGGCGTCAGATTTTATGCTACGTTATGCAGTGTACGGATCAGATAGAAAAAGAAAGGATATTTAAAGTGCGCACCCGCACGAATCACGATGACGAAACAGAACACAAGAAACGTAGAAATACCGGGCTAACTACCAATGCGGAGAAGGAGGAATTGCTAGCAACACCAAAAAATACATCGTCATCGATTTTCCATTTACAGTAAACATTAATAAAAAAAAATTGGTTTGCATCAACAAAAAAAATAAATAAATAGTTGTATTATAAAGAACAAATTTTAGAAATTTACATACGAAGTGGGCATTTGGTTTGACATTTATTATTGATTAATAATAGAAAGAGAAGAAAAATTACTGTTTATGCTTGCTCATAATACCAGCGACGCACGTGTTAAAGTAAAGAAAAAATATTATTTACGGTCGAACGAATTCTAATATTCATGTAGCCAAGTACTAGAGAGCACCAGCGACGCACGACCAACAAATGTGGGCAGAAAAGAGGTGCTCCCGATATATGGGAACACTAATACAACATACCTCCAAGTGCCAGCTATTATCGTGTGCCCATTGTATCCACAGAGGAGAGTCAGCGAAGCGTCCGGGTTCTGGGGTCCAGATGTAGCATCACCACAGTTGAAAAATGTTGAGCGCTGCGACACTCCCTGCAACAGCGGAACACCTACCAGCGCAATCGGTTCTACATAAGAAGTATAATCGGCCTACGTATAACAATTTGGCCTCCAGCTAAGAGCTATAAAGAAAGCCTTACTAGTATTAATAACTCAGGAGCACTTACCGATACACGCAAAATCTACACTTCTCATAAAGAAAAAACGCGCATCGCTCTTGGAGTAATAGAACGAGTAGTTTAGAATAATACATGAGGACGAACTGCAGAATCAAATTGAAATTGTTTTAAATAACAAGAATTCGAGCTTCGATCCTCGCGTTATCAACATACCAAAAGGAGATTAGAAAACTTTGCTCAAGCTTTATCAAATAATAGAATACACTATTTCAACGAGTCTTTCGGTCGTAGCAGTATAGGGATTAATTTTACGCTATAGTAATGTGTAGCCAGTTAACGGAGACTCAAAACAAGGTGCCAACTGTAGAATTTATAGTGTAAACTCGTCGTTTTAGAGTAGATAAATTGAAATTGAAAATTATTCGCGAGCGTATTTATTAAAAAAGGTAAAATATATAGGATGTTATTGACGTATGAAAAAGTAGAAACAGAATCGATGTGGTTTTTAAATCACTGGCCGTAAATGAACGTAACAAGATATACATAAAAATTTTAAAACCATAATTGAAATCAAATCTAAATGTAACAAAACACTGTGTGCGTTTTCCATAAACAAATAAATTATAAATAGACAGTTATCGTTCAATTACCTTGTATTCAGCATAGATTAAAAATGTTACATTACAACCTTTGACCGCGATTAGCATGCATGGCATGAAGGATGGAATGTTATATACGAATTAAGCTTAAACATAGCAGAGAAGTTAAAAGTCAACTTTAAGATATCAACGCAGACTTTATCATAGGGGGAAACACTTGGCACGAGACTTATTTTTACTACGCTTGCAAGGGCAGAGTATGTTTCAATCACGTGTTCGTGGAATTAAAGTCGGGACGACCGTGTAAAGGGGTTAGGGACTTGGCAGTTTACATCACAAATATTTTGGATGCTGTGTTATGTTGAAGGAGCTGTTATTAAGTAGGAGAAGGTGGAAAAGCTGACGTTTGTAGATACCGTTAACTTTAATAAAGATATATTGAAAATTGAACTGTGAGTAAAATATGAGCATATGTTTATAATTTATAAATATGTACACGTTAATTTTAAATTTAGTGGATTTGTATTTGTGTATTAAGAAACTGACAAAAAGTAAAAGTAATTATTTTGCTGGACTCTGAATTAGCAACGTGTAAGCTTCCTTTGTAGGGTTTATTGCTAGTTAAAGAGAGAAAACTTAGTATTTTGAATGTACAATTGATTGATGAAAAAGAAAGGTTGGTATTACATTATCTTCTCTATATATTGTTATTAAGATTTCTTTTAGTGATACTGGCCACTTTAATGATAGGAAGGTAGGTTCTTACGAAAATATTTGTATTAATATGGAAATCATACAATCTTAATCGAAGTTAAATTTGAAATGGTGTTCATTTGGACTAACTTATAAACTTGGTAAAAATAGATAATTGTAAAAGAATATACAACCACCAAAGTGATAAAGTTGTATTTGGGAAAGCACTCTATTAAAACAATTTCTTTGGTATGACAAAATTTAATCAGTGTTTTTAAGGAATTATGGAAAAACGTAAAGCATAATGTGATAAATTTAGGCAACCAAAACCAAAGAAAACTTATCCAGAATAACTGTCTACCGTGTAGGGATATATCGAAGGGATTGCTGATAAAAGACGGTTTGGCGTCCATTTATAATGGCAGCAAAGAGAACCTTCCAGTCTAAGCGAATATAGTAACGAAGTTTATTGCATATCAACTATTTTTAGTATTTTTATTATTTCTACCATAAGAACCCACTCCCGCGCCTCTATAGTTAGCTAGTGCATCCTTAAAATTGTTACAGTGCTCCCGCTCCTTCTGGGCAAATCTAAAATTGTATCGTAACGTCGCTATTACCCGTAATAGTTTCAAGTGCTCTATTGCAAAAAAACCTTTCTACAAGTTCCATACATACCCACAATACGCGTCTTACCGATAATTTTATAAAATTAGAGTCAATCACAAAAACTTAAAAACCTTTTCAATATATGGCTCCTATGCTGCGCAATAAATTACGTGACAAAATAGAAGTTTTATTATTACTTCCATTTTATAAATCTGCGTTATTTAGCTTTGCTACGAAAACGTTACTATTCAGTAGAGAAGTTTCCGAGTTACAATTTTTGAGGTGTCTGGGATGCGACGTAAAATATATATTATGTAGTTTTATAAAAATGTATACATTAGTATGAATTAAATGCAATTTATTAAAATATAGCGACAAATGGAGCAGTTTGTAAATTTTGTAGTTTAAAAAATTATTACTATATTGATTTATTGGTACAAATAAAATATATGCATACATGCTAGACGACGATTCACGTGGTAGATGCCAGAAGATATAGGGAAATGTGAAATAGATTACATTCTTGTTCAACAACGGCCTAGGAATCAAGTTAAAGACTGTAATAGGTACTTGGAAGCAAATATCGACAGTGATCACAACATAAGAATTATGAAGGCTGCGCTAAAATTTAAAAATTTGAAAAAAGAAACGGAAAAAGGCATTTTAACTTTAAGAAACTGAAACATGAAGATACCCACAAAAGATATGAGAAAAAGGTATAAGAATTGCTAAAAGTCATCGGTAAAATTTCTGATACTAAATTCATTCTAATTAGTTTGTATGCTTGTCTTTCTTATTTCCATCTTAGTTTCTACATCTTTGCATTTTTTCTCAGTGCATTGTTCCTTAGTTGTCCTGCATTTACCAATAATTTCCCAATTTTATGACTTTGTATTTATGTTTCTTTGGTCCATTTTGTATTTTCGCACTTCTATTAAATTCAGAATATTCTTTGTCGCGCGTGTTATGTATCCCCCAATCTCTATATGTATTATAAAATAGAACTTATTAGGAATTATTAGCAATTGTTAAAGAAATTATTAAGTCAAGTGCAACAATGTAATTCAAGGATAATTAAATAAAGGTTATTAACAGTTGTAAGAACGGATGCAATACATTGTAATCCAGACAATAGTGATACTGCAAGTGGCAGGTCACAGACGGTTAAGAACCGTGATTACCTAAAAAGTAAGATTGTTACATTGTATCATGAATAGTATTAAGAAATAAGCAGACATAGGCTCTGCAAGTTCCCACAGACATGTTAGGGGCAGGGACAACATAAATATCCCGGGAGCCCCAGATCAGTCAGTCAGTCTCAAGTATTTCAGCTTTAACATTGCAGTTTGCTTAGGCTACTCACTCATATAGTTCAATCAGCAATTATTTTTCGACTTAGAATATTAAATGAAGATTGTCAAAATTCCACATTTTATATCTGCTTAAAAAATAAATAAATTTTTACGAAGTTTTTGGAAGTAGTTTTTAAAAACACCGCTCCCAAGGCCCGAAACGTAACTCGCGTGATTTCTTATATTTTTCTAGTTTATACTTTAAAATATTTCTAGCCGCAATGTCTAAGCTGGATTTAATGTTATTCCAATCTGCATCTACTTCCTTAGTATCACAAATTTTCCTGTTGTTTTTCAACAATTCGTTTGAATTTTTTTCAAATCTTTTGTGGGTATCTTCATCTTTTAAATACTCCCTGTATGTTTGTGGTGGTTTGTTTTGTATTTTTCTTGATCTTCTTTGGGAATTAAACAACTCATAGTTATTAAAATAGTCTTTTTCTTTTAGTTTATCAGTCACATTGGCCTTTGAGTTTTAAATTTAAGCGAAGTTTTCATAACTACTATGTTGTAGTCAATGTTTATATCTCCTTGCGGGTAGCTTCTGCGGACTTGATTTCTAAACCGTTGCCTAACAAAAACGTTATCAAGTTGATATCTCCCTATGTTTTCTGGCATGTTCCACGTGTACCGTTTTCTAGCATGATGTTGAAATAATGTGTTTGTGATGGTTAAATTGTCTTTGTCGGAAAAGTCAATTAACCTATTTCCCCTGTCGTTTTTTGTTACTAAACCAAAAAGCTACTACCGCTCCTTCCTTACCAATACATTAAAATCCCCTGTAGTTATTACATTTGCATGCCCTTTTACGAATTTTAGTATATCTTCTACGTCTTCTTCACTGTAGCTAGAGATGGGCAGTAAATTATTATCGTATTTACCGGTTCAGATTCTAATCTAACCATGAGTACTCTTTTGTTCTTTTCTAAGTAATTTTTGTACAAAATGCCCTACCTTTTCCGCACAACTATTCCCACACCCGCATTTCCTTCCTCCGATTCTGTATGAATTACCCTAATCTCTCCGCTCCAAAAACCTTACACCTATGTTAATAAAACTTTGCTAATCCCTACTAAGTCTAATACGAACTTATCCATTTCATTTGAAATTCTTTGACATACCTACTTGATTCGTGCTCCTATCATTCTAGACTCCGACTCGCAAAAGGTTTCCGGTTCTTCTATTAAGCTTGCCAGTCACATCCTCCGAAGTAGTCCCCTCCCGGAAATCCGAATGTGGGATTATTTGGACTTCGGAATCTTTTACTCTAGAGGATGCGATATTGGTAGGCTATGTACTTGGAAGGTATTGTGGTGGTTTCCCGTTTCCTTTCATATCACAGCAGTGTGTCTTAGAATGGTATATCAAGTCCTATGGTACTTGCCATTCTAAGTACCGAAATTGCTACTGCCCTCTTTCGGGGACCTGTTTTAGTACTGTTCCTAAGTAAAGATCCCACTAATTTGGTTAAACATATAGTTCGGCATTTTAGCTCACTGAAACAAGCAAGCTACTCTACCAGTTCTAGTATTCTAGAACTTCTTCAAGATGCAGGTCCGTTTAGAACGGCGATAGAAACCATAACTATATTTAAAATATGCTCAGTAGTAAAAATTCACATTTATTATTAATTTAAACGCTTTTATCTACAATATTGTCCATAGAATATCATTCTAAAATATATTTTAAAAAATCACAAATCACATCTCTATCTATTATTGATTATTTTAAACCTCCGTATTCTACTCATAGCGTGTTTATACTCACACGGCAGTAGTTTTTGGTAGTGACAACGTCGTCACAATGTGACATCACAAATATTGATGACGCAGGTTCATTTAGAAATTGCAAGAATTGTATTACATGAGAGCTGATTATGAAGGATTAAATGTTTGTGTTTTTAATACTGACTCACATTTATTTCAACAACGCTGTATGTTTAAAAATGAAGATGTCCAAAATCATCATTGAAGAACAAGACAGTTTTCTTGAAATGGGGTCTCGAAAAACCGAACTGACGCTACTGGATTGTCGAAAGTCTTTTTGAGTTGAATCACGAACGGTTAAACTGCCAATGACTGTTTGGTGTATCATAGAAAATTAGTTTATAATCGGCCTATTTGTCTCCGAAGAAGATGTAATCAGTGTATCCGTTCATTGTTTAAACACGGTCAACAGTTTTCCTGAACCGAAACTTCAAAAGGAATAACTGGTTCAGGCAGGATGGTGTCATTGCCTACGCAGCCAGTGCTTCAATGGGTTTAAGTTTAGGCATCGTATCCTGTTCAGTTAATTTCTTGTGTTGGTAACATTTTTTTGCTTACTCGTTCACCTGATCTTTTTGTGATTTTCACCTATAGGGATATTTTAAAGGATATGGGGGAAAGAGGGGTAAGATGGCAAATCGGCTAAGACGACGAATTGGTTAGTTTCGGGAACAGTTGATAGATAGCGTCACGTCCTTTACATATATCGTCAATGGGAACTTTTTCTTTCTTTACACTCCATGAACAGTGAAATCCGTTACATTTTTGTGAGGTTATCATGCAATTTGTGTTATGTCAGTGTGTTGTTGTAAGATTGGGTAACTATAAAATAAAGTGTATATTTTCTGTGGTAGCTACTTTTACTTCACAGTAAGTATGTTGTTTGATGTCATACTATTGTATGTCCTTATTTTATAAATCTTTCCCAAAATACATATCAATTTTCGTCTTTTGTAAAATTTAATTAAAAGTAGTCGTCACGGATTAATTGACGAACCCGCTAAGAGGATAAGATCGCGATCTCGTCATCTTACCCGACCCTTTATAAGTATTTTGGAGTAAAGTTTTTTGTTTAATTTGCAGTGAATAATTATGGGTAAAATTTACAAACGAAAGACGAACCGGCAGAGTTGGTCGAAGGAAACAATGGCCGCGGCTGTGAAAAATGTGAAGAGTGGATCGTCGGTAAATAGCACTGCAAAACAATATAATCTTCCAGAAACGACCTTCCTCCGTTATGCAAATAAATATTCTGAGCAGGTAAGTTTTTTTGTATACGTGGGTAATTAGTTTATTAGGTATATATCAGAAATTATATTGAGGACTCAGAAACGGTTATTTTTTAGGCTATGCCTATTAGTGCCAGAAGATTCAGGTGCACATTTACAGATGTGCAAATGGAAAACCTAAACCAATACGTGGATGGAGTAGCCCGAGAATAGTTCGCAAAAATTGTATATGATTATGCTGAAACGCTTTAATAATGAAACCAAAAAGGCCGGGAAAGATTTTATTAAAAGTTTATGACAAGATTTATAAGATTTATAAAAATTTTATGACAAGATTTAAGTTTTTATTGAGAAAACCAGACTACTTCAGCGGCTAAGTTGGCAGGTTTTAACAGAACAAATGTAGAAGCATTTTTCAAATCTATAATATAGGTGAGACTGGCTGTACTACGGTGGCTACTAAAACTCCGAACGTGCTAAGTTCAACAGGAACCCGTAGAGTTGTAAAAGTATCTTCTGCAGAAAAGGGTACGAATGTCAGTGTGGCGTGCTGTTTTAGTGCGGTGGGCCATTACGTACCTCCATTCTTCATCTTTCCAAGGGTTCAAATGCAATAGTATTTTATGAACAATGCACCATCGGGATCTTCGGGCTTATGTAATGAGTCAGGGTGGATGAATGCAGAGATTTTGTTCGAATGGTTAAAGCATTTTATAAAAAGTGTAAGACCTGTATGGAAAACCCCATATTACTTTTTATGGATAATCATACGTCTCACACTACTTTACAAGCCGTGAATATTTGCCGAGAAAACTATATTACCGTACTCGGCTTTTCTTCCCTTTTTCTATAGTAGGGGATAAAGAATACTACTATAGTAAGCCTGCTTATCGTGAAAGGCGATTAAAAGGCGCAGCAAAGAGTAGCAGCCTTGCTGGCTAAAAGATATTAAAGGAGGGTCGGTTGGTCTCGGACGATCCTCAATAATTTACAAGCTTGTTGGGGGTTGGCCGTGACGGATACGGTTTTCTGCTAAAATCTTTAAAAACTGCGTTGTGGAAAGATATGGGAGCCTACCACAATATTTCCCAGGTGTACGTGGCCTAAAACACGAAATACATATGATGGAGAGCTCACAAGTAAAATTCTTGTCCGGAGGTAAAATACTCCCTCATTCGGATCTCCGGGAGGGGGTACTTGGGGCTCGTCATCGTAAGAATATAAAACAACAGTTCGATTTAGTGATAGGGACTTGGAATGTAAGGTCATTACTTAGAGTAGATAAGTTATCGAATTTATTAGTCGAAATGAGAAAGGAAAAGCTGGACATTTTAGGTATTAGTGAGGTGAGATGGCCAGATAGTAATGACTTTTGGAAACATAATTATAGAATAATTACAACTTCTTTAACTAATGGACAGGCAGGGGTAGGAATAGTGTTAGGTAAAAGATTAGGGAATAAAGTTAAAGAGTACTTACAATTTAGTGATAGAATAATTATGGTTAGATTGAGTACAAAACCCACAGACACTGTTTTTGTACAGGTTTACATGCCAACAACTCAGTAGGAGGATGAGGAAGTACAAAAGGTATACGAGGATATAAACAGTATAGTGAGCAAAGTAAAAGGAGATCAGAATTTAATAGTTATGGGCGATTTTAATGCGTCAGTGGGAGAAGGTAGTGAGGGAAAAATGGTAGGAAAATTTGGGTATGGCAGACGAAATGATAGAGGAGAAAGATTAGTTGAGTTTTGCCAGGAACATAGATTAGTAACTGTAAACACCCTATTCGAACAACATGTTAGGAAAAGATATACCTGGAAAGCGCCAGGGGATAGGGCTAGATACCAAATAGATTATATTTTAGTTAAACAAAGATTTAGAAACCAAGTTAAAAACTGTCGTAGTTATCCAGGGGCTGACATAGATAGCGATCATAACTTAGTTAAAATGAAGTGTAAACTAAAATTCAAAAAATTGAAAGAAAGGGTAAAAGAGAAGGATGGGATCTAGGTAAGCTTAATGATAGTAGGGTAAAGAGGAATATAAACAAGTATTAGATAATAAGAGCAAAGAGATAGCTGTAGGAGGGAACGTAAAAAATAGATGGAAAGAAATAAAACTGACTGTACATGATACAGCAACACAGACTATAAGTAAGAAAAAAATAGAGGCGAGAAAACCCTGGGTAACAAAGGAGATATTAGATTTAATAGAGAATAGAAGAAAGCTTAAACCTTTCAGAGAAGTGGATAGTGAAAGTAAGCAAAAATATAATACAGTTAGAAATAAGATAGTACATGAGTGTAGAAAAGCTAGAAATAAATAGATGGAGGAGAATTGTAAAGGAATACAAGATGATTTGAGAGTAGGTAAGACAGACAGGGCTTACAGGGCAGTTAAAAAGTTTTTTGGGGAAGATAGGAAAAAATATAATGGTATTAGAGACGAGAATAATAAGCTTCTAATAAATAAAGTTGAGGTAGCAGATAGATGGAAAAGATATTTAGAAGATTTATATAAGTGAGACGATATGGATAAGTTAGAGAACGACCAAGAAGAGGATGTAGAAATAGGGTTCTCAATATTAAGAGAGGAATTTGATAGAGCTGTTCGGAATCTTAAACTAAACAAAGCGCCAGGGATAGACGATATTCCCGCAGAATTAATAAAATATGCAAGTCAGAAAACTTTAGATAGATTATATGAACTAGTAAAATTAATATATGACACAGGTGAGGTTCCAATAGATTTCGAAAAAAATATTATTATCCCAATCCCAAAAAAGTCAGGAGCTGATAGGTGTGAGAATTTTAGAACAGTTAGTTTAACTTCTCATGCTTCCAAAATACTAACAATAATAATTAAAAATAGAGTAGAAGCTTTGACTGAGAATTATTTAGGCGAAGACCAATATGGTTTTCGTAAAGACAGAGGACTAGAGAACCGATACTAATGATTAGGGTAATTATCGAAAAAGGTTACAAAAAATTAAAAGACTTATTTCGCGTTTGTAGATTTAGAAAAAGCATTTGATAGGGTTAATTGGATTGTTATGTTCAGGGTTTTGCAAAAATAGGAATCTCTCATAGGGATAGAAAAATTATTTACAGTCTATATAAAAACCAAAGTGTAGTAATTAGATTGGATGAAATAGAAAAGGAAGCTAAGATTAGAAATGGTGTTAGACAGGGTTGTATACTGTCTCCCTTGATTTTTAATGTTTATATTGAGGAAGCTTTAAACTTAGCTAGAGAGAGAAAAGAGATAAGTATTAATCTACAGGGACAGATGATATAGCCATTATGGCAGAGTCTAGAAAAGAGTTAGGGGAGTTTTTAAATACTTTAGATGAGATACTACAGAGTAACTATAGTATGAGAATTAACACAGTAAAGACAAAGATAATGACAAGTGAGTTACAGCCTAGTTCTAAACCAAAATTAAAAATAGGTAATACCGAGTTAGAGGAGGTAGATGAATTTTGCTATTTAGATAGTATAATTACAAAGGATGGACGTAGCAGAAGGGATATAGTAGCTAGAATAGCTCAAGCTAGAAAAATGTTTTTAAAAAAGAAAAACTTACTAATAGCTAATAGTATTAGTTTAGATAATAGAAAAGTTTTTAAAGTCGTACGTATGGAGCGTTCTACTATACGGTAGTGAGACTTGGACAATTAAAGAAATAGATAAGAAAAAGATAGAAGCTTTTGAAACTTGGTGTTATAGGAGAATGTTAAAGATTAGCTGGACAGATAGAGTAACAAACGAGGAAGTTTATAGAAGGATAGGTGAGGAACCCTGTATGTGGAAACAATTGAAGGTCAGGAGAGATAGAATGATAGGGCACCAGTTAAGACATGAGGGACTATTTAGTAAAGTCTTAGATTATAGACTACCAAATAAAACTAGAGTAGGAAGGCCTAGACAAAGCTATATTAGTCAAATTATTAGAGATTTCGGTTGTGAAGGGTATGCAGACCTTTTTAGACTAGCTCAGAATAGACAAGAATTTAGAGCTGCGTCAAACCGACCTTAAGTAAGGTCGAAAACAAAATGATGATGATGACGGTTTTTCTCCATACACAAGTCATCGCATGCAACCGCTGGATGTCGCTTTTTGCGGGCCTTTTAAAACAGCTTATAACCGGGCATGCAATGACTATTTGATGCAACATCCGGGACGAGTGATCACCATTAAAGATGTGGCAGGAATATTTAATGTGGCTTATGGCAATGTTGCCACAATAAAAAATGCTGTACAAGGTTTTAAAGCAACTGGCATAGTTCCACTGAACTCTGAAATATTTGATGATTTTGACTTTAAGCCATCAATAACTACAGAAAAACCTTGGATGCTTCTAAAAATTTAGAAAAGAAAATAACAGGATTGCCTTACGACATCACACCTTCACCATTTGTAGCCACTGAAGTAGCAGAACCGCATCAAGCTCTTGATGCTCATGCTCACTTAGCAAACGTGGACAATAGTGTAGGTGGATCATCTCAAAATGCTTCCTTAACTAAACCGGTTAGTGCGGCAGCTGGACAGTCTTAGGCTGGTCTACCTCCTTTGCCTATTGCTGCTCCGAAGGAAAAGAAAACAAGGAATAAGCTGCCGCCATTACATATAACTAGCACACCTGTTAAGACTGCCTTAGAAAATAAAGAAATTGAGAAAAAAAGAAAGATGCGAAGAAAGAGGAAAATCGGAGGAAAAGAGAAGAAAACCAAAAGAAAAAAGCTGGAACGCAAAAAAAGAAGGGGTTCCAAAAGGGGAAAAAACAAACATGTCAGAAATATAAAATTTGACAATGGTAAGGATTCCTCTGATTCCTTCATATTAATCAATTATGCGGAACAAGATGATGATAACGATTATGTCGACGATATAGAAGAACTCTGCTTAATTTGCAACGATTTCGGTAAAGATGAGGTTTGATACTCCTGTTTCTTATGTCGGAAGTGGGCCCATGCCGCTTGTACTGGTATGACTGATATGGAATCAAAACGCAATTTGTGACTATTGTGAATTCAAGCAATAAAATATATTTTTAAGAACACTTTTTGGATACGCCATCTTACCCACCTTGTAAAGTCATCTTACTCGCATGTGGGGTAAGATGACGAGATCGACATCAAGGAATGAAGAAATAAATAAAATAGGAAACTTTAAGAATATCGAAGCAACAAAACTATATTTTAAATTTAAATGTATAATGATCACTTTAAGATTAAAAACAAGATCTTATGTCGAAATCATGTGTAAAAAAATTTTTATAAACTTGCTATTGTTATCTTACCTTCCCTTTCCCCTGTGTACGAATGAATACTGTACACACCGGATGAACTAAAAACCACAACAACGCGCTAAATATAAGACACCAACAAGGAACCATTGCGAAGAGTGTCAACTACTTTTCCCATACGGCATCAAACGCGTGTTCGTGAAGATGATCACCATTTCAACCTCGTAATTTTTAGCCAAGACATACTTACATTATTTCCATGTTCGTAAAAAATTAAACCCAAAGTCAATAGCACACTGTTTTGTTTTAAACTATACGTCCCCATAATCCACCCTATTTCACGCACAGGAATATATGTTCAATCTCTTTATATATAACCTGAAAGTCAAAAAAATAGGTAAACCATTGTTCGTAATAACCTACAATATGGCGACGTAAAACAAGGTTCAGAATTGGAAGTAATTTATCCTTAGGCAGCTGCAACTGGAAAACCAAAGCATTTGCTTATTAAGAGTATAATTTTTTAAACCACCACATCATTGAACTAAATTTATGTGTAAGTATACATGGACCATAGGTAGTAATTTTCATTCCATATTACAATTACACGTAATACCACCCTGTAGGCATGACAAGCCATGCACATACAATTGTTGGCATCTTAAAATTAACTAGAGCACTGTTTTTCTGCATTGTGTAGGTATCAATGTAAAATATAGCCTTGCCCCATTACATATGGCTATTTGCGCTATAATCATCCATGCAATAAAGTTGTGTGTTCACCATCAAGTAGAAACTATTATCGCGGAATAATAAACAAAGACTTGCCTATTTTTCGCTTGCGGATATACGTCTTGCAGGTGTATTATCGAGATTTTCTTATTTAATTATTTAAATTTATGGTTTAAATTGTTTGAAGGTTCGTCTAGATAAAATCATATTTATTATTTATACAATAAAATTAAATACCAGTTAAGCTTTAATTTGATGGTGGTATGTAGCAGGACACACTACTGCAACATTTAAGTCAATATACTATATACAAGCAAAAAACTTATATTTACAGTACTGGCAATTAATATACTATACTATAACTAATTATTTACAAGATTAACACGTGAACGTGCTAATAAGCACAAACAGGAACAAATACATGGTATATAAAAGTACATTAAGTTGATTATTTTAAAAGCACAAGAATCTTTACGAGATTAACACGAGCGCGTGACAATGAGCACAAACAAGCGCAAACGTTCATATATTCCTATATAGACAAACATAAACATATATACATATACTAATCGTCTTAAAGCGGTAAATGATAATATAACATAGATATTTATAAGAATAACACGAGTGCGTGTTAATTAGCCCAAACAAGAACAAATGTTCAAATATTCCTTATATCTATAATGCAAATTAATTTAGCCTTTAAATATGAATATTAACATGCTTAACATGAGGGCGTGTGAATGAACACAAACAAGAACAAACGACTGTCTACCCTAATATATAAAGTTAGGAATTATATGAAATTTCATATAATAAAGTATGGATTGTAGCTAGAGTTCTTATTTTTACGTTTCAGAAAAACCACATTTAATTACTGCAATCAAAAATTGCATATTTCATTATATTTGGCAAATCTTTTCACATTCGCTTAAAAATTGCATTTTTTTAGTAAATGCGTTTTATTTATTGTATATTTCAGTTAATTTATTCTTATTAGTGGCATATTTTAAAAGTATCTAAGAATTTACATTATATTTTCCTATTTATATTTTTTGCATTCAAATCTGACAGGTATTCTTGGGTCCCAAAATTTAAGGTGGGTTTACAACCTAACTAATCCTTTAATCCTTTGTTTATTTATGTCTGTAAAGTAAAACATTCCAAGTGCTATTTAGTGCAGGCGCTATAGGTTGTTGAGTATACAGAATGTGAGGACCGGTAACTATGGTCGGATTCTTATACCTGAGACCCCTAACAATGACAAAACACATTTTGCCACCAGCTGTGGTCCCTTACTGCTCCCTTTACATCCCCTTTTCGCGCCAACAGTAACCATTGCGCGCTTAGGTATTTAGTGTGTTTCTGCATCTATCGACGTAAAAACGTTTCGTTATTAAGTCGTGTTTGTTGTAAACGCATAAGGTAATTTGATTTTCGTTATTTTTGAGAGTCTGTTAAAAGTGTGCTGTATTGATAAACGTTAGAAATGTCGTTGGAAGTGATTAATTTGAAAAAAAAAGACGAAACAAACAGTTTTGTTTATTTTGTGATAAACCAAATCATTTAGTGAAAGACCAAAGTCAAGCACACTGCTTAATATTAAAAAAAAGCAGCAGATAAAAGAAAAGACAACATTAGTGAAAAATTTTGAAAACTGTATACCCCACAAGACAAGAATTTTCATGGCACCAAGGCTGTTTAGCTACCTATTAAAGTGAGGATAAATTACGGCATCAAGAAATTGCGTTGTGTAAACAAGGAAAAAAAAGAAGAGTATGCTTCAACTTCCGAAGCAAGCGTGGGTTACGTTCTCGAAAATCTCGTTCGACGTAAAAAACACTTGCAGGAGTAAATAAATAATTTAATGAGGAACAAAGATAAGCAGCAGCATTTGTGTTCCGAAATTTCAGCAACGGAACAAATTATAAATACTGCACGCAGTAAAGAAGACCGTGTTTTTATCCAACTTAGTACTTGTCAATAGCCTGAAGATTGAGTTGCTATCGAAGTGAGGTATCACAAATATTGTTACCGTGATTATTTAAGAATGACGAGAAATTCTACAAATCCAGCAGATTGACCTTCAAATCAGATCCCTCGAAAAATACTTCACGTTGCATTTAACAAACTCATAGATGAAATTAAATATCAGTTTCAACTCATTCTTTTGAAGTGCACTTCTTAGCTCAGCGACTCACTGTACTTACAAACATAGAAGACGCTGTGATCGAGAATCATTTAGTGAAATCACTACTTGTTGATAAATTTGATACATCTTATTTTCTTACCCAACTGATAGATCAAAATCTTCATTAGTGTTTATGGGAAATATACCATTGGCAGAAATAATAGAACATGCTCATAGCATCAATTCAAAAACTACATCATTCAGAGTGAAAAAGCATTGCGTCAAGAACTATTAAAAACAGAACTAATACCTAGTGGCTATTTACGTGATTAAATTTGCTCCGAAAATTCATAAAAAATGAAAGACTCCCACAAACATGGGAGGTTTTTCTGCAAGCTTTGTTTAATGCAAGCCAAAAATTTAGCAATAACTATTATAGAAGAGCGTTATCTGTGTTTTATGGCATACTTTTTACGATTATTGAGAAACAGGAACCAAAACATATAGCTCTAGCTGAATCAATTCATCTTGACTAGATCAAAACAGTTGACAACTATATTGAATAAGTTTGGACATTGCATCAGTTATAAAGCATTACAACAGCTTGATTTAGAAGTAACAATTTCAATTGCGTATGAGGATGCAGAAAAAAAATTGTATATTTCTAAGAATATATTGAAAAATTCATCATTATTTTTTCATGGCGCTATTGACAACTATGACTTCAATGAAGAAACATTAAACAGTAAAAACTCTACCCATGTAACATCAATGATAATTTATCAGGAAAAAATTCCTATCGAGAACGAAATAAATCTCGTTAAACTAAAACCTGTAGATGAACAGTTTGAAGGCCTTAAATTCATCACTTCAAAGCAAGTATGGAGCCCTCAATATCTAATTATGTTAACAGCAGTTTATTAACTTATTAACAGTCTATTAACATCCACTCACAATTACTCACAATTTGATACTTTGCTCTAGGTTTTATGTAGATTGCAACATGATCAATTATTGAATAACTTTTGTCGACCATTGAAGAACTCGATACCAGGATGGACTCCATTTCAACAATTACTATCATGTAAAAATTCTCCTATATTTACAATTGGATTTAGCCCGATAATTCCTCGACCACCCATGTTGTGTCTACTGCTATGAGAAATGTTGTTAACTTATGTCAATCATTAAACAAAATTACAGCTACATCAGTTCAATACTTTTGGTGATTTTGCCGAGGCTTTCTTTAAAAAAATTGTGCAATTTTTTACGCTGTATGGCGTGAAGAGGGTGGATGTAATATTTGATAGATATGACGACATTTCTGTAAAGTTTTTGGAGTCAAACTTACGGAGTATAGATCAAATTATTAAAAATATCATAATTTTAAATCATTCAACAAAAATTCCTGCTGATTGTAAAGCTTTTCTTGCAAATATTCAAAATAAATTACAACTCGTTCGATTTCTTTGCATTAATGCGGCAAAATATGCACAAGTTAAAGAAGACTGCAGGATGTACAATTGTGGAAGATTTGACGATCCAACTAAATGTTTCAAGTTACATAAGTCTTTATTTTGTGAGGTACTTGAATTACAATCAGTTCACTTAGAAGCTGATGCAAGAATGTTTTGTCACATATTACACGCAGTAAGGATTCCATCTGCTCATATTATTATAATCAGCGCTGATACAGATGTATTCGTCTTGGCAATTTATTTCTGAAAATACTTAGCAAATATCGGGTGTCTAGGTTTATGGTTCGACGGTTCTCATACAAAGAAATATTTTCTAGAATGCCATTTAGCTTGTAACGATTTTTTTTTCTAATTGTTGGCTCCGCTAGCCTCACGCATGGGCGCTAGTGAAACGTTTTTTCTTGACTTACTAAAACACTACTTTATTAACACCATACTTCAAGTTAGGTGTCTGCAAAACTAAGTCTTCCGACGTAACTAGGGTCTAGTCCTTGGGTAGAGCTATGAGCAATGGGGGGGTAAGTCGAAATCTGTGGGGGGTCACACTCAAACTAAAACAAACAGGCGCCACCAAGTCCAGATGGATTTATATTAATGGCATAGCAAATTTCTAAGGGCGGACGTGGAGACCCAAAGAAAAAAAGATCGCCTTCGCTGACATACAAACTTGTCTTAACAGAATAAGACACTGCTCCTGTAAGAAAGAATAATAGTTAAGTCACCTAAAAAAAATGGGAACACTATTTGCGTCCCTCAAGTATACCTAAAATGCATAGAGAATATTTTCTACATAATGGAATCATAAAAATTTAACTCTTGCTGTCTTTTGTTTATCAGGTCTGATCAAACCAGATCAGAATAAAAAACTTTAAAGGTAGATTATTAATTTACTAGAAAGAATTTTCTTTGTTTCAGTAAATAAAATTTCATTATAATTAAATAGAATAAATATTTGATATTCTTGCAAAATTGTTGTAAGGTTTATCAACTGATCCTTACTCAAATATATTACAGTTCAGTATAACTAACAATATTAAGGTTTTTTATAACCCAACCAGATCTGTGTAGGTCACTTACAAATGAATATACGAAATTTTCTCATTAATTTAACAAAATTAATATTAGTTTGAAGTCAAAAGAATCACCAAGATATTCTCTAATTTTATCAAAAGTGGCAGTACTGTAATGCTAAACATCTGTTAGCCATTGTGCAATTGTTGACGGCATTGTTCAAACAAACAGGTGACGTAATAGCAGCTGTTAATTTACGTTGTAGCCACGTGTAGTCACATATTTACGGAACTAAGTGAAATCAAACCCGATACTGGGGAAAACCAGTCTAATCACAGGTAAAGTGAATAACAATTTTGTACATCCAACAAACAAAATGAAATAATGTACTTTCAGAAGGAAGTACTGAGGAAATTCTTAATTCTATTACGAACCCAAAACCGGCTGTCGTCTTTGGTTGCAATGGAAACAACTTCGCAGTGCAGGGCCTGCAGCTAAATATGCTTGTTTTCCATGCTTTAATACAGATGTAGGAGCGAAGCGGATTTCTCACATTGGTTCACGGCAGCATTACTTCATAGCGTACTCTTCCGTTTTCTAATTTTATTTACAAATATAATCTTTCATTGTGTAGTCCATAAGTTAAGGTTTCTACATTGTAATTTCAAAGTGGTCGTGCGGTTTCTAATTTATCGTTGCAGTTTCTGACGTGTTGTTGCGGTTTCTGACATGTCGTTGCGCTAAATAAATTTTAAATTAGCTAATATGATAACGAATATGCAAAATGTGGATTAAGTACTAACCGTTACTCAGGAAGTGTTTCACCAAAATAAGGCGACCCGGAGGTCACTCGCCATTCTTTTTGAATGCATCTTCACGCTGCCTTTAACTATCGACGAGTGCGCTCGCTGCGTTCTTGCATGGTGGGAGGATCATAAGTGGGGTTCTCGAACCTCTCACGCGCGCGCCAGTGGCTGTGGAATTGCACCGAACTCCGAAACAAATAGACTACTAATCCTAGATATAGTAATACTATAAAAATTTGATTGTTACTCGAATCTTTATTTTAGTTAATAAAGGTATTTCAATATTCATTGTACGTTTAATGAATAGGTTCTTTTACTGCTAAAATAAAATTGTTACACTACCCCTTTCCTAAAAGAAAAAAATTTTTTTTTTAGAAAGACTTCAAATATGACAAATACAAAAAAAATTTTTTATAACAATACTAGCCTTTCCTACCTTCCTAACTAACTATGCAATTTTATAAATTTATTCAAATGGGGGACAAATATTTACAAATGAGTGTGTTGGTAACTACGCGTACCTGACGTCCATCGGGAGACAAAATCGAGTCACAATCGGTAATAATCAAAATTGGGAGGGTCAAATTAGAAAGTCAAACACTCCACGGGACAAAAAAATTCAAATTTACAATATTTCCTGACTTGAGATTCATACTTCTAACAAGGCTAATATTTCTTACCTATAACCAAACACTTACGATTTACTTCTAATTTCAAAAAACTTCACTTCCAGGAGCTCATTTAGCTCTATCTACAAAAAAGGAATGCTTCCTCATCAAGACAGCATAACTATTCAAAACATCATCACTACAAGGTGATAATCAAAAGTAAGACCCTACTAATAGGTCTATATTTAAACACCATCATCACAAAGTGATAATCAAAACAAAGTGACCTAACCAAAAGGTTACTTATCTAATCCAAATACAAAGTATTATCACTTTATTGCAAAGAGATAATCAAAACTTAGGCAACCTAACCATAAGGTTACTTATCAAATTCAAAATACAAAATATTATCACTTTATTACAAAGAGATAATCAAAACGAAGGTAACCTAACCATAAGGTTACTTAACAAATTCAAATACAAAATATTATCACTTTATTACAAAGAGATAATCAAAACTAAGGTAACCTGACCATAAGGTTACTTATCAAATTCAAAATACAAAATTGAACCAGTCAGGGCTGTAATATCTTACACCCTACTGAATATCCTATCACTAAGTTCTAACAAACAACTGGTCTCATTAGTGATGGACCAAATGGTGAGACTCACCAAGCCAACTTTGACCTTATCAAATCAAAGAACTTCGAACGGTCAAAAGGAACAAGGGAAAGAATAATCTAATATTCTCTCTACCTCGATATGTAGAAATCAGGACCAACAATTAAATAGCCCACCTACTTCTACATTGTAAGGATATCTGTCAAAGACATCCTTCAAACACATCTCTGAGCAACGCGCGAGCAAAATGTCCAGCGTGCACACCAAGGCACACCTCAAACCTACAAAATTTACAAAATCTCTAACCACTTATTTCACTTCTCAAATAAAATACTCAAAATTAGTGAAACGACACTAAATCAAAAATCGGAACAAAACAAAACAAACCACTACGTCATTACTTAATATCAAAGAGATGATCGGACCGGAATTAATCGTCAGGATCATCATTTTCCTTTGGATACGACGCTTCAACTGGTTTCAAGTCTTTACGTGCCATTTCCTGCTCTTGTCCCATCTTCGTTCTCTAACTCATATACTAAATTGGAATGTTTTTCCGAACTTTACTCATAACGAACTTAGGGGCTAACTTAGCGGAAAATTTATCACTAGCACTCGAGAGGACCTTATTAGCTCTCCAAACACTTTCTCCGACTCGGAATGAAATGTCTCTTCTCCTAAGATTGTAGCGTTTACTCGAACGTTGGTAAGCTACATGCAAATTTTCACGGACATTTCCAAAAATATCAAACAAAGGTTGACGATCCAAAACATAAGAAGGTCTACTACTGGAGACGACATCAACATCTTCACCCGGTATAAAATTATCATTATAAGCTTTTCCACTTAAAGGTACCTGACGACCAAAACTAAAAATTTGGCGAATAGTTGGTGGACTCATGTTTTGCTGAGTTGATCGCGTATTGGATCTTTGATATCTCCATATCCCACGTATCATGTTCTTCTACGTATGAACGGATTGCTGTACCAACTGTCTTATTGATTCTTTCCACAAAATTGCATTGAGGAGCATAAACAGCATTATACCAAATCTTTTGAATTTCGTACCTTGCACACAAAGCTTTAAAAATACGTCCGATTAATTGTGGACCATTATCACAAATAACAAACTGTGGTATTCCGTATGCAAAAAAAATACTTTTTCTTCTAAGAACTTCTCAATCAAATGTGCTGTGGCACTTCGCAAAGGTTGCAAAATCGAATATTTCGAAAACCAATCACCAACAACTAAAAGCCATCCACCTGCTTATGAATCATCAATAAAAAAACTAATCATGACAATAGCTAACAAAAAAAATCAGTGTTCAGGTACACTCACACCCTACTACCAATTGAACTGTCGAAACAACTACAATGCTTCACAACGCCTAAATATGCTAGAGTGACAAACCCTCTACGAGTCTCACCTAGACTAACAATACCAAAATTTACATCAAATCAAAAAGGATGCAAAAAATCTAGAGCGCCTAACTCACCTCGAGTCTCGTCTAGACTTACGCAATGCCGAGCGACCAACTCTTCCTGAGTCTCGTCTGGACTGACATACTGCTGAGCGACCAACCACGACGACAAGTTCCGCCTAGACTAAATTGCGTTGCAATGCCGATCTAAACAAAATCTGCTAACAAAATCAAAAACGTGCTTATGCACAAGAGCAATTCTCAAATGACACAACGACAGCTCACTCCAATGTACCTTCAAAATAGAATCTCTAGCCTTATCATCAAATTTCGACAAAGATGTTCTTTATTGACTCAAACAAATCAAACAACAGGCCTATCAGCTTCTTTAGCCGACAGTCTTCCCAAAATTTTCCTCAAAACTGGTTTCTCACTCACTACTCCCGTTCTTCTTCTTCGCAGACAAACAATTCGGAATATCCGACATGATTACAAAAGCCTAATGGAATCAAACTGAAAGATCTAAATGATCTGAACCTTACAAAAGTGATCAAAACAAATTCGTACTGCTAAAGGTAAAAATCAAAAAAATGTTTTTGGTAAAATTATTTTTGCCAAAACAATATCAAAAAAAATTTAAGGGGTCAAAACAGAATGAAAGTTAAAAATAAATTTAACTAAGTTAATTAATTGATTGACTGTGGTTTAACGTTACAACCAATCTTTTATCAAAAGCGAACAAACAAATCTAAATGTCAAATAGACTTTAATCAAACAAATTTTGGAGCAAAATAATTTTTGGACAAATGGACTTCAAAGCAAAATAAATTTTGAGCTAACAAATTTCGATGCAAAACTATTTTTGAACAAACAAATCTCGAAGCAAAATACTTTTCGAACAAACTAATTTCGAAGCAAAATAATTTTTGAATAAACAAATTTCGAAGCAAAAATAAATTTTGAACAGACTATTTCAAAGTAAAATTATTTTTGAACAAACAAGTTTCAGAGTAAAAAATAATTTTTGAACGAACGAATCTCGAAGTAAAATTAATTTTGAATAAACAAATTTCGAGGTAAATCAAATTATGAACAAACAAATTTCGAAGTAAATCAAATTATGAACAAACAAATTTCGAACTAATCAAATTATGAACAAACAAATTTCGAAGTCCCAAACGTTGAACAAACAAATTTCGACGCCCCACGTTGGGCGCCAGTGTAACGATTTTTTTTTTTTCTAATTGTTGGCTCCGCTAGCCTCACGCATGGGCGCTAGTGAAACGTTTTTTCTTGACTTACTAAAACACTACTTTATTAACACCATACTTCAAGTTAGGTGTCTGCAAAACTCAGTCTTCCGACGTAACTAGGGGTCTATTCCTTGGGTAGAGCTATGAGCAATGGGGGGGTAAGTCGAAATCTGTGGGGGGTCACACTCAAACTAAAACAAACAGGCGCCACCAAGTCCAGATGGATTTATATTAATGGCATAGCAAATTTCTAAGGGCGGACGTGGAGACCCAAAGAAAAAAGATCGCCTTCGCTGACATACAAACTTGTCTTAACAGAATAAGACACTGCTCCTGTAAGAAAGAATAATAGTTAAGTCACCTAAAAAAATGGGAACACTATTTGCGTCCCTCAAGTATACCTAAAATGCATAGAGAATATTTTCTACATAATGGAATCATAAAATTTAACTCTTGCTGTCTTTTGTTTATCAGGTCTGATCAAACCAGATCAGAATAAAAACTTTAAAGGTAGATTATTAATTTACTAGAAAGAATTTTCTTTGTTTCAGTAAATAAAATTTCATTATAATTAAATAGAATAAATATTTGATATTCTTGCAAAATTGTTGTAAGGTTTATCAACTGATCCTTACTCAAATATATTACAGTTCAGTATAACTAACAATATTAAGGTTTTTTATAACCCAACCAGATCTGTGTAGGTCACTTACAAATGAATATACGAAATTTTCTCATTAATTTAACAAAATTAATATTAGTTTGAAGTCAAAAGAATCACCAAGATATTCTCTAATTTTATCAAAAGTGGCAGTACTGTAATGCTAAACATCTGTTAGCCATTGTGCAATTGTTGACGGCATTGTTCAAACAAACAGGTGACGTAATAGCAGCTGTTAATTTACGTTGTAGCCACGTGTAGTCACATATTTACGGAACTAAGTGAAATCAAACCCGATACTGGGGAAAACCGGTCTAATCACAGGTAAAGTGAATAACAATTTTGTACATCCAACAAACAAAATGAAATAATGTACTTTCAGAAGGAAGTACTGAGGAAATTCTTAATTCTATTACGAACCCAA